>OY755208.1:36418019-37018019 GCA_963576765.1 Draba incana
GAATTTGACTAACGAAGCCTCCGTTAGTCAGTAGGGTCCTTCATCTTTAAACACCACGGATAGAGCACTTCGAGGTCAAGGTAAAGTAAGGATTGGGGGCCCCAGAAAGGTAAGTTGAATCCGGGTCCAGCCAGGGCCTCATAGTAGGTAGTAAATCCTCAACCTTCTCCCTTCTATATTCAATAAATGACATATCATGTCTTGCAGGAAGGGCACAAAAAGCTAAAAGGCCTGAAAGTCGATAAGTGAATCTCGGCCTTTGCATTACCACACCAGCTAAGTATTCACTTACTGTAATTACCTCTAAGTAAACTTGAAATATTTACCACACCAACGAAAAATTTCTGGCAACGTTTAGTAAATTTCCAAGTGTCAGGTACCCACATGTCAAAAGGCCAGCTTAGAGACCACGCTCACCTCGTTTGCACTAAAAGCATGCAGAAGGACTCTGTTAGCAGATGATAGACAATATGAAGCACCACCCAAACCCGTATGATACAGACCACAGACACCTCAAGAGTGGACTATATTCCAACTAGCCAGGACAACATAAGTGGTAGGTAAAAAGCACTCGAGTGCATAGTACAACCTAACCGGCTACTACCGGAGCATCCGAATGGAAACCCAACCGGCTAAATCGGACCAACCCAACTACCCGATATATTAACCATAGTACAATCTTCTAAATATACGACCTTCTCTCATCACAAAAAAAGAGTCAGTTATTCATTTACTCTAAGATTAACATAAGTTTTCGTTGTTTTCCTCTGTTTTCTCATAGAACTCTTGTTCTCATCTTGACACGGTTTTCACTCACTTCATTTCTCGGATTCACTTGTGAGTTCTGGCGGCTCTCGTTGAGTACTTCTTGAGAGCGATCGTGTCTCCAACAAGTTTGGGCTTAGATCTTGTGGTTAAAACTCCGACCTTTTAATGTAAATTCGTGATCTTTCTCACTCCAAACCCTTAAAAGGACCGATATTTCTCTAAAATACACGAACTTTGAGGAGAATCCAGCCCAAGACCACATCTTTCAAACTTTATCGCTACAAAGGATTGCTCTTCCTCTGCGTCAAGTCCTTTCTTGTCACTTCAGACCCTACCTGGCCCAGCTTCACTCTTTTCTCTGTTCTTTCCACCTCAAACAGCTTCCTAAACTACATATAGTCTCGGTACCGTCCTTGTGGGTCAGGGCTAAACAAACCCTTGTTTACCTTTGTTATCCCGATATCTATTCTAGTTCCCTGGCCTCAGTACTGTGCTCTTATTACTGACTTGAGCGTCGGAGAATCTTTAGGAAACACACCCCCATTGTGTTTCCCCAGAGAATTCACACGCTCTTTGCTGTTGTAGGACGTTTGCTGCCTTTTGGGACAGACCCCGCTCCACATCACATTCCAGCAATACCTCAAGAGGTCTTTGGACCACCTTGAGGTGAGTCCAGAGACAGTTCAAAGTTAATAATAATTAAATGCTTTCGTTTGAATCATTTTATTTAAATCCAAAATCGAAACAAAGTTAATAATAATTATATGGCATGGCATGGCAAGTTAATTATCAAAAAAAAAGTATATGGCAAGGTAGTCTTTTTTTTTTTTTTCCTATTGAAGGAGAATTGTACTACGGTTCATCTTTAAACTCCTTGAAAGATCTTCTCTTGTTTTAATTCAGTTCACCTTTCTGGTTGTTGATGCTTCATGTTTTCTCTAATTCTCTCCAAGACTAAGAAGCTTGAAGTTGATTTGGGAGGAATTACATTCGAAAACAATGGATGATATACCCTGCCATGTACTTTCTTGATTCATATGTATTTTAGGAAAAATTGTCTTTCACTATGTGCATGCTTTTCACCTACCTATTTTTTAATGGGAAAACTGTCAAATAATACATGTACTAATTCATTATGACCAAAAAATACCCGGACTGTATATGTGGCCAAACAATACCTCAATTCTTGTTGACTTTTTCAATTTCAAAAAATCAAGAGTTGACCTGGCCAGTTTGGACACTCCCTTATCTCAGCTAACAGAGCAATTAGATGGCGTTAACTCAGAGGTTTACTGTGTCGTTAGTCTGAAAAGATGTCGTTTTGGCCTAAGCTTTGTTTAAGAGAACATCGTAAAATGACGTCGTTTCATATTAAAGCAAAAATTAAATCCCGAGAAGCCTGGGGCTCGAACTCGGGCCTCGTATGCAATGGGAAGGGGTTTGTCGCCACTGAGACAGTGACATTTTATTGATATATGATGTAAGTTAATAATAATTAAATGTTTTCGTTTGAATTGTTTTATTTAAATCCAAAATAGAAACAAGAAACCCTTAAAATCAGAAATTCCCAAATTGTTTTCACTTGTTGTCTCGCTCGATGAAACTCTATTCTCAGGGATGAGTTCAAATTCGGAGGACTCATGTGTGAATACGTTCGGAATTAGAGGCTTTCCGACAAAGTGTGTGTGCGGTTTGGAGTCGACCATCTTCACCTACCAAACGAAGACGGATCTGGGCAGACCTTTTCTTCAGGTGTCCGACAAGAAGACGAGTAAGAATTTGATGGAGTTAGTTGTAATTTTCGTTGATTAATAAGATATTTTCTTGTATTGATACAGTATTTGATGTTGTGTAAGATCATTTGTTCAAATGGGTTGAGGAAGCCGTATTTGAAGAAGTGGAAGATGCTAAACCTGAGTTTTACAAAGCAAAAGCAGACATTGAAGCAATGAAAGATATTATTAGTGAATTGAAGGCAGAGGTGATGACTACGAAAATGGAAGTGAAGAGGTGTAAAGTGCTTTTGAAGGTTTGTGTAGGAGTGATTTGCTTGACCATGTTGGTGCATGTTGTGATGATGTTCGGCAAAGCTAAGCTGGGAAGAAATGTTATCAGTTACTAGTTGAAGCTGAGGATTAGAACTCTTGAGCTTTGTATTTGATACGTGAAGTTTTAAACCCAAATAGTATCCGCAAGTGTACAGACAAAAGCAGTAGTATTTTAGGTATCGAATCCTCAGAGACCAAGGTTACTCTATGAAAATATGGACTTATGTTTAAAGCTAAGATAAAATGGGGATTGGTTTGATATGAAATAACGAACAAAACAGCAAATAAAAATGATGTAAATTCAATATAAGAAAGGCACTAGATTAGAGACATTCGCTGGTGACTTCGGATTAAGGACTGAGCAAACTATTCAGGATTCAATTTAGCGCGGTCTAGAACTCGAACATGAACGTAATATTGCCTCACTGTCGTGATGCATCAATATCTTTATCTAACATCCTAAATACCTAAACTGTCGTTTGAATTCAGAGATGAAGATAAGCATTAACAAGATGGTTCAATTTGTTCACAATCGATGGTAACAATCAACTGTCGTTGGTTACACACCGATTGCTCATCAACAGTTTATCTAGCAACCTAGAGCACTGTCGTGAATAAGTTTAGCTTGAGAACATAGACTAGGTGATCAAATTAGCCTAAGCAGTATGAATCCCAATTGATGAAGACAAATGATATCATTTCCTATTTGGCTCAATCACTATCATCCTAATTCACCATTGAAATTCCCTAATCTAGCTATGAGAATACTCAACCATGGAAATCACAAACGCAGCAAACAATTGAGAAAGATTCATCATGAATAAATAAAGAGATAAGGGATAAGAATTCTTCTCAATAGGAATTTGTGGATGATCCTCCAATTGCAAGCAAATCCAAGGAATGGAAAAACACTTCAAAGTCTCAAAGAAATGGAACAAAGTAGTCTCAGCCTCTCAAAAACGTCTAAAGGAAAATAATCAGAGAAAATAGAACATAGGTTTAGGAAAGTGGCTGCAACTTATTTATAGGGAAAATTAGGGCAACTTGGTTCTGGGTGCCCGACCGGTTGGTCTGGTTCCGGACCGGTTGGTCTGGTTCCAGACCGGTCGGTCCGTGTCAGGATTCGGCATGTCTTCACGTCTGGGACCGGTCGGTCTTCTCATCCGGACCGGTCGGTCTGGATTCCAGAGAGTTTTGGCTTCGGGACTTCGGGTGTGGACCGGTCGGTCATGTGGTAGGATCGACCGGTCTGATTTCGGAGACCTTCGGCTTCTTTGAGTCTTCAAGCGAGCAGGTGCTCGCTCCAAACCGAGCAGGTACTCGGTTATGAAAAATGCCATCTTTTCTCCAGATTCGTCCCTTTTGCTCCAATGACCCCCATTGACTCCAATCCATGCTTGAGAACCTCCTAGAACCTGCAAAGACACAAAATACACTAGAAAGAACCAAAAAGACTAAAGAAACGATAAATAAAAGAGACCAAAATACTAATATATCAATTCCCTCGGACTTAGATCTTTGTTTGTCCTCAAACAAACTCAGAAATAAGCAAAGGAGAAAGGTTTGAAAACGCGGATGGAATTCACTCGCTTGTTGGAAAGATTTTAGACTTCATACTTTCGTCATCAGGCCTTAGAACATGTATCATAATCAATCATGGGGCTCATAACCTAAACTTAATCACCCACAACCCATCAAAACGTCGGTATCCACAATATCATCTCTTAAATAGGATTAATGAAAATGAAGTACAGTGATCTTACCCAAGGGGGATCATTTCAAGGGATGCCGACTTTTCCTTACCAAGACCCTCTCCTGTATACTCTTTTTCTCAACTCAAATCCTCTCTTAAATGGTTAAATTAGTTGATAATGATTTTTTTTTTTTAATGACGGATCGAAATGAGACCGCGAAGAGATACGGGTTTACGCATCGTCCCCTGGCTCACCTCGAAACTTGAAGTTTCCCTCTAGAATTTTATTTATTTATTTATTTATTTTTTATGGGACGATTCTTATGAGGTCGCAAAGGAGATACGGGTTTACGCATCATCCCGTGGTTCACTTCGAATCTTTTAGTTTCCCTTACAACATGCCTTCCGCGAGTCCCAAAAGATACACGGGCTTATTCGCGTAGTCCCTTGGGCCACCTGGACATGTTGCTTTGATAAAAGAGAGGAGAGTTAGAGAGTAAAGAGCTTACGTGGTGGAGAGTTGCGGTGTCTTGTATGGTTCGAAAAAGTCTTGCCCAATGAACATCAAACCCTTGAAAAAGAAATTAAAAGTCAAGATTAACCAAATAATGACTTGAGACAATATTGGATCCACCTAATTCCCGATGAATATGGGCTTTGGGGAAAAATTTATCCACCCATAACCTTTCCGATACAGAGCTTTAGCCAAACAAGTCATGCAAGTAATCTGTGGGAGTCGAAACTAACACAATTATACTTGTAAGGGTTTTTAGGAGATAGAGAATTCTGGGGCAAGCTAGGATCAAGTGATTGAGAGAAAGTGTTTGTTTATTGCTTTGTCAAAAGTTGAGTACAGAGTTTGTATGAAAGAAAACGGATCCCCTTCTTAGGGTTTTTACATTAGCTATTTATACTACTCTAAGACGGTTCAGCACTCCTAAGTCTCCGCAGAATCGCCTTGCTTGAGTCGGTCATTGACATGGGCTTTGCATGGTTGGGCCGAAGATCGTAATTGACCGAGGACGTGTTCAGCAGCTGAAAAGAGTGTGCGATCGGCCCCTGGGCCGAGGCCACGGTCGGCCGGGCTGGATGATGCTGTGCTCGAAGCTGCGCTCGCCCGTGGAGAGGTCGAGCTCGCGGTCGCATAGAGAGGCCGAGCTCGTGGTCGCACGGAGGGGCCGAGCTTGCGGTCGCGTGGAGAGGCCGAGCACGGTGGTCGTCCAGGGAAGCCGAGCTCGCAGTCGGTCCTGCCTTGCTCTGGACCGACCAGCTTTGCTTCACTCCTCGGTCATTTTCCTTGCTCTGCAGGAGAACTTAGGTGCTGCCATACCTTCTTCTTAGAGAGCCCCGGGAATCATGTCTTTGAACATTTGACTTTGAATGTTAGTGTTGAGGGGGTGAAAACCGACCCCAACAGTTAGCCCCCCAGCTCGGTAGTGTTAGAGCTAACAGTGCCGAGATAAAAGATGTATCTAGATATCAGCATCAACGTTTAAAGTCAAGGTATACATTCGTTTTGCCTTGCAGTGGTAAAGAGTGACTTTTCGCAAGAGGTTTTAAGACTCTGTAAGCGTTGTGAAGATTTTAAGACTTCATGCTTCGTCTACGGAAGTTGCTGCGTTTTCTGCAGAAACAAGATTTTTTTTGTTCCCGAAGGTTTTAAGACCTCGTATTTCTTATGGAGATTTTAAGACTCCGTGTTGCGATTGCAAATGTCAATGATTTTTTTTTTTTGGAGTGATAGCCAAGTGATTTCCGGAGGGAAGAGTGTTGTGTTTTGTTTTTGAATGGAGGCGGGACCCGTGCGGTGAGAGAAAGAGAAGATAGGGTTTTGACTTGGTCCACTCTTTCTTCTTCCCTTCTCTTTCTTCCTCCTTTTTCCTTCTTCTTCCTTTCTTTTTTTCCCCAAAAATTTTCTTCTTCTTCTCCTCTCTTCCTTTCTCGCCGCCGACCACCACGTAATTCCGACCGTCGATTCGCACGCTTCCCGACCGTGAGCTCGCCCTTCTACTTGGTGAGTTTGCTTATCCCTTTCTCAAGCTATCCTTTAAATCCCCATAGCTTCCTTGAAATCCCAAGTTTGTAGATCTAAGCTTTTTCATGGAGAACCAAACTTTGCAATGTTGGTTTGTTGATTGCTTAGGAGAATCATGGAATCCTTTGTTGCTATTGATTGTTGATGGAATTGTTTCTTTGATTCATATAGCTTTTTCGAAAATTCCTCATCAAAGTTTGTTTAGGGACAAAGCTTGTTCTTGCGGGATAAAGGGTGAAGATTGTTAACCTTTGATTTGATTTGTTGACTTGTGTAGGTAGGATTTTTGTCATGGAACAAACCACGCTTGATTCGATTGATCGAGATAAGCCATCGGTCTTGCCGTATCGAACCGGAGCCGTGGACGCGACATCGCCTCGGGCCGACCACGTGGTCGCAAGGTCTTCGCCACGAGCCGAGCATGCGGTCGCACCACCTTCGTCTCGGACCGAGTGCACGATCGCATCGTCCTCGCCATCGGCCGAGCACGCGTTCGCACCGGGCTTGCCCAGGACTGAGTGCGCGATCGCCACGCCTGACCCCGCGGTCGCACTACCGAAGCCCGCCGAGCCTGAGGTCGCCTTGCCCGTTCAGAGCGACCGCATGGTCGCGATTCCATGCCGGACCGACCCCTCAGTCGCATCATCAAGCCGCGTGGTCACGGCACCGTCTTCGCCGGGGATTCCTCTTCGTAAAAAGCTCACGGTTCCGCGGCCCTGTCTCGGTGGATCCGGCGAAGATGATGAGGATGTCTTTGACAGCTTAGCGGAACTTGGGGAGGAGAGGAGACCAACTGGTGATGAGGATTTGATGGCTCGTAGTAGAGGAGTTGGTCTCTTTTTCCCCCTTACTGTTGAGGACCCGTGACTTCCAGCTGGTACAGCTGATGCGTCCATGTCGTCAGACTCTTTCGGATCGCTTCAGTCCAATGCCGGAAGCGGCGATGATGATACTTTCTCAGACGTTGATCAACCCGTGGTAGTCACGAAGAAGAAGGCGCGTCCTGACCCACCGGGATCCACTCTCTCTAGCAACGAGTTACTGCGGCTTTTTGAGAGAGATGCGCGATTCCTGATGAGATCGAGTTGATTGCTCCTGATAGCACCCAGCGAGCTGACGCTCCGCCTCCAGGGCACTTTACTCTATATGAGAACTTCGTCGAGCACTGTTTGCTATGGTTTCCGGTGCCCGACTTCCTTCTCCGTTTCTGTGACGCGAATAGTGTCTCTCTTGCTCAGATCATCCCCAGGGGGTTGAGGCATCTCATCGGCATCTACGTGCTGAGTAGGGAGTGCAACGCAGAGATTAGTACCGAGCAGCTCTGTTGTCTGCTGGACTTCAGGCCTAAGGGCCGTGCGGAAGAGCTTAGGTATACGGTTTCTCCGCCTCCGGGTCGCGTGCTTATCGAGGGGTTCCCGAGCAAGGACGACCACTTTGAGGATCGATTCTTCTTTGTGAAGATTTCGGAGAAGACCATTGAGGCGGACTGCATCTCCCTCGTCAGGACGAGTCGGGAGAAGAGAGGTAACTTCCATACTTAGAAATATTTTCCTTTGTTTCATGTCTTGTGTATCGATTTCTGTGTTGCTCTGTTTTTGCAGTGAGGCCAGCATCCACGATTAGTAAGGGTGATGCAGCGGCCATCCACAGCGCTCTTGTTTCTGGGAATGGTGATTGGGTGAAGTCTTTCACTCGTCAGAGGATTCAGAAGGCGCTTTCCACCAGGGTCTTCCCAGGGAAGGTGCTTGGACGGGGTGCTCCTCGGGTCTCAGCCTTCCAGCGAGCAGAGAAGGCGAAGGCGGTGTCGACGAGCACCGCGGTCTCAGCGAAGGCGGGCTTGCAGACTCGGGCCCCGACGACTACTGCACCGAAGACCCCTGCTGCATTGGTCCAACATTCTCACGCGCTCAGTCTTACCCCGAACGAGATCACGAGGCGTCATGAGCAGTTGCGGAAGAGACGTCTCGTATCGGAGGGCAAGGCGGGATGTGGTTCCGATGGGACATCCCCAAAGAGGCAGAAGATGGATTCCTCTCCTGCTTTCGCTGCAGCCCCATCCTTCCTGGCTCCTGGTCCTAGTGGAAAGGTCTTTGCGTCGGCTAGAGCCACTGTCTCCGAGGTTTGGTTCCTTTCTTTCCTTATACTTGTTATTATTTTTTGTTTCATTTCTGACATCGTTTGTCTTGTTATTGGCGTATGTAGCTCTCCGCTCAGCTAGACCAGCTAGCATGTTGCTTTGAGGAGGATTCTCGCTCCCGTGAGCTCGAGCTTGGCGAGACTCGGAGAGCCAACACTGAGCTCGTTGAGAGGATTCGAGCACTCTAGGCGTGCAAAGGACAAGGAGGAGATTGCTCTACTAAAGAGCAAACTGTCAAATGCGGAGACTAAGATCGAGGAGGCCGTTGCTGAGGCCAAGGATGAGGTGGCTCGTGGCTTTGCTAGTCGGACCAGATAGGCCGCCAGGTCGTTCGTTGGGATCGGGGGAGTAGCGAAGGACAACATGCTGGACCTTGCTGAGATCGATGCGAGCCTGGAGCTCATCGAGCGTCTTCGCCAGCCTGACGGTCTGACCCTGGATGCCGCGGGGGCACTTTTATTTGAGAGGAAGATCCCGATTTACGATGCTCGTGATGTGTTCAGCGAGCTTGTCTCTAGCGTGAGGCAAGCCTTGGAGATTTCGGAGGACAATGTTGTGGATGAGGGCGAGGAGACTGAGTGATCACCTCCTTTCCCTTATGACTTAGTTTATTTTCTGCGCTTCTATGACTTTAGTTTTTAAAGACTTTTGTTGGACTTGATGATTTCGGCAATAGCATTGGATTGTTTGTATCCTTGCTAGTATTTTGGACTATTGCATTGTGGAGAATGCGTGATGGCTATGTAGTTTTTGGTTTATGATGAACCTTGATGGTTTCGGGTATAAGTATTTGCTTTAGATATTTGTTGGTGTTGTTCCTATACTTAGGATCTCTTTGAGCTGTTGAGATCTTTTGTCATGTGTTTGCCAGCATTGTCGTTGGGCTTTGTGTGTTGGTGCTGCTCTTCGAGACACGTCTGTCCGAGAGCGAGATCACCTTGACCAGAGTGCGTCCTGGGTTTCTGCATGACACGTTCAGAGGAACCCGCCGAACGGAGGTCATGAGCAGGTGCATTTACCAACGTTGTTTGTTGGGTTTCTGAGTGACACGTCCAGAGGAACCCGCCGGACGGAGGTCACTGATATTTATATAGCACGCTGCATCCGTTGTGGATGTCATTATGTTCGTATCTCCACACCATTGTTGTGGCCAGCAGCAATAAATGTGGAACGACTCTACTCGATTGAAGCTGTGATCGGTCCATGTAGGACAAAGCTGTTCTCATGATGAGTGTTGTGGCGAGTGTTAGTGATAGACGATGATGTTGTCAATGATGTTATGAAGGAGTGGCGTACGGGTACCCCACTCCCCCCCCCCCCTTTTAGACGAAAGAGGGGACTGAAATCGTCTAGAGACGCGTGAGATCAAGTGATCGCAGTGACAGTACAAGTGAGCTCGTCCGGAGACAAGGCGGGAGGAGATTGAATGAGCTTGTCCTGAGACGAGGCTTGTCAAGCGTATGGTCCCCCCCCCCCCTTTTGATGGAGGGGGGTAACTGAACCCATCCGAGGATAGGCTGCCTACGTACCCTTTGCAGGGATCAAGTCACTCGTAGTTCATTGTGGAAGAGGAGAGTAGTGATAGTGATGCTTCAGATGGGGAGAGGTGCGGAGGGATTACTTGAGATTGATCAGGTCCGTCGCGTGACTGGAATTGACTCTCGCTTTCTTCTGCGGTCCTTGTGAGATTGAGGTTTCTTTCTTGTCTTCGTGACCTTCTGGGACTGAGCCCTCCTTCGCCTCTTGATTGCGCAACACGTGCTCTGCTAGGAAGCACGTTTGTGAGTCTCTCTGATTACCAAAGACTGTCTTCACGCCTTTATCGGTTGGGAATTTCAAGCACAGGTGGTAAGTCGATGGTACGGCTTGCATCTGACTGAGCCATGGCGTTCCCATGATCAAGTTATAGATGGCGGGATGACCAGAGACCGTGAAATTGACCATCTTCTTCACACCTCCCGCCTGAACTGGGAGACGGATCGTTCCCTCTATCCATGTTGTCTGTCCGGAGAAGCCCATTACAGGCTTTGGCTGCCCTGTGATGAGCGACGGGTCAATCTTCATCTTCTCGAGTGTTTCTCTGAAGATAACATCCACTGAGCTTCCGGTGTCGATAAGGACTTGGGCGACATTGAAATCAAAGACGGTAAGTTTAATGACCAGAAGGTCGTTATGCGGATGGTCAATACCCTCAGCATCCTTCTCGCTAAAGGTGACAGGATCACAAGCACGCTTTGTCTTTGGAGATGTAATGATGTTGGCGCAGACCTCGGCTCGCCTCTGGTATGCTTCGATCGCGGTTACATTGTCAGCGCAATACAGTGATCCTCCCATGATCATGTTGATGGTACCTTGAGGATTCTCATGTTTGGGATTGTCACCGCGGCGTTGTCGCCTGGGAGTTTCCGTCTGTCCCTCGGTAACACCTTGAGCTCGTTCCTTGGGCTTGAAATCTGATAGGTTGATGTCACCTTTAAGGGTGCCCTCGGCTAGCCTAGCAGCTAGTTATCGTCCTAGCTCGCGGCACCTTGCAGTTGAGTGCCCAGTTGTCTTGTGGAATTCGTAGTACAGCTTCTCGTCGAAATCGTTTGGGTTTCTAACCCATGTAAGGCTTCCGCCACCGCGTCCACGACCGTGGCCGCGGCCTCTGCCGTAACCAAATGAGTCGATCTGGTAGTTATGAGCTCCGCCTGCTCCTCCTTTGAACTGGACGAAGGCGGGGTAACCTTTCTTTGCTGCAGCTGGGGCTGGAACCCGAGAAGGTTCACTTGTAATCTTGGCCTTTCCCCCCTTTTTGGCAAGGAGCTCTTCTTCACTTCGGGCGAAATCGGCTGCGCGGTGGAGAGCATCTTGAATTGTTGTTGGTGGGTTGATAGTTAGCTCTAGCTAGAAGGGAGATGGACACCTGACTGCTCCTCTCAGGGCCTCCAATGCTGCTGTGTTGCTTATTCCATCCACCTTTGATAAGGTATGCTTGAATTTGGTCATGAAAGACCGCAAGCTTTCGCTCTCTCCTTGCTTACTGTTCCACAGCTCTGCATCATAGATCTTTCGCTTGGCGAAGATGTTGTAGTGCTGCACGAACATCTCGGACAGCTGGTGGAAATTGTGGATGGAGTTCTTCTCCAGCTTGTAGAACCATTGGAGGGCAGGTCCCTTGAGACTTTCCACGAACAATTTGCAATAGCCGACGTCCTTCTCGGCTTCCCTGATGTTTGCTCTTCCCAGCGCTACTTTGAACTCCATGAGGTGATCGGCAGGGTCAGATGTACCTTCGTAGCTTAGGAGTTTGATTCTTCCCGGATCGGAGATTCTAGTCCCCGAGATGTTTTCAGCGAATGGGGTGTTACGTGCCTTCTCCAACACGTAAGCTACCCCAGGAGCCCGTCCAGTGCTACGGTACATCTGCAGCTTGGTGGTTCACAGATCGGAGACCACCTGGTCTAGCTGGGCTTTCAGTGCTGCGACCCCTTCGTCTTGGGAGCCCTGCGGAGCTCTACGCTCATGCTCCCTCCTGTAGAGTTCTGCTATGATCGCGTCTCCTTCTTCAGCAGCTGCGTCGTGATCGATGTCCGCGCCTATCCGAGCCCGTCTTCGAGGTGGCTGATCTTCGTCCGATACATCTACCACGCGTTCAGGAGTTACGTTGGATTCTCGGCGAGGCGGTGGAGGAGGCAAGTCTTCCGGGTTCGTGCGATCGGCATGAAGGGGCAGCTCCTCACGTCGGTTCCTTCGATAGGTGCGTGGCGTGGCGAAGCTGAGGCGTGTCGGTCGGACACGGGACCTCTTACGCTTCTATCTCCTGAGTGCCTGCAGTTCGTTTGTCGTGGTCTCCAGGTGACGCTCCTGTTCTTTCGTTTTCTTCATGAGTGACTCAAGCATCTCCTTGATCTCCGTGATGTCTGCGGGGTTGTTGTTCATGGCGTGAGGCGTGGTGTTCTCCATGGAGTCCTCCTTTGCCTCATGGTTCCTGCGAGGCGAGGACCCTTCGCTGCTGACAGCGTTGTTGTCTGACATCTTCCTTGGTGGTATGAAACCCTAGCTTCTTGGTGTAAGAAAATCTCTGTCCCCTTAGTCGGCGCCAAATTGTGGGAGTCGAAACTAACACAATTAAACTTGTAAGGGTTTTTAGGAGATAGAGAATTCTGGGGCAAGCTAGGATCAAGAGATTGAGAGAAAGTGTTTGTTTATTGCTTTGTCAAAAGTTGAGTACAGAGTTTGTATGAATGAAAACGGATCCCCTTCTTAGGGTTTTTACATTAGCTATTTATACTACTCTAAGACGGTTCAGCACTCCTAAGTCTCCGCAGAATCGCCTTGCTTGAGTCGGTCATTGACATGGGCTTTGCATGGTTGGGCCGAAGATCGTAGTGGACTGAGGACGTGTTCAGCAGCTGAAAAGAGTGAGCGATCGGCCCCTGGGCCGAGGCCACGGTCGGCCGGGCTGGATGATGCCGTGCTCGAAGCTGCGCTCGCCTGTGGAGAGGCCGAGCTCGCGGTCGCATAGAGAGGCCGAGCTCGTTGTTGCACGGAGGGGCCGAGCTTGCGGTCGCGTGGAGAGGTCGAGCACGTGGACGTCCAGGGAAGCCGAGCTCGCAGTCGGTCCTGCCTTGCTCTGGACCGACCAGCTTCGCTTCACTCCTCGGTCATTTTCCTTGCTCTGCAGGAGAACTTAGGTGCTGCCATACCTTCTTCTTAGAGAGCCCCGGGAATCATGTCTTTGAACATTTGACTTTGAATGTTAGTGTTGAGGGGGTGAAAACCGACCCCAACATAATCCCTAATCTAAACATAATTCCAACAGATCAAGATCATAAATCCCAAAACTCGATAAAATGCAAAAACAGACTCAATAAAAATTCGAATAAAACGGATAACAAACCGCTCCCCCGGACTTAAATCACACCGTCATCGATGTGAAAAAGTTCAAGAGATTGGCGACACAAGAAAACAATAAAAACAGAAGCAAAAATGGATAAAACAATGATGATAGAGGGTGAAAAGATATCACCGCATAGAAGCCTCCGCGTCGTCGTCGAGCAGGTGCTCGATGCCTTGCGAGCAGGTGCTCGATTAGGGGACTAGACAGGGGACCGACCGGTCCCAATAACTGGATCGACCAGTCCCATTTCCAGGGGCCTCTTCTGGTCTGTTGAAATTGGCAGATCGACCGGTCTGTCCTGCGAACCGACCGGTCTGGGCTGCTGGGCTGCTGGGCGGGGTCCTCCTCCTTTTTTTTTTAGAACTAAAAACTCAAAATTTAAAACCAAGTTAGTAGAAAAAGAAATCAAAATGAAAAAGGTTAGAAAACGTACCGGTGGGTTGCCTCTCACCAAGCGCTTGTTTTAAGTCGTTAGCTCGACTTTGTTGGCCATCTAGGCTCGAGGATTAGAGGCTTTCTTGTCCGGATCAGGGCTTGGTGGAGGTGGGTTGAGGCGTGGTCGATTTGCTCTTTGATCACTTATATTCAGTTGCAGAACCTTGCTTTACCCTTTTCCTTAAATTTCGAAGTAACGATAGCTTTGACCTTAGAGAAAGGCCTAGACATGCCTTTGCTCTTTAGCTTATACTCAATTGTGTTTCCAACACATTTCTGCGGTGTCAAGGTTATATGCGAAACTGTAACATTCTTCTCGCGCTTTGGTTTGTCCCGCTTGTTGTCTTCCTTGGGTTTCCTTTCATAAGAACGAGTGTTTCCATCCAGGACTTCATTAACCTCATTCTTATTACAAAGTTCTGTAGCTGGCAAGACACTTACCCTTCCCGTTACATCGTCTATGGCAACACAAGAGTCATACTTGTCGCCATCTGAAATAGTGTTGTAAGAGATCCGCTTGTCGATGTTAGAGAAAACAATCCGTTTGTTTGGTAAGTCAACAACTGCTCCTGCTGTCGGAAGGAAAGGTCTCCCCAAAATCAAAGGCATGTATGAACCATTGCTCATCTCCACAACTTGGAAATCAGTTGGGATCAAGCAATCCCCAATCTGGACATCTAAATTCCCAATGAATCCTTGCGAAGCAATTACTGAGGCATCCGCAAAACTAATAAACATCTGAGAAGTCTGGATATCAACAATACCTAAAGATTCTGCAAAATCCCTTGACATGAGGTTAACACTAGATCCAGAATCACATAGAGAATCTTCAAAATCAATTCCAAAGATAAAACATGGAACAACAAACTTACCTGGATCCTCTAGCTTATGCAGTTGCCTCAATAATGGTTTCTGAGTGTTACCTGGAGTGACATCCATGTTTTGACTCTGAGGATCCGTAGCCGGTTCAAATGGGATCGATCGATCTGGCTCGTCCGCAGGAATCAATGCAACCTTTTTCGCAGAACCTGACGCTTTACTCTGGGACATAGAAGCAACTTGTGAATCAAGAAAGTCAACCTGACAAGTTAAACTCTCTAGTTTATAGCTGAGTTCGTTGTTCATGACGTTTATCTTGTCGTCAAGAGAGGTTATCTTCTCATTCATTTCCCGTGCACTCTTGTTTTGCCCATCTAGAATCTGCTGCATCATGAGCTCAAGTCTATTCTCTTGGAGAGGTGGTGCTTAATGTATCCTGGGTACGTAAACTCTCTCTGGAGAAATCTCTGAAGATTCGGCAGGAGCATCCTGGCGAGCAGGTGCTCGGGTATGAAAACCTGGGTGCTCGGAAATTTCTCTCGTGATTTCTACAGCATTGACATACCCATTCTTAGGATTCATCTCTCCTTTCCCTGGGAGATTTCCAGCCGGTCTCTTAATCGTCTCAGCAGTTTGAGCGAATTGTGTATCCAATTTCTTCACATGCGCAGTAACAGCCTCGTACTTTGCATTCAGATCATCGTACATGTGATATACCTTGTCATTAATCTCGGTGGACGCCTTCTGTTGGATAACCATCAGTTGCTGCATCAGACTTTTCATCTCATCCTGAGATGTAGGCGCGGCAGTAGCTTGTTGTGGCGCAGTGAATTGTTGTTGGTTCCCTCCTTGGAAACGATTCTGATTCTAGTTAGGGATGAACTGATTCCCTTGAGTGTTGTTAGAGTAGAACCTCTGAAATCCTTGACCATTCACAAAGTTGACCTCTTGTACTTCGGCGACTTCATAATCTTTAAACTCTTGAGAAATAGGAGCAGCCCCATTCTCTTCCACAGATTTTACCGGTCTCTGATTCTCGCGTAAAAGTAGATTCACCTTTGCTGTCAGCTCATTAATCTTCTGAGTGTCCACACTATAGACTTTCCTGGACCTATCATACTCAGGAGCCTTGTTGCTAGAGCTCGAAGCAAGGTTCTCAATCAGCTCAAAAGCACCATCTCTAGTCTTGGTCATAAAGTTTCCATTACTCGCAGCATTTAGGGCATTCCGATAATCCCATTCGACTCCATCGTAGAATATTCCCAAAATCTGTTCATCCTTAAAACCGTGATGAGGACACTCTCTACGGTACTCTTTCAATCTCTCCCAAGCTTCACAGAAAGTTTTACCCGAATGTTGTTGAAACGAAGAAATCTTGTTCCTTAAAGATGCCGTCTTGGACTTAGTGTAGAAATGATCCAAGAACGCGGCTCTAACCTCATCCCATGTCTTCAAAGAACCAGCGGTCAATGACTTTAACCATCTAAGAGCCTTGTCCGAGAGTGAGAACGGGAACAACTTGCATTTCAAGAACTCGCTTGGTACCCCATTAGAACGCGTAATACTGCAGATTTCCTCGAAGTTTTCAATGTGATCCATTGGTATCTCAGCTGGTAATCCGTGGAATAGATGCTGTTTCACTAATGAGATCATCTGAGGCTTGATCTCATAATCCTGCCTCTGAATAGTCGGAATCACAATGGCTGAACGGTTCTGATAGAAGGCATGGGGATTATCCGTATCCCCTATACCCGGCTGTGCTGGAGGGGCATGTGGTTGATTTCCTTGTAATTGAGTAATCTGATCCCTTAGCACTTGTAATTGAGCATTCATCTCCTCCTGATTAGCCATAGTATCCGGATTAGGTGAGTTTCTTCGCCGACGGTTTTCACGTTCAATACGTGCTAGCTCTTCGTTCGAAACAAGGATTAACGATTCGGTGATGTTTCTCCTTGTTCTTCTACTGGTCATGCACCTGAAACACACCGGAAACAAATAAAAGAAAACAAAATTAGCACAAATAAATTCTTAGACTATAAACTAAATCGAAATTCAAAGGCAACACAATTGGTCCCCGGCAACGGCGCCAAAAACTTGATGTATGAAGTTTTAACCCCAAATAGTATCCGTAAGTGTACAGACAAAAGCAGACATTGAAGCAATGAAAGATGTTATTAGTGAATTGAAGGCAGAGGTGATGACTACGAAAATGGAAGTGAAGAGGTGTAAAGTGCTTTTGAAGGTTTGTGTAGGAGTGATTTGCTTGACCATGTTGGTGCCTGTTGTGATGATGTTCGGCAAAGCTAAGCTGGGAAGAAATGTTATCAGTTACTAGTTGAAGCTGAGGATTAGAACTCTTGAGCTTTGTATTTGATACGTGAAGTTTTAAACCCAAATAGTATCCGCAAGTGTACAGACAAAAGCAGTAGTATTTTAGGTATCGAATCCTCAGAGATCAAGGTTACTCTATGAAAATATGGACTTATGTTTAAAGCTAAGATAAAATGGGGATTGGTTTGATATGAAATAACGAACAAAACAGCAAATAAAAATGATGTAAATTCAATATAAGAAAGGCACTAGATTAGAGACATTCGCTGGTGACTTCGGATTAAGGACTGAGCAAACTATTCAGGATTCAATTTAGCGCGGTCTAGAACTCGAACATGAACGTAATATTGTCTCACTGTCGTGATGCATCAATATCTTTATCTAACATCCTAAATACCTAAACTGTCGTTTGAATTCAGAGATGAAGATAAGCATTAACAAGATGGTTCAATTTGTTCACAATCGATGGTAACAATCAACTGTTGTTCTATGCGTTTCTTCATTGGGATCTCATCAAAGCAAAGCAAAATAAGAAAGTGATTAGTTTTGTGGAGCGATTTTTGTTTTTTTGTTTTTTGTTTTGTTTTTGATAGTTTCTTTAGATTTTGTTTGTAATCATAAGCAAACAATCTATATGTGGTTCGTCCAAAAATGTATAGTGATATTAAAGAATTTATCAAAGAGAAGAGAAACGATATGCTTGTAGTGAACCACTCTTGAGCCAGTACAAGAACATAACAGTCACATCGGTACTTAGACAAAGATATTCTTACTACCATCTATATGCTTAATGATCTCTTCTTGTCAACATCAAAGTTTTTCTTTTCTCAATTGAAACAGAGTTAATATATCAGCATAACAACTACATAGTTCATGCCTACTGAAAGATATAGACAATTACATTGCAACATACATTGCAACATAAAAGTGCTTAAAGGATATTTAATTAAATGAGAGTTGTTGAATCCTCTTTGTCTTTAGTTCAACTTATCGGTTTCCCTGTTCTTTTTCTGTTTCGCTTCTTTTCAACCATCAGAAAACAACCTGAAACAACAAGAAACACAACAAGTTTCAGAAAATTGTCTTCTTTCACAACCATTGGATCAATTTACATTGGCATTGGATTGTTAGTATCAGCAAACTGTTACCTTTCTTCATTTGGTTTGCTCTACTTACCGGTTTCCACGTTCTCTCTCATTTTTGCTTCGCAGTTAGTTTTCACCGCTTTCTTCTCATATCTCTTCATCAACTCACAAAAGTTCACTCCTTTCATAGTGAATTCTCTGTTTCTACTCACCATTTCCTCTATTCTCCTTGTGTTCAACAATGAGTCACAAACCACAAAATCGATAGCCCACAAAATCCATTTGTTTAATCGATAGCCCACAAAATCGAATTTCAGTTTTGTCCTTGTTTGTTATCAGGATGTGCCGGATTTTGGTTTATGGAGATTTTACTTTTACCTTGAGGAAGAATTTACCCAAGTATCATTACAATGGTTGAACGTGTTCAAGGAATCTCCTTTGTCCGATGTGAGCCCTTTCTTTAACGTTTTTTTGTGATATTGTCAAATCCTTAATAAGTGTTCAAGAAAGCTGATATATTGCATGCATGATACACAACAGGTTCCATTAACTCATATTCCTAAATCTGTCTACGAAATATCAGCCGATTGGATCAAGCAACTTCAAACTGATAAACACTCTGATTTCGTAATGTGGGCGCTTGATCGCATTCTCATTGATTGGGCAGCACATCAAGCAGATGCCAAAGGTGCACAACCTGCTTCTTCCAAACCTCAGGTAGGCATCAATTTTTGTATCATTGAATGGTGTGTTTTTCAGTTACCTTTGTTTGACCGGGTACTTTAATCTTCTTGCTTCTTTACCTTGTTGCGAACCCTTCAATTATTACAAATTGAAAGTTGAACCCTTGCATCAACATTTGGCGCGCCAGGTAGGGGGGTTTAGCAAAGGAAGGAGAAAAAGGAGTTCGGAAACAGAGGAAAACAATGCCAAACACACAGGCAACACCAACCTCCGTAACCCTAACACCGTCTTCAGCTCTTCCGACCTCGACTCCGGTGACATCAATATCAACATCAGAGAATCGATAGGACGACCGGATAGACGGAAAATTTGTCGACGTAAGTGATGGCGAATAGGAGACTGAACTAGCCAGGGCCCAAAAGCAAAGGAGGATTCCGTCAAGCGTGGTGGTGAACAAGTGAGATTCTGCGGCAAGGGTGTTGGATTTCCCATCCGCGAAAAACCAATGGGTCAAATCAAGAGGTGCTTGCTACGCCAGGTGTTCGGTCTAGGAGTGTTCCTAGCCTAGGAAACATTGGAAGCAGCAAAATAAGAGCACATAGGCAACCACCCTAGACACATCCAGAATCTCAGGAAGCTAGAACCCCGAGTACAACCTCTAATCGTTTAATCTTGGCCGAACAACCAATTCTTACAACTCCGGGAACTCGTGAGAACGTCCCGACCACGACAAGAACCCTCCAGCAGCAAGAAGAGTGGCTGACAGAGCAAATCCTTCACCAACAGAACCTGAACAAGACACTCATGGATCGAATGACAGCACTCGCTGGAGAATTGCAGGTTTTCCGAGCTCGTGATCATAGCCGAACAATGGAGCCCAGCCAAAGGACCCAGGATCTGACTCATCAAGAAAGCGGTTCACATCAAAAGGTAGCCGTCCGAGAAAGGAACTTGTCACGGGTAACCTTCGAAGACAATCCGAACACTCAATCCACCAGAAAAAAAACATTACAAGAGACGCGATCCAAGTATTTCCCCCGAGATGGATGCAAGACGAAACCCGAGGTCGGAACGTACTAGGATAGTCTCCCGAAAGAGATCATAAACATAATCCGAGATCTAGGCATCATAGAAGATACGAATCAAGCGATACTTCAGAGGAGGATCGTTCGCACGGTATCCATAACTTGGACTCAGGAGGACGGAGGAGACGAGATACAAGCAGATCCCCGGAAAGAGATCACCCTAGGACTTCAAGATATTATGTTCAAAATTTAAGAAAAGAATTAAAGGAGATGTGAACCCTAGTTCACCGAGTTACTAGTTCGGCACTAGAAATCGATCAACTCCTAGCAGAAATAAGTAGGAATCCGTTCACTAGCATTGTGACTTCAGCTCGGGTCTTGTTGAATGATAAGTTAAGACTTCCAACTTACGACAGAACCGGAGATCCTTCCGTATTCATAAGAGCATTCCTCGTAAAGGTTCTTCGGGCGGATTTCCGACTTGGTGAGGAAGATCAAGGAAAGTTTCAACTCTTCCTGGAAAGCCTTAGAGGGGACGCCCATGCATGGTTCACAAGTCTGCCCCCAGATTCAAACAACTGTTTTGAAGAACTACAACAGGCGTTCTTTCAGCGTTATATGTCAAACATGGAACACCCGGTTGAAGCACCCGACCTCTAGGCTGTAAAGCAGGGCCCGAAAGAATCACTCCGCGATTTCATCAAAAGGTTCAAAGCTATTTATTCAAGACTTTGAATTACAAATGATCTAACAATTGGTGCTCTTTGCAGTGCAACATGGTTCTAATCACGGTTCTGGGATGAATTGACGACCCACCGACCTCGTTCGATGAACGAAGCTTTTCATCAGGCGAACATCCATATTAAAGTAGAAGAAGAACGTGCCGAACTTGCTAAAGCGCACAGTGGATCTATGTCTTCCCGAAATGCAAAACAGAGGAAAAAGCCGAGCCACGTCGATATGAAAAAGATCTACCGAAGAAAGACAAATCTATAGCCAAAGCAGCGCTGGCAATCCTAGCCAATCCTCAGAAGAGCAAGTATACGTATACTCGTGATCTGAACTCCCCGACTGTAACACCCTCGAACCGTTATAGGTATATGCCAGCCGGCCGACCAACAATCAAATGAGAACATGATCGTACAGCCAACTTATACCCGGATTCGAAAGTGTAAGGACGGATTAAGGCTAGATTACTTAAAGTTATAAAACGTGATTCTACAACCTCAAGCGGTCTAATCCTAATACATTTTCCTCGAAACCGGGCCTAAGGCTTTTCAACCCGTACCACAATTCCGAGTTGTGTTAAGTTTGGACAACTTAATAATATCAGTTCAAAAACGCCATAACGAAACTAACTTTGATTTATTACATATTTTACGAATATCAGGTTTCAAAAACACAACATACTATAAGCAAATACATCAGAGTCCGTACATAATGAAATTCGAGCGGAATACATACTTATTACTTGAAATGAGTCTGTTTTGCAAAAGATGACAAATATACACTAGTTCCCTAGCGTTCCGCTCTGCTACCCTTACTTCTACTGGTTATCTAGAAAGTTTTTTACAACAAGGGGTGAGTAAACTAATTTTACTCAATGAGCCAAAGACCCCGATCTAACATACACAACCTTCGGCTAACCCGCCCAAAGAACCCAAAGTCACAATAAGGCGGAAGGTTCAACAATCCATCAATAATAATAGCCGAAGCCAACATTACAACAATTTATATCCCTAGGGCCCTACAAATCACAACACCTCCTTTCCAACGAACCACATATACTCACACATAGGCACAAAGCATAAGAATAGACTATCCAACACCGAAGTCGACCTACGGTGGCCAAGAAACCATTAGGGGTGCACCTAATGCATTACCTTGGACTTCAACAATATCGAGCGGACAATCAACCTTCTCTCGAGCCGAGGGAAATGTGTGATTTGCTTCTAAAGAATCAACACGAGATTTTACCACAATACCAACAAGATTACTACTCAAGCAATCACCAAGCACCAAGCAATCACCAAGCATGAATTGATTACAATCATATCAATATCAAACATGCATCATTAACAATTACTTTTAACCAAACCGGCACCAGGAACCTGATAACCTTCTACTATAAGGTTAATCCGTCCGGATACCGGGAACCTGCAATAAAAACGATTAAAAAGCAATTGTCCCCAACTCACAGTTCTTAAGTTCGTCGTGGCTAGATCACCCTTGAGCCGCACAGCTACCCGAAACCCTTCCCTCGCCCTAAAACCTTCCCGGAACATTCCCGGCCCGCTACAAAGCCGAAAGTGGCTAATGCTTCAAAACCGACCTTAGAGAACTTATTTCTCTCTCAAAACTCGTGGACAAGTAGCTCTTTAAGTGTAGAAGGCTGTGATGGAGTGGTTTGAAGAAAATGAGAGCATTTGGGGTGTTTTTATAGCCTTGGCCGGCCAGCCGGATTTTACCACGCGTCCGGCCACGCGTCTGTCCGTCCGGCCGCAACCAATCAGGCCCCACGCGTCCTGCTGACAGCCCACGCGTCCAGGCGGCTCGTACAAATATCTTATCGACAGTCCAGCTGTCCGCCTAGCACCTGCCGACACCCGACTACCCGGGCCGACATCCGCCTGTTCGGCCGCGTCCGACTACTCGGCCGCGTCCGACCGCAACCAGTCAACATTTTTTTTTTTGACAGGATTTCTACATTCTCCCCCCCCCCCCCCCCCCTTAATAGAATTCGTCCCGAATTCTTTAAGGCTCCGATGGACCACCTCTTTCCATCACAACCTCTTCATCGAAAAACTCTGGGTATTTTTCTTTGAACTTCTCCACATCCTCCCAAGTCTTGTGAACTCTCTTCCTTTTACCCCAAAACACTTGTACCTGGGGTATTGCCTTTCTCCTCGTGGTTTGGACTCGCCTATCACCAATCTGGGACCTACCGGATATGTGAGGTTAGTCTCAAGGTCCTCTATATGATCCGTCTCAACTGCATTCGGATCCCTTATGTGCTTTCGCAACATGGACACATGAAACACCGGATGTAAATGCATATCCAATGGCAGGTCTTAACGATAAGCTACCTCTCCCACACGCTGAATAATCTGATATGGACTAATGAACCGCACAGCCAACTTCCTGGTCTTGCCAAAACGATCATTTCCTTTCTGTGCAGTAACCTTTAAGTATACCATATCTCCCACTTCGAATATGACCTCACGCCTATGCTTGTTTGCATACTTTTTCTGACGATCTTGAGCCTTCTTCGTGCCGCTTCGAATCGTCTTAAGCTTGCTCATAGTCTCTTCGACAATCGTTGGGCCAAACGTCTAGCGTTCTCCAATCTCTGCCCAACACAATGGGGTACGACATGGCCTCCCATAAAGAGCTTCATATGGAGCCATACCAATGCTGGTATGAAAACTATTGTTGTACGAGAACTCTACCAATGGCAACGTACACATCCGAAGCATGTTTTCTATGGTCCGGATGGTTCTCTCTGTATGTCCGTCTGTTTCCGGGTGATACGCGGTGCTGAGAAACAACTTCATTCCTAGCGCACCCTGAAGAGCATCCCAAAAAGCTGAGGTAAACCTCAGATAACTGTCTGAAACAATATCCGACGGAATCCCATGTAACTTGACTATCTCATCCAGATACATCTCTTCCAACACCTCAACCTTGTCTGTGTCCCTAATTGGCAGAAGGTGGGTTACCTTCATAAGTCTATCTACAATAACCCAAATTGAGTTATTAGACCGACCTCGAGCAATAGGCAAACCCGTGATGAAATCCATCGAAATAGAATCCCACTTCCACTGCGGTATAGGTAGACTCTGAAGCAATCCTCCCGGAACTTGATGCTCAATTTTCACTTGCTGATACATCTGACACTGAGCTACCCATTTAGCTACTGCCCTCTTCATTCCCGGCCAATGATAGTATCTTCGGAGATCTCGATTCATCTTGGTGCTACCAGGATGAATACTAAGTAAGGAACGATGAGCCGTCCTTAATATCTCATCCCGTAGTCCTTGGCCTTCCGGAACCAAAACTCGTCCATTAAGTAACAAGGTACCATTCTCCGCAACGTGATACCCGCTCTGGTTTGGAACTCCTTGATCCTTTAACTCCTCAACGAGTTTCTTCAGTTTCTCATCCCGTTGTTGCTCCTCCCTGATTCGCATGAGTAAACTCGCCTGATCCACGGCATGTATTCCTAGAGGTCCGCTTCATTCACCCTCTATTGCACGCAAACTCAAAGACTTCACCTGTCCTGACAATTATTCGACATCCCTCTCAACATCAACGGTTACTTTCTTCCGACTGAGCGCATCAGCAACCACATTCGCCTTTCCTGGGTGGTACTGAATCTTGATGTCGTAATCTGCTATAAACTCCATCCATCTTCTCTGTCGCAAATTTAGATCCGGTTGCGTGAAGAGATACTTGAGGCTCTTATGATCGGTGAAAACTTAAATTTCCTCCCCGTATAAATACGATCTCCAAATCTTAAGAGCAAATACTACCGCCGCCATCTCCAAATCATGCGTAGGATAGTTCTCTTCATGCTTCCTCAACTGTCTCGACGCAAAGGCAATCACACGGCCTTCTTGCATCAACACACATCCCAACCCAACCCTGGATGCATCCGCATAAACAATGTATGGTTTACCTTGTTCAGGTAAGGCCAACACTGGTGTGGTCGTCAGCGACTCCTTCAACTTAAGGAACGCCTTCTCCACTTCCTGATTCCAAATGAATGGAACTCCTTTTCCCGTCAATCTTGTTAAAGGTTTCGCAATGGATGAAAAACCCTCAACAAACCTTCGATAATAACCCGCCAAACCGAGGAAACTTCTGACTTCCGAGGCGGTCGTGAGTCTCGGCCATTCTTGGACCGTTCTGATCTTATCTGGATCCGCAGAGACTCCTTCTCCTAATATTTGACGGCCCAAGAACCCGATTTCCCTCTTCCAGAATGAACACTTCCTGAACTTTGCAAACAACTTCTGACTCATCAACCTTTCCAACACTAACTTCAAATGTGCACTGTGTTCTTCTTCCTTCCTTGAGTAGACCAAAATATCATCGATAAATATTATTACGAATTTATCAAGGTAATCTCGGAATACTTCGTTCATCAATCGCATAAATGCCGCCGGTGCATTGGTAAGGCCAAAAGGCATCACCACGAACTCGTACTGGCCGTACCGAGTCCTAAATGTTGTCTTCATAACATCATTCTTAGCAACCGGGATTTGGTGATACCCTGATGCTAAATCGATCTTAGAGAACCAGCTAGATCCCTTTAGCTGATCCAACAACTCATCTATCCGTGGTAACGGATACTTGTCCTTGATCGTGATGTTATTTATTCCACGATAGTCGATACACAACCTCATGCTACCATCCTTCTTCTTAAAAATAAGACCGGAGCTCCCCAAGGTGAAGAACTAGGTCTTATGAAACCTCTATCCAACAAATCCTCCAGCTGCTTCTTCAATTCTGATAACTCCGCTAGCGCCATTCGATACGGTGCTTTCGCAATTAGTCTAGCGCCAAGCTCCAAATTGATCTCAAAAGGATTACTCCGAGGTGGAAGTAATTCTTTCAACGCTTCAAACACATCCTTGAAGTCTTGAACCACAGTAATGTCCTTAATCTTGACTTCATTAACAGCTGGTTCGCCACTTGCAGTGATGGTGACCAAATACGCTTCACCGCCTTCCAAAATATCTTCCACCCGTAAGGACGCAATTAAGGCAACCAGATAGCCAATCCATTCCAAGAATGACTTCACTTCCTCGAAGTGGTACTACGAACAAATCTGCCAGGAACTTCTTTCCTTCAATCACCAGAGATACTCCTCGAAGGCAACTCTTAGCTTGCAGGGTTTCGTTTCCAGGGGTGATCACATCCATCTCGACCTTATCAACCGAAAAGTCACCGACAAAGTTGGCAACTACCTCGGGAGTCACAAAACAATGTGTAGCCCCCGAGTCGAACAATACATGTGTGGGATGACCCGCCACAAGTAATGTTCCTACCCACATATTCTCAATCAACACATATTCATAAAAACAAGCAATGCAATCAAGTAAACATGAATACTAATCTAAACAACATATAAAGCTCATTTACCTGCAATGGGACCCTGAGCTAGGCCTGGGGGTCTGGGGTTGTCTAGTTCTAAAGCATAGACTCTCCCTGCTGCAACTTGCCGCTTAGGAGCGTTCTCGATGGCAGGTGGAGCTTGGGCTGGACGAGTGGTGATAGGTGTCGCTGGAATTGGACGCTTCGATGGACATTTCGTGGAGATATGTCCTTGCTGCCCACAGTTGTAGCATACCACACTGTTGGATCCTTGTTGACTTCTATCCGCTTTCGGGCAATCCCACTTCTTGTGACCTTGACCTCCGCAGGTGAAACAATTCCCTGAAAATTTGGACCTTCCACTTTTCTCTCCTGATTCCTTTCCCTTGCCCTTATCCTTTGCATATCCCGCACTAGAAGAACTCTTCGCTGCTTGGTTCTGGTGGAAGCTCTTCCTCGCTGCGTTTTCTGCATTCAGACCGTTCTCTACGTTTACTGCCTTCTCGACCAACTCCGAAAAACTGTCGTACGTCCCTACAGCTAGTCGGCTCTCGAACTCTGGTTGAACACCGAACATAAAGTTTGTGATCATGGACCTCTTGTCTTCCTGTCCGGGTAATGCGTGACGACGCAATCTCATAAACTCCGATTCAAACTCCCTAATCGATCGGTTGCCCTGCTTGAGGTTCATGAACTGCCGCTGTAGACGAAGTCGTGCCTCCGGGGGAAAGTACTTTTTCTCGAAATACGTCTTGAACAGTACCCATGAGTCGTGTTGTCCCCATCGTCATTCAACGCTGTCCCACCAGTCCGCTGCATCTTTGTCCAGGTAGTACGTCGCGATTTTCTTCTTCAGCTCTTGTGGACACATCGCCGTATCCAAATTCTTCTCCAACTTCCTGATCCATTGATCTGCCTTAATTGGATCAGTACTTCCCTCAAAGTATGGAGTCTTCAGGTTCTTCATTGCTGTCACTATTGGAAGCATCGGCGTCCCTATAGGTGCTAGAGGCACAGCTTGTGGCCGTTGTTGCATGGCCTCTGTCATTATATCTCGCAATATCCTCATCTCTCTTTTCATTCCGTGTCCCACACTCAGTTCGTCTTGATCCCGAATGTTTTATTCCCTCCGGTTCGTTCCTCTGACAGGGTTTGGATGTCTTGGTTCATCCTGATGTCTTAGTTGGTTATCCTGACCCGTAAAACTCTCATCTGATCTTTCCATTCTATCTTCCATAGATACATGTCCCATGCCTCTTCTCCGAGAAATTCTATCTGATCCCCACCACCCACCTTGACCACCAGCACCCTCGCTTTCCGCCCTTCGTGCCATCTCAAGCTATCAAGGAATGGACCTAGTTTAGTAATAATTTAAACTAAGGCGGAACACTTACTGATTTCCTAAGCATCTTTTGCGACTCTTTTACTCGATAAAATCTTTGGGAAGCAAGTTTGTGTAGCAGGATTTTGAAAAACCATGCTCTGATACCACTGTTGTAACACCCCCGAACCGTTATACATATAAGCCAGCCGGCCGACCAACAATCAAATGAGAACATGATTGTACATCCAACTTATACCCGGATTCGGAAGTGTTAGGACGGATTAAGGCTAGATTACTTAAAGTTATAAAACATGATTCTACAACCTCAAGCGGTATAATCCTAATACATTTTCCTCGAAACCGGGCCTAAGGCTTTTCAGCCCGTACCACAATTCCGAGTTGTGTTACGCCATAACGAAACTAACTTCGATTTATTACATATTTTACGAATATCAGGTTTCAAAAACAAAACATACTATAAGCAAATACATCAGAGTCCGGACATAATGAAATTCGAGCGGAATACATACTTATTACTTGAAACGAGTCTGTTTTGCAAAAGATGACAAATATACACTAGTTCCCTAGCGTTCCGCTCCGCTACCCTTACTTCTACTGGTTATCTAGAAAAGTTTTTTACAACGAGGGGTGAGTAAACTAAATTTACTCAATGAGCCAAAGACCCCGATCTAACATACACAACCTTCGGCTAACCCGCCCAAAGAACCCAAAGGCACAATAAGGCGGAAGGTTCAACAATCCATCAATAATAATAGCCGAAGCCAACATTACAACAATTTATATCCCTAGGGCCCTACAAATCACAACACCTCCTTTCCCACGAACCACATATACTCACACATAGGCACAAAGCATATGAATAGACTATCCAACACCGAAGTCGACCTACGGTGGCCAAGAAACCATTAGGGTTGCACCTAATGCATTACCTTGGACTTCAACAATATCGAGCGGACAATCAACCTTCTCTCGAGCCAAGGGAAAGGTGTGATTTGCTTCTAAAGAATCAACACGAGATTTTACCACAATACCAACAAGATTACTACTCAAGCAATCACAGAGCACCAAGCAATCACCAAGCATGCATTGATTACAATCATATCAATATCAAACATGCATCATTAACAATTACTTTTAACCAAACCGGCACCAGGAACCTGATAACCTTCTACTATAAGGTTAATCCGTCCGGATACCGGGAACCTGCAATAAAAACGATTAAAAAGCAATTGTCCCCAACTCACAGTTCTTAAGTTCGTCGTGGCTAGATCACCCTTGGGCCGCACAGCTATGCGAAACCCTTCCCTCGCCCTAAAACCTTCCCGGAACGTTCCCGGCCTGCTACAAAGCCGAAAGTAGCTAATGCTTCAAAACCGACCTTAGAGAACTTATTTCTCTCTCAAAACTCGTGGACAAGTAGCTCTTTAAGTGTAGAAGGCTGTGATGGAGTGGTTTGAAGAAAATGAGAGCATTTGGGGTGTTTTTATAGCCTTGGCCGGCTAGCCAGATTTTTGCCACGCGTCTGGCCACGCGTCCGTCCGTCCGGCCGCAACCAATCAGCGCCCCACGCATCCTGCCGACAGCCCACGCATCCAACCGGCTCGTACAAATATCCTACCGACAGTCCAGCTGTCCGCCTAGCGCCTGCCGACACCCGACTACCCGGGCCGACATCCGCCTATCCGACCACGTCCGACTACCCGGCCGCGTCCGACCGCGACCAGTCAACATTTTTCTTTTTTGACAGGGTTTCTGCACCGACCCTCCCTTGGTGCGAACATTATAAAAGACCATATCACAATGATGAGGACATCGAGCCACCTAGCCCCATTGTCCAAGCCCCATTCGTGCCAAGTGGACCAATGACCCGGAGCCGGAGCAGAACACTGGAAAACAAGTTCAACATCTTCCTGAACAGCTGGAACATGAAGGACTGATTCCCCTTGATCAGTTTGAAGCCATTCGGCTCACCCCCTCGGAAAGCTCTGAATTGACAGCCGCGTTCCAACAAGTCATCCAGATTGTGAACGCACCACCAAATTAAAGGCCTTCGAGTCTAGTTTCCAGAACACTAGAGAACTCCCCGAGAACGGTTGTGGAACTCAAGATATCAGCCAAAGAGTGAAGACTGGCCCCGCGGGTAATCCAGAACAGACAGCCGCCGTCCAACAAACCTCCACAACGACTCAGACCGTTCCAGATGTCGAACTTACTACCAAATTAAAGCCCTTTGAGTCTAGTTTCCAGGCCGCTAAATAGATCCCAGAGACCAGCCATGCAACTCGAGTTATCGGCAAAAGAGTGAAGGCTGGTCAAGTGGACCCGATTCTGACCGATGAAACCAAATGGGCCTTACTCTTCACCAAACCGGATGTCCACTTAACCACATGTTATTTGGACCTAGGAGGGGCCTAGGAAGCCTCTGAATCATCAGGAACGCCGCCCAAATCTTATCCACAAGAATCCCACCAAGCGGATCAAAGTTTCCTTATTTTGCCTTATTTTGTCATAAGTTTCCAACGGTCATGTTGACCAATCCTTGCTGTGTTTTTCCTAGTTTATTTTGCAGGTTTTATTGTGTTTTTTTTTTATTTCTAAATTCCCGAACCTGGCTATATAATGCCTTGAAGTGTAGTCCGATATTTTCACCTTTTTGATTAATAAAGAAAACCCTTTTGTTTAAAGCTTGCCGTGAGCAACCTTGAAACTTCCTCTCAACCTTTGTGTTCGGAACCAAAGACTTGAGAATCCCAAGAAGTATCAGTAGGCTTCCGCACCTACCGTGGTTCTTATCGATCCCCCTTCGACCCGCCTTATCCCGAACCGGTCCGGAGAGTGACCTTCGTCCAGCCTTGCTTCCAATCTTTGACCTCCAAAGCTCGTTTCATTTTGGTATCAGAGGTGTAAAAGTCCTGGATCAAACAAGGTGTTTGGTTTCCAAATTTCTTTTATAGCTTAAGCAATTTCCTTTATATCGCACCATTTGTTTCTCTAAATCAAAAAAAAAAAATATCTATTATATATTAGTATTCTCGTTTATATTTTCAGCTTATCATCACATTTAAAAAAAAAAAAAAAAGATTTTTCATTTCTAGTTTGTCCTTATTTTCTTTTTTTCGGTCGTAAGTTGTTTCCATATTTGTTTACGTTGATCGTGCTTAGATTATTTGATTCGGTCATAATTTGTTATCTCTTGATTAGTGATCAAGTTAATACTCAATCATACTTGCCCATTTTAATTCCTATCGCCATTATCTCTGAATTACTTGTCTTAAAAAGAAGTTGATACTTTGATTCTTCATTATTTCAGGTACAATGGGTGATAATCCAGAGGATGCGAATGCGGCCATGATGCAACTCTTGTACCGATTGCAAGAGCAAATCCAACACATGGAGACAAAGCTGGACCGACGCGAACAACAACGGCCAAACCCTAACCCTAGGAAACCGAGAGGCCGAGAGTATGTAGAGGGTTTAGAGACCAAAGATAGTGATGAAGAACTCCCACATAACAACCAAGGGCGTAGAAGGGACCCTAGAAACCGAGCCGACCTAGAAGAGGACGATGAAAACCCTAGGTTCCGAGCCAATGACATGAAGCTTAAAGCCCCTACCTTTGCGGGTAGAGTGGACCCCGAGGCTTACATAGAGTAGGAACAAAGGATGGAGCACATTTTCGCGTACTACAAGTATAATGAGCAAAGGAAGCTAGCCCTAGCCATAGCTCAACTCACCGATCATGCCTCATCTTGGTGGGATCGTGAGGTTAGTGATAGGAGAAGAAGTAGGACTCCTCAAGTCACCACTTGGGAAGAACTAAAGCAATTAATGAAAAAGAGATATGTCCCTACCTACTATCACTGAGACTTGCTAAGGAAGTTTAGGAGACTTGCTCAAGGGTCTAAGAGTGTAGAGGAATACCATGAGGAATTTGAACACCTTAGAAATCGACTTGAATTAGAAGATGATGCCGAGACCCTAATGGCCCAATTCCTAGATGGCCTTCAAGACAGGATCAGCCGAAAGGTAGAGAGAATCCCTTACCACAACCTAGAAGATCTTCTTCACAATGCCATACAAGCCGAACAACATATCAAAAAGAAGATTACCAGCATGGGCCGAACCCGGAACACCCAAAGTTTAGACCAGAACCGAACCAAGCTACCGGCCCAAACCAGCTCTCAAGCTAAGCCGCAAGACAAAGGCAAGGTTGTGGTTGTTGATAACCGGTTCAAGGCCAAACCGACCGAGCCAAACCAAGGTAAGTCCACTGGACCCAACACATCTAGAACTTGTGACTTAACGTGTTTCAGGTGCAAGGGCATAGGACACATGGCCAGAGTGTGCCCAAACCCAAGGGTAATGGTCCTCATGGATGGAGGAGGATACGAGTCCCACGATGATGCCGATGTGACCATGGAAGAAGCTACTAATGAGGAAGTGAAATGTGAGCCCGAATATGGAGAGTCCCTTGTCATAAGGCGAGTCTTGAACCTCACCGTCCATCCCGACGAGCTGGCCCAAAGGGAAAACATCTTCCATACCCGATGCAACATTAATGATAAGGTATGTAACTTAATCATTGATGGTGGGTCATGTACCAATGTTGCTAGTGATCACATGGTTTCTAAACTTAACCTTGATAGAACTAAACATCCACATCCCTATAAGTTAAGATGGTTAAACAATAAAGTTGAGGTAAACATTACGGATCAAGTACAAGTACCATTCAAAGTGGGAAAGTATATGGATCAAGTGCTATGTGATGTGGTTCCGATGCAAGCTTGTCATCTACTATTAGGTAGGTCATGGCAGTTTGATAAAGACACCATTCACTATGGCCGAACCAACAAGTACACCTTTATCCATGACAAAAGGAAGTACACCCTTACCCCTCTTACACCGAACCAAGTTCATGAAATCCAAATTAAAATGCTTAAGGAAAAGAATGATAAAACTAATCTTTTAATCAATTCTAGTTTTGTCTCTAGAGCTTTGGCTATTAAAGAACCGGTGCTACTCGTGATCTTTAAGGAAGTGTTAAGTGCAGGTATAAGCGCATTAGAGCAAGAGCTCCCACAAGAAGTCAAGAACCTACTAGACCGGTTTAAAGAGACATTTCCCGATGATATACCTCCTGGTTTACCTCCACTAAAAGGGATTGAACACCAAATCGATTTGGTCCCTGGTGCACCCTTGCCTAACCGAGCAGCTTACCGAGTTAATCCCGAGGAGGCCAAAGAGTTAGAGCGGCAAGTAAGGGATCTAATGGAAAAAGGCTATATCCGAGAGAGTCTTAGCCCATGTGTCGTGCCGGTCCTCTTGGTGCCCAAGAAAGATGGGACTTGGAGGATGTGTGTAGATTGTCGGGCCATCAACAATATCACCATCAAATACCGACATCCCATACCAAGGTTAGATGACATGTTAGATGGGCTTTCGGGTTCTAACCTCTTCTCTAAGATTGACCTTAGGAGTGGTTACCACCAAGTGAGAATGAAAGAAGGTGACGAATGGAAGACGGCTTTCAAGACCAAGCAAGGTCTCTATGAGTGGCTAGTAATGCCATTCGGCCTCACCAATGCCCCAAGCACCTTCATGAGGCTCATGAACCAGGTTCTAAGACCCTTCATCAATAAGTTTGTAGTAGTTTACTTCGATGATATACTCATTTATAGTACTACCTTTGCTGAACACATTTGTCATCTAGAACAAGTTTTCGACACACTTCAAAAGGAAGGTCTTTATGCCAACCTTAAGAAGTGCACCTTTTGCACTAATGAGCTTGTGTTTTTAGGTTTTATAGTGAGTTCACAGGGATTAAGAGTTGACCAAGGGAAGGTCAAGGCGATCAAAGAGTGGTCGGTCCCAACCAACACTAGCCAAGTTAGGAGCTTCCACGGCCTAGCTAGCTTTTATAGGAGATTCGTGAAAGATTTTAGCACCTTGGCTGCACCTCTCACTGCCGTAATCAAAAAGGAAGTCGGATTCAAATGGGGAGAAGCTCAAGAACAAGCCTTCAATGCCTTGAAGGATCGGTTAACCCATGCACCTATTTTAGCTTTACCTAATTTCTCTAACACTTTTGAAATTGAGTGTGATGCCTCAGGAGTAGGTATCGGGGCTGTCCTTACTCAAGGAGGCCGACCCATAGCTTTCTTTAGTGAGAAGCTAAGTGGTGCTACTCTCAACTACCCCACCTATGATAAAGAGCTTTATGCCTTAGTAAGGGCGATGGAGACTTGGCAACACTACCTTCTGGCCAAAGAGTGTGTGATCCATACGGATCATGAAACCTTGAAGCATCTTAGGGGCCAGACTAATCTCAAGAGGAGGCATGCAAAATGGCTAGAATTCATCGAGACCTTTCCTTATGTCATCAAATACAAGAAAGGGAAAGATAACATTGTGGCCGATGCTTTGTCGAGGAGACATGTTCTCATCTCCACAATGGATTCTAAGGTTCTTGGTTTTGAGCTTATCATTCCATTATATGAAAATGACCCTGATTTTGCAGAATGTTACAAGAACCAAGGAAAGGGAGCCTACGCCTCTTTTTATACTCATAACGGCTATCTCTTCAAAGATAAGAGGCTATGCATTGCACAAAGTTCCATAAAGGATCTCATAGTCAGAGAAGCTCATGGAGGAGGCCTAATGGGGCATTTCGGAGTAGAGAAGACCTTAGCCATGCTTAAGGAACATTTCTTTTGGCCGCACCTCAAGAAATCCGTAGAAACTTTCATTGCAAGGTGTATCACTTGCAAGAAAGCCAAGTCTAGGGTTCAATCCCACGGTTTGTATCTGCCCTTACCGGTTCCTACTTCCCCTTGGATTGATATTTCCATGGATTTTGTGCTAGGTTTACCCAAGATCAAACACAAGGACTCGATATTTGTGGTGGTAGACCAATTCTCAAAGATGGCTCACTTCATCCCTTGTGCCAAGACCAATGATGCAACCCAAACTGCCGATCTCTTTTTCAAAAAGGTTGTTAAGTTGCATGGAATCCCGAGGACCATCGTCTCAGATAGGGACACCAAGTTCCTAAGCCACTTTTGGCGAACCTTGTGGAAGAAGTTAGGCACCAAGCTGCTATTCTCCACCACCTGCCATCCCCAAACCGACGGCCAAACCGAAGTTGTCAATCACACCCTTGGGACGCTTCTAAGGGCCACAATAGGGAGAAATATTAACACTTGGCTTGACGCCTTACCCTTTGTTGAATTTGCATACAATAGGGCGGTCCATAGTGCCACACTAATGTCTCCTTTTCAGGTGGTCTATGGGTATAACCCGAACACTCCTTTGGACCTCACACCTTTGCCGCAAAAAGAGTTCTTGAACCTAGACGGAGCCAATAGAGCAGACCAAATCAAGAAGCTCCATTTGAAAGCAAAAGAACGGCTAGAAAAGACTAATGAGCAACGTGCGAGAGCAGCCAACAAGGGCCGGAAGGAGGCCACTTTTGAAGTTGGAGATTGGGTCTGGTTACACATGAGGCCCGAGAGATTCCCCAACCAAAGGAGCTCAAAGCTTTCACCCCGAGGAGACGGGCCTTTCAAGATCATATCTAAGATCAATGACAACGCCTACAAGCTAGACTTACCAGGTGAGTACCAAGTCTCTAATTCTTTCAATGTTACTGACTTATCTTATTTCGATGCAGGAACTGAAGTTTTGAGATCAAAACCTCAAGAAGAGGGAGGGAGTGATGAGGACATCGAGCCACCTAGCCCCATCGTCCAAGCCCCATTCGTGCCAAGTGGACCAATGACCCGGAGCCGGAGCAGAACACTGGAAAACAAGTTCAACAATCTTCTTGGAGCAGCTGTAACATGAAGGACTGATTCCCCTTGATCAGTTTGAAGCCATTCGGCTCACCCCCTCGGAAAGCTCTGAATTGACCGCCGCGTTCCAACAAGTCATCACGACGACTCAGGGCGTTCCAGATTGTAAACGCACCACCAAATTTAAGGCCTTCGAGTCTAGTTTCCAGAACACTAGAGAACTCCCCGAGAACGGTTGTGGAACTCAAGATATCAGCCAAAGAGTGAAGACTGGCCCCGCGGGTAATCCAGAACAGACAGCCGCCGTCCAACAAACCTCCACAACGACTCAGACCGTTCCAGATGGCTAACTTACTACCAAATTAAAGCCCTTTGAGTCTAGTTTCCAGTACGCTAAATAGATCCCAGAGATCGGCCATAGAACTCGAGTTATCGGCAAAAGAGTGAAGGCTGGTCAAGTGGACCCGATTCTGACCGATGAAACCAAATGGGCCTTACTCTTCACCAAACCGGATGTCCACTTAACCACATGTTATTTGGACCTAGGAGGGGCCTAGGAAGCCTCTGAATCATCAGGAACGCCGCCCAAATCTTATCCACAAGAATCCCACCAAGCGGATCAAAGTTTCCTTATTTTGTCATAAGTTTCCAACGGTCATGTTGACCAATCATTGCTGTGTTTTTCCTTGTTTATTTTGCAGGTTTTATTGTGTTTTTCTTTCCATTTCTAAATTCCCGAACCTGGCTATATAATGCCTTGAAGTGTAGTCCGATATTTTCACCTTTTTGATTAATAAAGAAAACCCTTTTGTTTAAAGCTTGTCGTGAGCAACCTTGAAACTTCCTCTCAACCTTTGTGTTCGGAACCAAAGACTTGAGAATCCCAAGAAGTATCAGTAGGCTTACGCACCTACCGTGGTTCTTATCGATCCCCCTTCGACCCGCCTTATCCCGAACCGGTCCGGAGAGTGACCTTCGTCCAGCCGACCGTTCAACCGCCTTTTCCAATCTTTGACCTCCAAAGCTCGTATCACACAAGACTGAGGATTGCCATGAACTTAAATACAAACTTTTGGCTGTCTTCTGAGAAGATCAAACCCGGGCAAAAGACAAAGAAACATAACGCCAGCCTAAAAAGATGTTACCTGGACCAGAAAACAAGGCGGGGGAGGAAGCATTGCCACCGCATCCGACATTTCAAAGGCGCTAGATCAGTATGATCATGGGAGGATTGATCAATTGTGATGATTCGATGCGGTCGATTCAACAAAGTGTGTTCAAGCTGTCCGTCGATCAAATTCCAAGAAGCTTAACTTTCCAGAGGGACTTGACTTTTACCGCAGAAGATCTTAAAGGAGTTGACTTTCCTCATAACGACCCACTGGTCATTGAGCTACAAATCGGAGATGTAAGATCTTTAGACGCTCTCCAGAAGATGGAAGTAAAGGATCAAAAAATCAAAGCTCGGATTAAACACTTAACAGCTTTCGGAGGTGATACTGTTTCAACTATCGGGACTATTAAGCTACCAGTTTCGGCTGGGGGAGTAACTAAGATCTTTAAGTTTGAAGTAGTGGAGAATGCTGTAAGTGCGGAATAAATGGTGCCCGTCGAACTACTTCAAGATGTTACACAGAATGAGATGAATATGCACTTTTTATTAGGTTTCTTACACTTATACGTTATATATGTATTCGATACTCGATGTAAACATATATAACGTACACATATTCGATACTCCAAATATAACATACATGTTCAAGAAACCCTAGGTTCTTGGTACTCGGAATTCCGAAACTCTATACAGTAAATTCCGATACTCGATACTCGGAATTCCGTTTGTGAATCGGAGCGTCACTACAATTTTGATCTTCGGCGCCGGTAGTGGCTGCGTTCGCGCTTCTATTCGGAGCTTCAACAAAAAATTTAAGCTACAACCAAAAATCTTAACCGAGATAAGAAACGTATATGTGTAAGAAACAAAAGTAAATTAAAGTATACAAATTGGTTGTGGTTCTTCTTCCACATGTCTAGCATTTACCCACAGTCGGCACCTAGAAAACCAAAACATCACAAATGCAAAACATTTTTATTATTATATGTAAAAAAGAATGTTAGCTTCAAAGAAGGAAAATTTTAGTGGAAACATAAAGAGACAAAACAATCATATTGATACAGCAACTATCCATCCTCTTCTACAAGACAACGTCAAAAAAAAAAAAAAAAACAAACAACAAAACCAAACGCCAAAAACGATCATACCTCAACGAAACTGTTCAAGCCTAGAAAAACAAAAAGAGAGTTAAGAATTAGGTCATGGATTAAGAATAAAAAGTTACAATAAATTGGTGAACATGCATATAAGAAAGAATAACAACATAAATCACGGTTGTTTCCAGCCATTTCTCACATAATATGAAAATAAGTAAAACTAAAATCAGACACAACATGAAAATAAGTAATAACCACCAAAACAAACAAAAAACCATGAGAATTAGAAAATGTGGATATGAATTATTCAGATATTAATAAAAAAAACTAACAAATACACCAGTTCTTTTAAAAGATAAACTAAAAACTTCAATTCAAATATATTTAAACAATTTATTATAAACCCTGCGTGTAACACGGGGCAACACCTAGTTAATCACATAAAGAAGTAACGTATTAAAACCATGAGAAAGAATAAGGGTACAATTCGATATATAACAAAGAAATTTCGATGAAAAGATATAGATATTTTTTTGTCTTCAAAAAAGATACAGAGATAATGAGATTAGATAATTAATTTATAATTTCTATTCAAAAAAATGGTATGAGAGCAAGACTTAAGTTACCATGAAGAAAAGAAGAAGAAGAGAAACAAAACCGAATCAACTTCAAAAATAAAACATTAATATAAAATAACCAAACACCAACCAAATCGGGGAAAAAAATAATACCTCGTTACCAATGATAAAATCTGCAAAACATAGAAAAATAAGAAAAACTACGATCATACCAAATTTTAGTTAATTGTATGCAGTATTATTCATGCATCAACCTAACATAATTGATGACTGCGGTATTTCCTCTAAATTGTGAACTCAATACATACGAATCTGCAAAATAAAACAAAAAACAACAAAAAAAACCATTAAACAAACGCCAAAAACGATCATACCTCAACGAAACTGTTCAAGCCTAGAAAAACAAAAAGAGAGTTAAGAATTAGGTCATGGATTAAGAATAAAAAGTTACAATAAATTGGTGAACATGCATATAAGAAAGAATAACAACATAAATCACGGTTGTTTCCAACCATTTCTCACATAATATGAAAATAAGTAAAACTAAAATCAGACACAACATGAAAATGAGTAATAACCACCAAAACAAACAAAAAACCATGAGAATTAGAAAATGTGGATATGAATTATTCAGATATTAATAAAAAAAACTAACAAATACACCAGTTCTTTTAAAAGATAAACTAAAAACTTCAATTCAAATATATTTAAACAATTTATTATAAACCCCGCGTGTAACACGGGGCAACACCTAGTTAATCACATAAAGAAGTAACGTATTAAAACCATGAGAAAGAATAAGGGTACAATTCGATATATAACAAAGAAATTTCGATGAAAAGATATAGAGATTTTTTTGTCTTCAAAAAAGATACAGAGATAATGAGATTAGATAATTAATTTATAATTTCTATTCAAAAAAATGGTATGAGAGCAAGACTTAAGTTACCATGAAGAAAAGAAGAAGAAGAGAAACAAAACCGAATCAACTTCAAAAATAAAACATTAATATAAAATAACCAAACACCAACCAAATCGGGGAAAAAAATAATACCTCGTTACCAATGATAAAATTTGCAAAACATAGAAAAATAAGAAAAACTACGATCATACCAAATTTTAGTTAATTGTATGCAGTATTATTCATGCATCAACCTAACATAATTGATGACTGCGGTATTTCCTCTAAATTGTGAACTCAATACATACGAATTTGCAAAATAAAACAAAAAACAACAAAAGAAACCATTAGCTCACGACGATGCAACATGCACATAAGCTTCTTTAAAAAAAACAAATACATAAAAAACACTACGATTGATAAAAACGTAAACAAATTCATACAACCGATCTATTGTAGGACAACATCTACGAATACAATAAAAAGAATCATAATTAGAATAAAGCACAAGCAATAGAAATTACGAAACCAAACAGAAACGATAAAGCATACAAATATGAACACAAGAACAAAACAAATAACATCAAAATAAGCACCTAAATATGGAGATGGTTTCGGATACAGAGCAAAACAGAAACGATCATCTATATATATATATACATACACACACGGCATATATCTAGGGTTTTTAAAATAAGAGATAATAAGAAGTCGGCCAAATAGACGATATTATTTCTGTGGAAAAAAGGAAACGATAAACACAATAACTAACGATATGTAAATATTCTATGGAAAATGGAAAAGATAAACACAATAACTAACGATATGTAAACAAATAATATAAGATGCACCTCAGAAACGTAATATTTACTTATTCTTAGAGGATATATATAACAATTAAGATCCGATAAAATCAAACATCGAATATAAGAAGTGCATATTTCCTAATCAGATTATACCACCGAAAATTTAATGTTCAATTAAAAATGTAATTAGCTGAGAATGATTGTAAGCACGCCACGTAGGATAACTCACTTCTCTAATATATGTATGATTGTCCCTCGGTGATCAAGTTTTGTCTACGAAAGGAGTTTTCTGCAAATCGAATGGTCCATACGAAAAGGAAGAATAGTAGAGAGATAAAGTAAAATTATTGAAAAGAGTTGAGAAAGAAGAAATGAGAGTAACAGGAGATCATGTCGAAGGAAAGAGTCATATCATATAATGCCATGCAGAAACCTTGGTAGTAGTACCTGTCAACAAAACACAAAGGACATGCAATGAGATAATACACTTGTCACCGACCAAACAAGATTTGATTTTGTCACCGACCAAAACCGATTAAATCACTACCTTTAGTCAGTAGGGAAATAGCATTTGAATTCCGGTTCCTCCTTGAAGTGACGAGAGACGATTTGGTGCATTTCCACCAGCAAATTCGGAAACCTACTAGTGAAATACCTTAACATTGATTCCTGGCTGTCTCCAAAATGATTCTGAAACATCAAATATGGTATTATGCACTTTCATACGGAATAATGAGTAAAGAATATGTGTAAAAGAAATGGAGAAGTAGTTCAACGATACAAGACCGAAATTAGCTAAAGCGTTGGCGGAAACAATTGGCGAACGTAGAATAAAAGCAATAAAGATAGATGTAAAACCTATACTAAGACAACATATGTCGCTAAGTAGAGATTTCGACTCGTTTATCACATAAGTCGAATTGAGCAATGTGAATAAAGAGAGAGGATCTGAGAAACACATAAGTGATCGAAAACCTGCGTGGGTAGCGGCAATTAAAGCAGCTTTAATAGTGAAGGCTTCTACAATCAAAGTTAATGCAGAGCTTTGAATGAGAGTCCTCCGGTTGCGGGTTGCAACGTTAACGGGAACAAAGGAGATATCAATTACTAATTCTCCAAATTGCCACAAATTGATAAAGATCAATCTCGAAACAGTAAAGGATCGTTCAAAGACGAAAGTAACAAACACTAGACACCCGCTAGTATAACCCTCAATACGAGGTAGAATCGAAACATTCCGGATGTGAAAAGAAGTAACCTCAAACATCAACACACACAACAGCCTAGGAGAACAAATAAACTTTGGTTTTGTCTCTACAACTACAAGACTAAGCTTGTATTCATCAATTAACCATTCACTTATGAGATTGTGATTCCATACCTTAACGTCAAAAGTGAAGCTTGGTAGAGGTTTTTTTGTAACATCCTCACAAAGAGGTAATAGACAACTAAAAGGCCTAGAAACCTCATATTTAGGTAAGTGAAATCTCTCATTCTGATTTTTATGGGGAGAAAATGGATCATGGAAACAAAGTCTTATTGGGCTATAGAGCCTAAAAACCGAATTGGGCCAGGCCCATATATTAATATGCATGTGGAATAGGGTTTTGGTAACCTGAGAAGGAGGCAGAGAGGTACTGGTGGTTGGCCGGAAAAATGAATCCACGGCGGGGAGGAGGAGGTCAGCGGCGGAGGAGGCATTATTGTTGATGGCTCCGATTTTACCGCTGGTGAAGTAGCTAGGAGATTGGCTGTCATGGAGAGGAAGGCATTGGATCTCGGTGAAAGAGATGATTTTGCAGTCGCCGGAGCAGGATCCGAAGCCGGCGAGTGCGGTGGAGGCGGCGAGATAGTGGTGGAGAATGAACGGAGGTGAACACACCGAGACCTACAGCGAGGAGCATCGTTGTCATGACACAACGAGTCCGGTGGATCAGGTGGCTCCGGTTGTGGCGTTAAACTTTCCAGGTCTGAACTTGGCTTCACACGGCGGAGGGAGTCGGATTTCCGAGCACCACGCGGTGGTTCCATAGAAGACAAAGAGGCTTGATTAGAAAGAGGGTTTACCATCTCAATGGAAAGAGATCAAAGATCACCAGCGGAGGACTAGAGAAATCGAGAGTCTAGAGGAACTCCAGGGAAGGCGACGGCAAAAGAACTTAGATCGAATCAGAACCGGAACTGTCGCGGTGGAGATCTCCCATTGTCGACGGCAAAAGAACTCCCGGTGTAGCTTGAAAATCTCTATGACTAGAGAAAAAGACTCAAACGATGAGTAAGGAGGATAAACTTGGTTAATTGGCTCTATAAAAGAGTAAATTTCTTCAGATCTGCTACTTCTTCCTAGAGCAATACCCTTGATTAGTTACCCCAAGACCCAACATCTCAGTTTCCCCGTGGCCGGAGGGAAGCCGTTGGAGAAAACCGAACAACCTTCTTTCCAAGTTCTATTTTAAGTAAATAAAAGTTGGTAAAAGAGTGGGTGAAAGGTTAATTTTGAAAAAATTTCTAAAATGGGTAAGAAACCATCATATTATCAACATGTGATCACACCATATTAAAAATTTAACACTCAATTTTTTTGTTATTTTATAATTTTTAAAAATCATAGATTTTCTAACAAATTTATACATGGCCATTTAGGTTTACTTTTTTCTAAACAAATTAAAAGAAAATGCTTTGTTGCTAGCTTTTGTTTATTTACTACCATTGGTCTTGTGAAAACTGTAAAGAAGCAGAGATTAGAGAGGTTGAGATTTGTACTGATAACTTTTGGAATTTGTATAGGTTTTCAACTTTGGAATAAACACACTGTCTCTGATATATTAAAAGATTTTGCTTTGTCATTGAACTGAACTAATTTTGTTTTCAAAGACTCAAAAAATACAAAAAAAATGGTTGTTGATACCGTCCTTTCGAAAAAGTCGATTAGATGATGTTGTTAATTTTAGTTATTAACATAATCAATCTTAGGTTCCTAATCAATCAACGAAGTTTACTCTTTAACACGACAGATTGGTTATCTTTTTTTTTTGTCAAAACCATTTAAACTTTATTACGTCGAAACCGTCGACAAGTTAAGAGCCGAAAGAGCTCTTTTAGCTAACGAATCAGCCAATATATAGGCGTCTCGTGGAACAAACGAAAATGAAAGCTTACAAAATTGCGATACTAACATTCCTATCTCGAAAAGTAGATCATGAATCTCCGTATGTGATTCTCCTTTTCCAAGTAGGTTAATCAAAACCTGTGAATCCGAATATACGTGTAAGCATTCAATCTCTAGCTCTCGAGCCTTCTGAAGGGCCCGTATCACTGCCCATGCTTCAGCGGATAAAACCGAAATGATATCAGGTTGTATCATAGAGAACTCCAAAACCGGGTCCTCTGTTTCTGGTATGTTTCCAAACCACCAGCCTAATCCGCCTCTTGAATCTTCCTTCTTCCAAGCCGCGTCTGTGTAACACACGGTTCTTGCCTCATTATAACATTGATATGGGCGCGGTTCATGTAAGCGACGATTAGGGAGAGCTTCTTGTGCATTTTGCCATGCTCTTGCATCCCGAATGGCCTTCTCTACAATCTCCTGCTCGGTGAATGTCTTCCTTTCAAAGATCTCTTGATTGCGTGCCGTCCATAGATTCCAGCAAATCCAGGCGGGGAGAGACACATCAGTTACTCCAATCGGAGGTAAGATCCTTGCTTCATGTGCTTCCTTAAGAAAGTCTAGGGTAGACTTGACCTGTGACCAATTCATCAGCGTAATATGAGCTAAACTCCATACCTTAATTGACCATGGACAGTGAAATAATAAGTGTTCACTCGTTTCACTAGCTCCGCATCGAATGCAAAATCGAGAATTGTCTATACCGCGCCGGGCCAGTTCTTCTCCGACGGGCAGAGCACCAATGGCGGCCTTCCATAAAAAGGTTTTGATTTTTGGTTGCGCCTTGATTCGCCATAGATTCCTCTGCCAGTTGAACTCATTCCATGGGGATGAATTCAGTTCCTTCGCCTTAAGACCATAACCACTCTTGGTCGTGTACACTCCACTCTTGTTTGGTAACCAAACCAATTTGTCGCTATGTTGTGTAACTCCCAACACTAGTTGTTGTATATACCTTTCGTAGGCAGGGAAAAGGTGATTGATAAGGTCCCAATTCCATCTCTTTGTTCCTGGGATAAATAGGTTTGATACTCGCAGATTTGCCTCATGCTTCGGTCGAGGTCCCATGGGAGCTAGTGGTTCAGTTGTTGACAGCCAAGGATCGTCCCAGACTCGGATCGACTCGCCGTTGCCTATTAACCAGCCCAACCCCTTCGTTAGGATTTTCCTGCCCGCAAGGATCCCTCTCCAGCCGTGAGAGGCATTAGAAGGAGGTATAGCACTTAGGATAGGCGTCTTATGATAGTATTTACCTAACATTACGCGGGAAAACAGAGTGTTCGGATGCGCATGAACCCTCCAGCTCAGTTGGCTAATAAAGAATCATTAAACTCTTCGACATCGCGAAAACCCAAACCCCCTGCGTTTTTTGGAATCGTCAACTTTTCCCATGATACTCAACTCATTTTTCTTTTATCCGGTTTGTCGTCCCACCAAAAGCGCGTTAGAATTGATTGAATTCTACGACATAGAGATATCGGAATCTTAAAACACGACATCGTGTACGAGGGCATTGCCGAAAGCACCGATTTTAGTAAAATTTGCTTTCCTGCAGTGGATAAGAAACGCGTTGACCAGCTGTGACTCCGCTGTCTAATTCGGTCCACAAGGGACGTAAAAATGTCGCGTTTTCTCCTGCCAAAATGTTCCGGTAGTCCTAAGTACTTTCCGGTTCCTCCTTCTTTACTTATACGCAGATCTCTTTTGACTCTATAACGACATGAGCGTGGTGTTTTTGACGCAAACGTAACAGAAGATTTAGCTAAGCTTATATATTGTCCAGAGGCCGCTTCATATGTTCTTAAAATATTCGTCAGAGTATGACAACTTCCCGTATCAAAACGGCAAAAAAACATAGTATCGTCCGCGAAGAGGAGATGATTCACTAGGGGACTATTCCGTGCTACTCGAATCCCTGGGAAAGTTCCGTTCTCTTGTGCCACACGGCAAAGCCCCGACAATACTTCCGTGCAGAGGATAAAGAGGTACGGAGAAAGCGGATCCCCTTGTCTAAGGCCTCGAGTTGGGATAACCGATCCTTGAGGACTACCATTGATGAGAAACGAGTAAGACACTGTGGAAACACATGCCATTATCCAATTTATCCACATAGAGTGGAAACCCATTCGAGTGCATACCTCCTTAAGAAACATCCATTCGATGCGGTCATAGGCTTTACTCATATCCGTTTTTACTGCCATTGCCGCTTTCTTCCGAGCACCCGAGATTTTTAAGTAATGTAAGATTTCATGCGTAATTAGCACATTATCAGAGATAACTCGATTAGGAACAAACGCGGACTGATTTTCAGAAATCAGTGAAGGCAAGATCGGTTGTAATCTTTTAGTCAAAATCTTAGCTACAATCTTGTAGTAAATATTGCATAAAGCAATAGGCCTGTAATCCGCGACTTTCCGAGGACCCGTGACCTTTGGGATCAATCTAATGTGGGTCGCATTCAATGAAGCTGGGAATACTCCGGTTATAAAGAACTCTCTTACCTCTTTAGAAAGATCAGGTCCAATGATTGTCCAAAAAGATTGGAAGAAACCCGCTGTGAATCCGTCTGGTCCCGGAGCTTTTTCCGCGTGGATAGCAAAAGTAGCTTCTCTAATCTCCTCCTCCGTTGGTATTAGGATTAATTTTCTATTCATCTCAGATGATACACATGGTTGAATTGCCTCAGTCACTACATCAAGATTGCCCGTTCCTTGAGAAGAGAAGATGTTATGGAAATAATCGGTTATGGCCTTTGTAATGTCTTTCTCCTTGTAGTGTGCCGTCCCTGCCTCATCCTCTAATATCGTGAAACGGTTACAAGTTAGCCTTTCTCGTGTGATGGCATGAAAATATGTTGTGTTTAGATCGCCACTGTTGAGCCAAGCAACTCTACTCCTTTGTTTCCAAAATAATTCCTCCTCACGGTAAGCTTGTTTCAAAATTCCTGTATAATGATTGATCCTCATCTGGTCCGGTATATCACTAGAAAGGGCCAGTTCTAGCTCCTCTTGTGCCTTCTTGATGGACTCCGCACTGTTCTGATTTTGTTCCCGTGACCATTTCGTGAGTTCAGACCGGCAATGTTGAATTTTTGTTTCAACCGATGCAACATTTGATCTGCCCCATACATCAGTAATTAGCTCAAAGATTTCCTCTTTGTCTCGCAAACGGTTATCAAAACGAAACATCCCCTTCTTTTTAGCTCTTGAGTCATCAATAAAAGTAAGGAGAGGACGATGATCGGACCCCTCAAAACGGAGATACTTGCAATGCCCTGCCGGGAACTCTTCTAGCCAAGCGTTGTTAGAAAGTGAGCGGTCGAGTCGGGCATGGATAAGATAATCTGAACGCATTCCACGCCAGGAATACGGGTTACCCGTGTGTTTTACATCCCATAGTCCGTTCACCGCGACAAAGCTGCGAAAGTCTATAAACAGATTGGTTATCTTGAAAGACAAAAAACACATTTTTTAATCCAAAGATAAAGTCAAAATCATCATCAACTTCATGATTACTGAAAAAGAAAAGATCTGATTACAGAGAAAACGCCTTTTCGGTTTTCGAAATCAAAAACAGTTGGAAATAAAAAAGCTAACTTTTTGGTTACTCCGCACTTGAAATTCGTCGTAAGCTATAAAGGTAAGTCCTTTTTCTACTTCAGAAACCAAATTTCAATAATTTCCTGTTATTGATTTTGCCCTTTTCCTTGATTCTGAAACAGAGACCGATTCTAACCGATTAGGGTTTCTCGAATCAGATCCTGAATTTCACAAAGATCCAAGCTTTTTTTGATTTATTGACTTCAAAATGGCAATGGCACCAGTAATCAAACTAGTTCTAGGCTCATTAGCCTTTGCAATTTTCTGGGTTTTAGCAGTTTTCCCATCTGTACCATTCTTACCAATCGGTCGAACCGCCGGTTCACTATTCGGTGCAATGCTAATGGTTATCTTCCAAGTCATAACACCAGAACAAGCTTATGCATCAATTGATCTTCCAATTCTTGGTCTTTTATTTGGTACAATGGTTGTTAGTATTTATCTTGAAAGAGCTGATATGTTTAAGTACTTAGGTACATTACTCTCTTGGAAAAGTAAAGGACCTAAAGATTTGCTTTGTAGAGTTTGTTTCATTTCCGCGGTTTCGAGCGCGCTTTTCACCAACGATACGTCGTGTGTTGTGTTAACCGAGTTCGTGTTGAAGATCGCTAGGCAAAAGAACTTACCGCCTCATCCGTTTTTGCTCGCTTTAGCTACGAGTGCGAATATTGGTTCCTCGGCGACTCCTATTGGGAATCCGCAGAATCTTGTTATCGCGGTTCAAAGCAAGATTCCGTTTTGGGAGTTTTTACTCGGGGTTTTTTCCGCGATGATTGTTGGGATTACGGTTAATGCTTTGCTTCTTCTCGCTATGTATTGGCGGTTATTGTCTGATCATAAAGACGACGAAGAATACGAAGAAGAGGGAAATGCGGTTTCGGAAGAAGATGTTACGTCTCATCGGTTTTCGCCAGCTACATTACCGCATCTTAGCTCGTTTAGATCGGAAGAATTGAATAACTTGAGAATGGATCCTGAAACGCTGAGAAACAGAGCGGTTTCCGCGAGTGAGAGTGAAATTGTAAACCGGGATTCGAATGCGTCGAGAGAACAAACCGATGCGGAGTCTCAAGGAGAGAGTATTAATAATAACAATATGTTGTTCCAAACCAAGAAATGGAGAAGAGTGTTATGGAAATCGAGTGTTTATTTAATCACATTAGGAATGTTAATATCTTTGCTTATGGGTTTAAACATGTCTTGGACTGCAATAACCGCGGCTCTAGCTCTCGTCGTTCTTGATTTTAAGGACGCAAGACCGTCTCTAGAGAAGGTAAAACCAAATTTTCCAACTCAGTCAGCAAATTTTTTATAGTCCTAATCAAAAGTATTGATTTTTGTTGTGTTTGGTAGGTATCGTATTCGCTTCTGATATTCTTTTGCGGGATGTTCATAACTGTCGATGGATTCAACAAAACCGGTATCCCTACAGCTCTATGGGATCTAACGGAGCCATACGCCAAAATCGATCAAGCCAAAGGAGTCGCGGTTCTCGGCGTTGTGATTCTTGTCCTCTCTAATGTAGCCTCCAATGTACCAACCGGTAACTTCATCATCCTTAAAAATCAAACATGTTTTGCTGCCTCCACAAAACAAATTTTCTAGACAATTTCTGATCCGTATAGAAAACCATACATAAGCCGATGTTTGCAGGTCATTTGCCTGAGGGGATGTACGGACCTAGGCCCAAAACCTCGTAGTATTAAAAAAAAAAAAAAGAATTGTACACAAGAAGTGATATGTTTTTGTTTTTGTTTTCATTTTTGTTTTGTGCAGTGCTTTTGTTGGGAGCAAGAGTGGCTGCATCAGCTGCGATTGGAGAGGAGAAGAAGGCGTGGTTGATACTGGCGTGGGTGAGTACGGTGGCTGGAAACTTGACGTTGCTTGGATCAGCGGCTAACTTGATAGTGTGTGAGCAAGCTCGTAGAGCAGTGAGTCATGGTTACACACTCACTTTTACTAAACACTTAAAGTTTGGTTTACCTTCTACACTTATTGTTACTGCCATTGGTCTTCTCCTTATCAAATAAATCTATAGCTCAAGTCTCACTCTACACATATATACAGGTTACAAGTACATTTTTTTTTTGTAATACATATCATGAATAGTGTTCATGTGTTTCTTCTTATGTAAGCTTCTTTTCTTTCTTTTTTTCCTAATTATTTTTCTTAATGGTATTGACGACTGCCACAAAATTTCCTTGATAAGTAAATGTGATTTGTGTATTGTATTATTTGTAAACAAATAGTTATCCAAACTATATTATATAAGTTGATGAATGATATAGTATATATTCTAAGTTTTTCCGATTTAAAAGATAATTTCACTAAATGGAAACATGTAGTATGTGGTTTGTGTTAATAATATCCTTGCGTTATCACCCAAATTTCATTTTGTACAATCCATGTTTTTTTATCATTCTACTATTATGGTAGTAACTAAATGTTTCAAGAAAAAATGTATCGAATAAATTTTAAATTTCACTATAAATTAAATATTAAAAATGTAGCAACTATAAAAATTTTTGTAATACATATCATAAAACAAGAGATTTTAAATTTTACAAGATAGCACATTAGTTTTGGTAGTAACTAAACTATAATAAACTGGATATCATATAAAAACTATCATAATCAAGTGGCCCATCTTTGATCTTACCTTGCAGATGTGCACACATATACGCAATGCGTATGTTTTTCACCCCTCTAATTCTATATTCATATTGTATAGTTATTCCAATTCCTTATTTTCGTTGACATTTTTTTTAAATGGTTCTCTTTACCTAAGCACCTTCGCCGAAGGTTCCATTTCAACCCTTCTTTTTGATACCGTAATTATGTATTAATTATTGTTTTGGAGAAAGCCATTTCTCCACGGTATGTCAATTTTTGATCAAAACTGCAACTTGACAATTTCCATTTTTACTCGAATTAATTTAACAGTTTTTTTTTGTGAAGACGCACGCGGCTTCGAGTTCGAGGAAGTTTCCTCTTCTATATAGATTTGTTTTGACGCGTATATTGTTTTATGAATATTTTCTAAATTTTCCCAGTAGTCGGGCCATTAAAACATAGCTAAAATGTATTTTCATGTTTTTTTTGGTAAAACATGTATTTTCATGTTACGCGTTGGGGTAAGCTATACCTAAAATAGCGGATATTCATTGATTTTTCTCACTTGAAATCCTCTGCGCAAAAAAAATATTGGAGAATAATTTACTACATTAATTATAATGTGATTTTTTAAGGAAATTATTAGATTAGATGAGAAGAATAAAAATAAATAAACGTTAAATGACAATATCATAATCAATCTCAGCCACACATTAATATTCATCACTTAACACATTCAGCCTTGATCTCATGAATCATAACTAACTACCACGTCATAATCTAGTGATGTAGCTAGCAAGCTACATCACTAGAGAACATAACGTCATAACCCACATCACAGTTGCCCTTGTTCAAAAAGTCTCAAAATGTGACACGTAAAACGTTAATCAATTTTATCCCCTTTATATTTGGTTTTTGTATTTTATTATTTATTTATATTTCTTAAAATCGCCGAGTCCTACTATATAATCCCCCTCATTTGTTGATTTTTTCTTCATTACCTCAGAACATCAACAATGGAGAAAGTTGTGTGATTTATTTATCCTCCTTCGTTTTACTTTGAGAATTTTGTTGATTTCTCTGGGTTGGAAAATGGGGGATCCTCCGGTGGTGGGCTACAGATTCCACCCGACCGACGTGGAGATCGTGGAGAAATATCTCCGACCAAAAAATGATCCCGACAGTGACACTACCCATGTGGATCGAGTCTTCAACACTCTCAACATCAGTAGCTTCGATCCCGAGGAATTACCGTGTAAGTCTTACTCAAATCACGAGTTTAATCCCTTAATCATTGGTTAGTTTCTGATTTTGGGGATTTTCCTACCATTTTTTTCCGTTCTTTTTTTCTTAATTTTCTCAGCCCAATCGATAATTAAATCGGAAGATCAGGTTTGGTATTACTTCGGTCGTAAGGAGAACAAAGACAAAAGGGGTGGTCGACAAACCAGGAAAACAAAATCTGGTTTTTGGAAGAAAACTGGAAAAGCCGTGATTATCAAGCGAAACGGCGTAAAGATCGGTGAGAAATGGGTTTTGGTGTTTCATTTGAGTAAGATTTTGAAAACCAAATGGGTTATGCACGAGTATCACGCTACTCCTACTCCTACTCAGGTAATTTCTCGAATCCAACTTTTTAGTGTTGTTTTTTTTTTTTGTTTTACAACAACATAGTAAGAATTTTTTTTTTTTTTTTTTTAAGGATAAATATTTTAATTTACCACCAATTGGTTACCCAATTAAATGGTGACGAACTTACAAAAGAAACATCATAATTGTTTTTGTGTTGCGATTTGAGGATTTTGTGATTGATATGGCTAAGATTGTGATTTGATTGATTTTCCTCTTTTTTTTTGGGTCGTGTTTGATTTGTACAGATGATGATGACATATACAGTTTGTAAAGTCAAGTTTAAAGGTGAGATTTCTTCTCCCCCTAGTGGTGAAATTGAGCATAATAACTCTTCAATCTTTCATACGAACAATTCTGGAGAACTACGTACAAGATCTGAAGTGGTAGGTTAATCTCAAACTTTCCATTTTTTTTTTCAATCTTCAAAAATCATATCTATCAAAATCTGACAACGACCAATTCTTTTTTCCAGGGAATGTCGTTTGAATGCCCCCAAAGCCAAGAACTAGAGAATCCACAACATCTTAGCGGCGTTCTTGATGTTCTTGAGATTTCTTCTCCTCCTAGAGTTGAAATTGAGCATAATCACTTTTCAATCACTCATATGAACAATTCTGGAGAACTACGTACAAGATCTGAAGTGGTAGGTTAATCTCAAACTTTCTCTTTTTTTTTTTTTTTTTTTTTTTAAATTAAAAAATTGAAAAAATAAAAAATTCTCAGTTTCTTTTTCAATCTTCAAAAATCATATCTATCAAGAATCTGACAACGACCAGTTCTATTTTTCAGGGAACGTTGTCTGAATGTCCCCAAAGCCAAGAACTAGAGAATCCACAACCTCTTAGTGGCTTTCCTTATCTGTTTGAAGAAATTCTACTTGTGGATACAATGCGCACGGCTCTCAGCAATATGTCAACTGATGAATGGAACAATATTCTCAGTGACGATGATTATGAGCAGAGGAATGTTATGTTTATGCAAGAGGATCGCAACGATCACATACCAAAAAAGCCAATTACCGGTGTATTAATTGGTTATAGCAGTGATGATGATAGTGATTCCGATTTGATATCTTCAGCAACGGTAAGAACAATATTACCTTTAATAATCAATCCTTTGTTTTTAGATTTCACCTCACAAAGCTAAAGTTTTGTTTTATACTACAGGGTTCTATTCAAACTTCAAGCACTTGTGAGGATAGTTTTGGTAGCTCAAATCATCGCGTAGACCAAATCATAAATTTGCAAGAATCTCCTAACTCAACAATCAAGTTGTCCCAAAAGGTGAGTCAGTCTATGAGACAACAATACTCTTTTTTTGGTCGAAATTTCTAATTCTCATTAAACCGGGGGCAACAATACTCAAATGCTAACATTAATTGCAATTAGAAAAAGAAGAAGAAGAAAATAAAGATTTGGACTCTTTGATATGTTTCTAGGTGAACCAAACTCCAGATCAAGAGACTGAGATCGGAGAGCTTAAACTGGGTCAAGAAAACATCAAGAACAAAAGAGCTGGTTTCTTTAACAGGATAATACAAAAGTTCATCAAGAAGATTCAATTATGTACTTGTATCTAAAAATGAGATGATGAACACTTTTTGCGAGTATTTTCCAAAGTCATATAAGTATTAAGTTATGTCAATCTTGTTTTGTAACTTTTCCATATTTTTGTATGCAAGTCCTAATGTATCTATGGAAAAAAAAACTGAATTTGTGATATGAAGTGGATAGATAAGACAAATTAAGTTGAATCATCTTAATTGATACAACAAACAAAGTGGTCAAATTCTTTTGGGCGTACAGCTAGTAATCAACATCTATATTCTTCTGGTCCTACCTAACCCCTGCCACAAAATTTAGTATCAAATCAAAATACATTAGTTTTAGTAATGTCAAAAAGTCTCTTTTGATGTTTGCATATGTATACAGCGCCACCTGCATGTTGTGATGTTGATGATTAAATTCAAACCTCATTTGACTATTGCTAACTTAAAAAATTTCTTCCCCTTTTTTAGATATTTTTTCACAACGTCATTTGTTTACAAATGCTTGACCAATAATTCGTAATTTGTAACTACTTAAGCAATAATTCTTGACCAATAATTCTTTTAGTAACTACTTTAGCAAAACTGTTTTAAAATGTTTATCGTAATTTGTATACAGAATAGTTTATAGTTAAATAGATGTACCAAAAACCTATCATACTTGACGTCAAACTTTCCCATTTCAAAAGGCAAAAGCCGATATCGCAATTATCATTTTTGTAACACTTCAAATCTCATCCTTAGTACTTAAATAAAAACTCTTATTTAAATTATTATAATTATAAAGTAAAATAAAACTAACGAAAAAAAGACAAAACCAAACCAATACCGTAGCAAACCGAAGCAAACAAATCAGATTTTTCTTTTTACTACAAGAGTAATTATTTTCCATACTATACAAATTAATTTTCTTAGGAATGCTTTTATTTTCCGCTCGTTTATATGAAATTAAAACCACATATATATGTATTATACCTCGTCACTCTCAAAGTCTCAAACAACAACAACAAAAACGACATGGCCGGCGATTTAGTAACTTGATGGGTTTCTGGATTCGATGACTTCATTACTCTTATGGTAATCTTCCTTTTAGTATGTTTTCCTTGTTTTTCATTTCTCTTATTGTAATTTACTTGATCATCAAGATTGCTCTCATCTTTCTCTTTTCCTTTCACTAGGGTTTACTTGATCATCAAGATTCTGTTTCTATCTCTGTTTTTATGAATGGAGTTTCCCCCGGATTTCAAATTCCGACCAACCGATTAATACCTCCGATTTAAACATCTCAACATCGAAGAAGGCGATGTCAATCTTTTCATCAGCAACGTCAACGTCAGTAACTTCGATCCTTGGGAGTTACCATGTAAGAAAGTTCACGATCGATCAAGTTTCAATTCCACATTTCGTGATTCTTGATTCTTGATATCATTCTGATTAGGGTTCGTTTTTCTTCTTCTTCTTCTTCTTCTTAAAGTCGAATCAGAAAGCGAGTGGAATGATGAATATGTTTGGTATTTCTACAGCCGTGAGGAATACAAATGTAACCAAATATGGAAAACGAGTTGTGGTTACTGGAAAGAAATTGAATTTAACACGCCCGTTATCGGAAAATGGAGAGGAACCAACGGTGTTGAAATCGGTGAGAAGAAAGTATTGGTTTTTGAATCTTACGGAAATACAACAGAAACGAAATCCGATTGGGTTATGAACGAGTATCACGCCACATTCTTGCCTCCAAATCAGGTAAGATTTTTAATTTTCTCAAATTGAAATCTCTGGTTTTGATGTGAAAAAGTTTCACCTTTTTAAGTTCTGTAATTGAGCTTAGTTCAGATCAAATTACTGACATTCTTGGTGTCGAATTCAAGAAAAAATTGGAAAGTGCTTTTGACAATATGTCTAAAGATTCTTTACTACCCGAAATGGTAAGCACATTCTTTTGATCTTCTATTTTCTACATTAATATCATTAATGTTTTCTTGATTAATCCTCTGTTTCAGCTTTTAACTTACAAGACTTTGCTTTTTGTATGTAAAACACACAACAGTGTTCCTTAGAAACATCAAGCAGAGCAGAGGTAGAGTTAACAAAGAAGAAATAGGCTTTGTTCTGCTTCTACTTGATCATTAGGTGAGATTATATGGTTTAGATATTCACAAACTTTTTCATGTGTAGATCATATTTGACATCTAATGTTTTTTACTAAAATAAATGGTTAAGATTAGAAGAAAGTTGTATGATATCACTTCTCATGCGGTACACTTTTCTATTTTGGTTTTTCGGGGTCAAGACACTGTTTAGATTATGAGACTCAATAATAAAACTCATTCTTGCAAGGCAAGTTACCTATTTCGCCTACAAAAAATTATAGGTTTGTTTTAGTAAATTTATTAATGTTGTTTTTTGATACCTCTTTTTATAGATCTAATCAAAAGTTTTGTTTTTTGTTGTGTTTGGTAGGTATCATATTCGCTTCTGATATTCTTTTGCGCGATGTTCATAACTGTCGATGGATTCAACAAAACCGGTATCCCAACCGCTCTATGGGATCTGACGGAGCCATACGCCAAAATCGATCAAGCGAAAGGAGTCGCGGTGCTCGGAGTTGTGATTCTTGTCCTCTCTAGTGTAGCCTCCAATGTACTAACCGGTAAACTTCATCATCCTTAAAAACCAAAACATGTTTTATTGCCTCCACAATACAAAAACCTGACAGTTTCTTGATCCGAAAAGAAAACCATACATGACTCGATCTCTGCAGAGCATTGCCTAAGATTTAGACTGTCCCAACCAAACTATAAGCATTCAATATAAAATGCTCTGATCCTTACATGCGGGGATGTACGGGCCTAGTATAGAAGTTTTGTGCAATTTGTAAAATTACTCTATGATTGTTATTTTCCATTTTAACTTCTTCCTTTTTTGGATAATTAACAATTTTGGTATTGAGAAACTTACATATTTAAATAATTGACATGTGTTAAAATCTAATCGACTACTTAACATGTGTCGCGATCTCGTAAGTTACAATTTTACGCATCCTCTTTTATATAATAAGATAAGATAAGTCGATGAGTATTTATTCAAGTTTGTTTCGATTCAGAACCTAGTTATTCCAAATTTTATTTCACATAATTATTCAGCTGAAACTCTTTTTAAGTGTATTATTCAAAATTAATTCTAACATACGATTTTGACTCTATATATTACTTTTAATTTTTAATTCAGACATGGATATAAAGAAAAAAAGAAGCATTTAAATATTAGTTTTGGTATTAACTAAACTATTAAAATTTGTGATATATCATATCAAAACTGTCCTTATCAAATGGTCCATTCTACTCTACAGAAATGCAGATGTAATTAATGACATATATGTTTTTTTCTCATCTAATTTAATATTGAATGCTATATGCCAATCCTCTATTTCCTTATAGTATTTTCTTATGATTTTGTGTGTGTGTGTACCTACGAGCCTTCGACGATGGTTCCAATTGCCCCTTCTTGTTATCACCTTATTATGTATTTGTTTTAGCATAAATAATGGACCATCGACGTTAACGTTAAACATAAAGCTCATTCTATAATCTGCAGATATTTATGGGCAGCAAAAATATAACAAAACGGAAATATGTTCAAGAATTAAATTTAAAAAAAAAAAAAATCATGTTCAAGAATTTTATTTTTATACAATTACAAGTGTATCCAGTAATTTTCACTATTCTCCTTAAATTTAAATTTATTTACCAAGTTTTTACCTTTTTGAAAAATGTCCATTTAGTTTAAAAGATGATACGGGGACAGAAAGTTTAAAAGATGATACATTAATATACCTTTTCTATTGAGTTAAAGGTTTTCTTTATGATATGACCACTAAACCCTTCAACTATTACACTAATTATTTTAATCATTTCAAAGAATAAAATTTGACCTTCAAGTGAACTCAATGACGTCACCTCAATGACGTCACACCAATGACGTCACCTCATTAAGTGTTCTCCTAATGATCTCATCAAGTGATCCATCGCTCAGTCTGCAGATGTGTATTATTGTTTTCCTTCGTAATAAAATATTCACATGGCATGCGTATGCCAAATTCCTTTTCCCCTTATATTATTTTTGGTTTTTTTTTTTAATTAACGTCTTCTACGAAATTTAATGTTTTTAAAACTGGATCGGACCGGACCGGACCGGCAAACCGGATTAAATCGGGAACCGGGTATGTATCCGGTTTGGATTAACATTAAAACCCAAACAGAATAAGACTAGTTATCGAACCGGGTTGAACCGCCAAAAAAACAGAAATAGTTAAAAAAACGGAACCGCATTAAACCGGTTCAATTATTTTGTTAATTAAAAAAAATTATTTTATTTTATTTTAGTTCTTATTTTTCTAAAAAGAAAATAGTAAAAATAGAGTTTATAAAGTTAATTAATGAGATAGTAAATTTCTTTCATATAAAATTTTTAAAAATTATAAATCGTTTAAAAGTTTAAACTAAAACGCCTATTATTCAATATCTATGATTTAGTTTTAATTTGTTATTGTTATTGAAGAATTTTTGTGTTTCCAAATATTTGTAATACTTCAAAAACTTTTATTAATATTTAGATAGATATGAAAATATAAATAGATAAAAATATAAAATTAAATATATATATATACATATATACACTAATACTTTTTAAAAATTATTAAACCCGATAAAATCAGGTTGGACCCCATTAACCCATAAAAAAAAAAAAAATCCGGTTCCATCGCCGATACGGTTTTAAAAACATTTGACGAAATTTCTTGTATACAAACGTGGTTTACTTTCTGTGATCGTATCTATGTTTTTGTCTTGTCATATATAATCGACGTGGAACCAAATGTCATTATCTGTCAGCCTTTCATCAAAATATAAGATTCACAACTTGCAAATTCCTTTTTCCTTTTTTTTTTTTCACAAACACGTCACAATTTATTAGTTTTGTGGATAAAATATCTATAAAATATTCATGATTCAAAGTTTGGTAAGGAGAATAGGATTTCATTTCAATGAAATTAAGAATGGAGAATGTATTTCAAAATCAAAGTAATACGAAGAAGATAAAAATATATATACATAATAAAAAGAATAAATTGTTTACATGTGATAAACAAACGTAACACTTTGAATGTATTAGCGTGAAACGTTAAGACGGCACCAAAATTTATTTATTTTTAAAAATCGGATTAAAAGTCAGAAGACGTCACAATTTATTTTATTTTTTTTAACACACTTTTTTTTTCACAAACACGTCACAATTTATTTTATATGTCTTTTAGTCACTATTATTATTATTATTTTTTTTATCAACTACAATTTTATTAACGAGATGAAATATGGTCAGAATGTAAAAGAGGTACAATAAATCGAGGAACATAATGAAAGATATGAAAAGTTGAGGTATGATCCAATTCCTTCGTAAGACGATCGGCAGCTTGATTGCTTTGTCGATGAACCCAATTAACTCTTGCCTCCTGGAATTTCGAGAACCATCGATGGATATCAAATATCCAATTGTAAAGTAGATAATTTTGTTCCAAACTATTGATCAAACGTGCAACAGTTTCATTGTCTCCTTCGAAAACGACTCTTGTATAGCCTTTACTCCATGTATGTTGGCTCACCATCAAAAGAGCTTGAAGTTCAGCTTCCAATGGTGATCCACATATGCCTCTAATACTATAACCTGATTCTAAATAAAAACCTTGTGAATCCCGTATTATCCATGCCGAACCAGATGGTGTGCCGTCATGGTTAAAACGACAATCATAATTGCATTTGAAAAAATCTTGTGGGGGTCGCTTCCATTGTGATTCAACATTACATTGTTTGGCTCTTCGTGACTTATATGGATTAGTTGCCAAGCATTCTCTTGCTTCCCGATTGGCAGAGAGGACATCATTCCTCCAAATACTCTGTTTTCTTTGATAAACTAGCATGTTACGACTTTTCCAGATGCGCCAAAGTATCCACAATGGGAGTTGTCGTTGAATATCTGAAAGATCTTGGTTGTTGTTGTTATCAATGATTGCCTGAAATTTTTCATCGAGAGACAAATTGATATCCAGGAGCACCGGATTGGCAATTCGAGAGCTTCGCCAGATTGCTTGAGAGTAAGTGCAACGGAAGAATAAATACTCCACCGATTCATCATGGGCGCAGCACCGTCGGCATTGGGCATCTCTTGTGATACCTCTATATTTGAGGATTGAGCCTATTGCTATCGCCTGAGAGAGGAGTCTCCAAAGAAAGTGTTGTAGTTTCGGGGCGGTATGAAGTTTCCAAATAGTGGCTTTAGTTTGTGGATCACCCCTTGGAGGCTCCACATATCGTTGGTTTGGTAGTTGAGAACTTAGCCAATAACCATATTTTACCATATATATACCATCCTTTGTGTAGTTCCAGCCGATAAGATCATTCGGTTGAGAAGAATGCGCTCTGATCTTGAGGATTTCGTGGATATCATCCGGCTGAATGAGCTGGGAGAGGAGTTCCCGATTCCATGATTTAGTACCGGGAGAAAAAAGTTCATTCACTTTTGTGATCGACGTGCCTTCACGTAATCTGGGGCTTCTTGGTGGATGGGTATCCAACCAAGGATCATGAAACGCCTTGATTTATTTTCCATCACCGAGAACACATCGCATTCCTTGTCGTAGGAAATCTCTTCCTGCCAATAAAGATGTCCATATAAAAGAAGGTTTATAACCATCACTTGCCTCTAGTATAGTTGTGGACGGGAAGTATCTCCCTTGGAGCACTTGCGCAGCCAAACTCATTGGATTGGATAATACCCGAAATACTTGTTTTCCAAGTAAAGCCAAATTAAAATTTTTGAGATCCCGGAAGCCAAGACCGCCTTCTCCCTTCGGTAATGCCATTCGTTTTCAAGAAAACCAATGCATCAATCTTCTTCCGGTACCTTTACTCCACCAATACTCAGCTATAACTTTATTAATTTCCTCACAATTACCATTTGGTATCTTAAAGCAATTCATTGTGTATACCGGCATAGCTAGAGCAACCGTCTTGAGCAGGATTTCCTTTCCTGCGTCCGAGAGGAATCTATGTGACCAACTCCTAGTTCTTTGTTTAACCTTGTCAATGATGAATTGAAACACTTCTTTCTTCTTTCTTCCGATATTTTCAGGCAATCCTAGATATTTCCCACATTCGCCATCAATATGAATGTTCAATATCCGACGCAGCCTTGTTTTGACATCATCTTGGATTTTGGCACCAAAAGTAATAGCGGATTTACGCAAGTTAATCGCATGACCCAAGACTTTTTCGTATTCAGAGAGTATCTGCATTATCGTTGAACAAGATTTCGGGTGAGCATGAACAAAAAATAAGACATCATCGGCAAAGAGAAGATGATTAATAGTTGGACCGGATTGGCTTATCTTCATGCCCTTAAGTTGATTGTATGCCATCGATCGTGATAACATGTGGCTGAGAATTTCACCACACAAGATAAAGATATATGGCGATAACGGGTCGCCTTGACCGATACCTCGTTCTGGTTTGATCATGCCAAAGGGAATTCCATTAATCAAAGTAGAAAAAGAGACGGATTCAATGCACATCATTATCCAAGAAATCCAAGTATCATTGAAGCCCATCTTCATCATAGTATCTTTGATAAACTCCCATTCTAGTCGGTCATAGGCTTTCGAAATATCAGTCTTCACCGTCATATAAGATTTTGCCCATCGACGTCGGTGTTTTAAGGAATGGAGCATCTCGTGAGCTATGATGACATTGTCCATGATGTTACGTCCTGGAACAAAATCAGCTTGTGTATTCGAAACAATATCCGGTAGAACGTTCTTGAGACGATTGAGCAATATCTTTGAGATGGTTTTGTAACTTACGTTGCATAAAGCAATGGGCCGAAAATCATTCATGGTTCTTGGTACATCTGGTTTCGGTATCAGACAAATATTTGTGTGGTTTGTAGAACCACCTAAATTACTGGTTCGGAAAATAGTTTCATTTCTTCAATGAGTTCACCTTTAATATCATTCCAGAATTGTTGGTAAATAATTGTCACTATTATTTATTTTATTTTATTTTTTAATCTTAGTATCCCAACATAAATAGAGACCAGTCCCCTTCGTCTTTCTCTTACGAATAACAATGGAGAAAACGAAAAAAAAAAAAAAAACAATGGAGAAAACTCTCTGTTTCATATTCTGAATATTTTTTCATCTGAAACTTTTGTTGCTGTCGTAAAATGGCGAATCCGATGGTGGGATTCAGATTCCGACCGACCGACGAGGAGATCGTCGACGATTACCTCCGACCAAAAAATGATCCCGACAGTGACACTAGCCATGTCGATCGAGTTTTTAACACTCTCAACATCAGTAGCTTCGATCCTTGGGAATTACCTTGTAAGTTCTTACTCAATCACGACCTTTCCCAAACAGTCCCTAAATCATGGCCTAGTTTTTTATTTTAGGGATTTTCCCTCCATTTTTCGGGTTTTTTTTTTCTCAGCCCAGTCGATAATGAAATCGAGAGATCAGGTTTGGTATTTCTTCGGTCGCAAGGAGAACAAATACAACAGTGGTGATCGACAGATCAGGAAAACAAAATCTGGTTTTTGGAAGAAAACTGGAAAAACCATGGATATCAAGCGAAAGAGAGGAAATCGCGACATGATCGGCGAGAAAAAGGTTTTGGTGTTTCACTTGAATGGACTGAAAACCAAGTGGGTTATGCACGAGTATCACTTCTTGTCTCCCAATCAGGTAATTTCTCCAAAAGGCCTCATACTAATTGGAGTTTGAATGATCTTTGTCTAAATTTTTGATGTGGGACTTGGATTGATATTCCAACATTCTTGCTGCGATTTGATTTGATTGACCTGTTGTGATTGATATGGCTAAGATTGTGATTTAATTGATTTTCGTTTTCTTTTTTGTTTTTTGTTGTTGTGTAGATGATGATGACATATACAATATGCAAAGTCAAGTTTAAGGGTGAAGAAAGTGAGATTTCTTCTCCTCCTGGTGGTGAAGTTGAGCATAATCACTCTTCAATCACTCAGATGAACGACTCTGGAGGATTGAGTACAGGATCTGAAGTGGTGGGTCAATCTCAAACTTTCTTAGTCTTCATGAATTTGACAACGATCTCATTTGTGTTCATTTTTTTATTTTTATTTTTCAGGGAACCTTGCTTCAATGCCCCCAAAGCCAAGAACTAGAGAATCCACTACAGTCTAGTGGCTTTCTTGATGTGTTTGAAGAAATTCAACAGGCGGATACGATGAGCAAGGCTATTAGCAATTTGTCACCTGATGAATGGAACAGTTTGCTCAATGATGATGATTATGAGCGGAGGAAGGTTATGCAAGAGGATCGCAACGATTACATACCAAAAAAGCCACTGACCGGTGTATTCAATGGTCATAGCAGCGATGGTAGCGATTCTGAATCGATATCCGCGGTAACAGTAAGCAATTTTTTTACTATGTACTTTGATATATATAATCCTCTGTTTTCGGATTCCAACTAAACTTAAGTTTTGTTGATATGACAGAGTTGTATTGAAACTTTGAGCACTTTTGATAGTTTTGGCAGCTCTAATCACCGCGTAGACCAAATCATAGAACTACAAGAATCTCCCAATTCAGTTACCAAGTTATCTCAAAAGGTGAACCAAACTCCGGGTCAAGAGACTGAGATCGGAGAGCATAAAATGGGCCAAGAGAAAACCAAGAACAAAAGAGCTGGTTTCTTTTACAAGATATTACAAAGGTTCATCAAGAAGATTCAACTATGTACTTCTATCTAATAAATGAAATCATGAACACTTTTTGCTTGTATTTTCCAAATTCATAGAAGTATTAAGTTATGTCAGTCTTGTTTTGTAATTTCTTATGTTGTATGTATGTCCTAATCTATATAAAAAGGTGGATTTGTGATAAGAAATGGTAATAGAAGAAAGTGGAATCATCTCAATTAATACAGCAAACAAAGTGGTCAAATTCTTTTGAACGTATCAACCTCTATATTCTTTTGGTCCTACCTAACACCCACAAATGAGTTCATATTCAACGAAAGGAAACAAAATTTAGTATCAAATCAATATACATAAGTTTTAGTAATGTCAAAAAGTCTCTTTTAGTCTACATCACATGTATACGGCACCACGTGCATGTTGTCATGTTGATGTTTAAGTCCAAATCCCATTTGGCTAATACTAACTTACATTTTTCTTCCTCTTTTTTAGATAGTCTTTTTAACAATGTCATTTGCAAACAAATGCTTGACCAATAATTCGTAAATTGTAACTACTTCAGCAATAACTCTTGACCAATAACTCTTTTAGAAAACTACTTTAGCAAGAACTGTTTTAAAATGTTTATCTTAATTTGTATACAGAATAGTTTATAGTTAAAGAGATGTACCAAAAACCTGTCTTACTTGACGTCAAACTTTCCATTTCAAAAGGCAGAAGCCAATATCTCAATTATCATTTTTCAAATCTCATCCTTAGAGCACCTCCAACAGATAGAAACTCTTTAAGTCTCTGATATTTAATATTTTATTGATTTTTATTTCATTTATTTATTTATTTAAATATTATATTATTAAATAAACACTTAACCACTCTTATGTTGACATATATTTGGTTTCTAAAAAATTCAGAGATCGTCTCTTTCGTCTCTCTTACGTGATACAGTCTCTCATATTTTTGTGTGCTTTTCAATATTTTATATTTTTTTATCATTCTGAAACTTTGTGTGATACTCCTGATGGAGATGCTCTTAGTATGTACTTAGATAAATTTAATCTTATTTAAAAATTACAATTAATTATAAAGAAAAAACCTAACGAAAAAAGATAAAATCAAACCAATACCTTAGCAAACCGAAGCAAACAAATCAGATCTTTTTTTCTTTACTATAAGAGTAATTATTTTCCATACTATACAAATTAATTTTCTTAGGAATGTTTTTATTTTCCGCTCGTTTATTTGAAATATATTACCTCTCGTCACTCTCAAAGTCTCAAACAACAAAAAAAAACAAAAACAAAACGATCATCAAGATTGCTCTCATCTTTCTCATTTCTTTTCACTAGGGTTTACTTGATCATCAAGATTCTGTTTCTATCTCTGATTTTTATGAATGGAGTTTCCCCCGGATTTCAAATTCCGACCAACCGATTAATACCTCCGATTTAAACATCTCAACATCGAAGAAGGCGATGTCAGTCTTTTCATCAGCAACGTCAACGTCAGTAACTTCGATCCTTGGGAGTTACCGTGTAAGAAACTTCAAGTTTCAACAACGCATTTCGTGATTCTTGATTCTTGATATCATTCTGATTAGGGTTTCGTATTTTTTTCTTCTTCTTCTTCTTGAAAGTCGAATCAGAAAGCGAGTGGAACGATGAATATGTATGGTATTTCTACAGCCGCGAGGAATACAAATGTAGCCAAATATGGAGAACGAGTTGTGGTTATTGGAAAGAAACTGGATTTAACACGCCCATTATCGGAAAATGGAGAGGAACCAACGGTGTTCAAATCGGAGAGAAGAAGGTTTTGGTTTTTCAATCTTACGGAAATACAACCGAAACGAAATCCGATTGGGTTATGAACGAGTATCACGCCACATTCTTGCCTCCAAATCAGGTATATATTTTTATTTTCTCAAATTGAAATCTCTGGTTTTGATGTGAAAAAAGTTTAACTTTTCTTAGTGTAATGGTGCAGAGGAAATTTGTTATCTGCAAAGTAGAGTTTAAGGAAGAAGGATACAAGAACATTCCTTCAAGTTCTGGTTCTACAATTGAGCTTACTCCAGATCAAGTTACTGACGTTCTTGGTGTCGAATTCGAGAAAACTTTGGAAAGGGCTTTCGACAATCAGTCTAAAGATGATTGGAAAACTTTATTACCCAACGAGGAAGAGACGAGTAGGAGAAAAAAAATTTATGAGTACATGCCTCAAAAGTCATTAACTTGTACTACATTTTTTGCTCATAACAGTCCAATTTCTGAAATGGTAAGCACATTTTTCCTTTCTTCGTTTACATTAATTTCATTATGTTTTCTTCTTTCGGTTTTTCTACTTACGACCTTTTTTGTATGTACAACACAATAGTGTTTCGTAGAATCGTCAAGCAGAGCAGCGGAAGAGTCAACAAAGAAGAAAAGGACTGGTTTCTTATACAATATGCTACAGAAAGTTATCAACAAGTTCCATTAATGTTCTATTACTTGATTACTAGGTGAGATTATACGCTTAGTATATATACAAAAACTTTTCAGATGTGTATAAGACATCACATGGGTTTTTTTAACAAGAAAAAAAAAGTGGTTAGGATTAGAAGAAAGTTGTATGATATCACTTCTCTGTTTTTTGGTGTCAAGACTCTGTTTTTTGTATGGTATCTTTCTTGCAAGGCAAGTCACCTTTTTCGCCAACAAAAAAATGATAGGTTTAGTCTAGTGAGCCCAAAACTAATCCGGGTCTTTGTTTATACATTTATTAATGTTTTTTTTTCTATATACTTTTCTAAATCGAAAGCATCATAAGCTGATACAAATTGATTGTCCACATTTCAAATCTTTGATTATCTTTAATAATTTCCAATTTTATAGGAGGAATAAACTACATTCAGGTCAAAATTATCACTAAAACAGAACATTAATTACTAATGAAGATAATGCCAAATTTAAATAATGATGACATAACCAAAACAAGTAAAACATTGGTATCATAACCGTCGGATCAAAGTTTTTCACCTGAAACATTAATTATAATGACATTATCCCTTTACTATTAAAAGAGAAGTGCAATTAGTAAAAAAACTTAGTTGTTTTAATTTTATTGGTTTAAAAATATTACATGGAATGATGACATGTCTTTCAATAAAAGATGACATGACTTTAAGTTAAATAAATTGTAAGTTTTACTAATTGATTATTCTTATTTTTACTCAATATAAATTGAACTTAATTATTATTATTTGACTCAACTCGAAATAATAATAAAAAAAAAAATTGAACACTTTTATTATTATTTGACATGGCTTTAATTGCTATGTTTCTTTTTAAAAAACTTTTAAAAATGCTATGATTCAATAATTAAGTATAAAGAGATCGATATACAGTTTGATTTCCTTTATTTTGAAGCATCTTTCATTATCTTTTTATCAACATAAAATGAAGAAAATGTACGATGAAATGAAAGTATAATGATTGCTTTCTATGGTCAAAATACTATTAATTTTTTGTAATTAAGTTTTTTTCCTCGAATTTGAATAAAAAGTCGTAAGTTAAGGACACATAAACGATCTCTGTCCAAATACATTAGTACCTATTAATATTAGTTATTGTATATTGTATGAAATTTTTAATTCATAGAAAACATATTACTCTTTTAGCTTATAGGTTTTGCTTTCGAAAATTCAAACAAACCTTCGACATCTAAAGATGCATAAGCTTGACGACCAATAAGTTGAACAATAATTATTCCTAATTTCAAAATAAACAATATATACTAATTCCTACATGCATATATAAGATCAAAATTTAAAAGTCATGTATATTTATACATATAAAATGATAAGCTATATTGTTAAAAGTGAAAATTAACTAATTTTCCTTAAAAAAATTCGATCACCTAGTTCCTTATGTGTGTTTAGTAATAACATTTGCCTTATTTAATTTTAAGGAATTTTCCTTTTTGCAATAGTCCTTGTGGAGCTAAAAAATGACATATATAAAATATTGGCATCAATATTAGTGTTTTGGAATTTAATTAATTATGTAACATGACCTAAAACATAATTAGTAAGTATCATTTAGTGTAGACAAAATTCCTATATTACCCTCTTATAATTATTCAGCATTTCCATTTATTACATAAAAATTTAAAATCAAACCTGTTTTAAAATTGAAAAGAATTAATTAAATAAATTTTCTTTACCCTAATATATTACAAAAATAAAAAACATTAAAGAAAAGAAAATAAACCATTCTCTTCTCTTCTTCGGTCTCGCCGCCGTCTCTTCAATTTTTCAACATTCATTTTTTTCTCTCCTTTCATCTTCTTCATCCACTAACATGTTCAATTAACCCATATCTCAACCACATCTTCACTGATTTCATCACTTCTCATTTTATCTTCGATTTCACCACTTCATCTCTCGAACCGACGATGAAAGATCCAAAATTGCCTAAGCGATTGTTTCGTTATGGTCAAGAGCTTGTTGATTGCAAGGTAAATCTCTACAGTTTCATCAAATACTATCGAGCCATTATGAAATTTCTAGACAAAAATCCAGACCAAAAAGAAATCCTCTTCAAATCGCAATTTGAGAAAATACTCAAAGATGGGTTCAAGGTTTCTTCGTCGGCATTTTACACATCTATTGTGTACTAGTATGCACAACTATTATAGTGAACTATTGTACACATAATATACATCTATTATAGTAAACTATTACAACAAATAACTATTAAACACATAATATATATCACTTATAGTTCACAACTTGAATACACATCTATTATAGTTCACTAAACATAAATTATAGTTCACTAAAATTATAGTTCACACAAAATACTAATATGTCACTGTCTTTTTATTAGGAACATCCTACCAGAGAAGTACTTGCTAGTTGTCAAAGAAATGGCAAGTCTAATCTAGACTTCCAGTTGTCTTTTGTCTTTCCTGGGACGTTTAAAATGGTGTTCATGATGTTGTCAAAGAAATTCTTTTCAACATGCATGACATCTAGATTATGCCGCAGTAGATGGTCTTTCCAATAAGGAAAATCCCAGAAAATATTTTTCTTGTGCCAATTATGATATTCCCCACAACCGTCGACGGGGTGGTGGCCATTACCCCCACATTCAAGAGTTCGCTCTGCGCCAAAATCTCGTAACTGTTCCAATATGCTGCGACCATCTATCTCAGGAGGTGGACCATGTAACACTTGTAAATTGTTCCTGAAATGTCTTCTAGACCAACGATATAGATGATTTGCCGGTAAAAAATACATATGGCAATCAAACCATGAAGTTTTCCTTCCGTGCTGCAATTGGAATGTTGTAGTATTGTCTTGGCAATAAGGACATGCCAATCTTCCATGCGTTGTCCATCCAGATAATATACCGTATGCCGGAAAATCGCTTATGGTCCACATAAGAACCGCACGCATATTGAAATTCTACTGGATTGAAACATCAGAAGCCTCAACACCATGCTCCCTCAACATCTGCAACTCATAGATCAATGGTTGGAGGAATATATCGAGTGACCGTCTTGGATGATGTGGCCCGGGAACTAGAATTGTGAGAAACAGGAACTCTTGCCGCATGCACATAGAAGGAGGCAAATTGTAAGGTGTTACGATGACCGGCCACAATGAATATTTCCTTCCATGCTTTCCAAATGGGTTGAAACCATCAGTGGATAAGCTGATGTATACATTCCGTCGTTCATATGCAAAATCTGGATATACAGATTGAAAGTGTTTCCACGCTTCCGCGTCAGAAGGATGCGTAATCTCTCCATCTTGACTATGCTCTGCATGCCATCTCATAGCCTTAGCTGTGCGTTCTGATTCATACAGCCTCTTCAACCTCTCTGTTAATGGTAAATACCACATCCATTTGAATGGAATCTTCACTCTGCCACTTGTGTCCTGGAACCGTGGTTTACGGCAAAATTTACATTTGTTTTTGTTCTCATCTTCTCTCCAGTATAGCATACAGTTGTCGATGCACACATCTATTATCTGGTAGGGCAAACCAAGACCGGCAACAAGTTTCTGGACCTCGTAGTATGATGCTGGACAAAGATTATCCTCTGGCAAAACATCTTTCACAAACTCGGCGAATGCATCAACACATTATTCGGACAAATTGTAATCAGTCTTCATGTTCATCATCCTACTAGCAGAAGATAACGGTGAATGACCTTCCCTACAACCGTTGTATAGTGGTTGCTTTGATGCGTCTAACATATCAAAAAACCTTTGAGATTCTAAATTAGGTTCTTCAACCCTTTCACCCTCATAACCACCCGACTAAAAATTCTCTCTAAACGCATCGTTAACCATCGCAACCGTACTTACCCCAACAACTACTTCCGTTGTACGTTCTCCTACGCTATCCGGAAAATAAGGTGCATTACTACTAGTACTACCATATTCATAATTGCTTTCTCCATGTAAAAACCAAACCTTATATCCCAACCTAAATCTATATCTATATAAGTGATTCCAAACAGTATGAACCGCAACACTAATTCTATTACAGCAATTAGAACATGAACATTTGATATCCTGACCTTTTTTGGCTGCATCTTGATTTTTGGGTAAATTCATGAACTCGTATATACCTTCAGCGTATGCGGACGTTAATAAGTTCGAGCCCATATCCATCATTGGCTCATCCATCCAAGACCGAAAATATGAACTCATCGCTAACAAATTTTGTGCCTTTTTAAAATTGTGTTATGAACGAATGAAGAAATGTGGAAACTTATATAGAACTCGTAATCCGTCGGAAACCCGTCGGAAATCCGTCAAAAACCTCCGACATAACACCCCACCAATCTCATCGGCCACCGCTAACGATATGGTAACCACTCAAACTTTGCCGACATCCGTCAAAATTTTGTCGGAAATCCGTTACATCATTCCGACGGAATTAAGCTGAGCAATCAAACTTTGCCGACATCGGAAAGTCGGATCTCCGTCGAAAATCCGTCGGAAAGTCGTCGGAAAATTACGACAGCTTATTGCCGTCGGTAATCCGTCGGGACAAGGCGACGGAATACCGACGGTTTCCGTGACCGTCGGAAATCTGTCACAATAAACCGACAGATTCATTTTAGTCGGAAATCCGTCTGAAATTTCCGACGGAATTGCCGTCGGAATATTGCTTGTTTTCTTGTAGTGGAAGGACCTACTAATTCCCATGTCACCAAGCAAGATTGTGCACAACCTATTGGCACAAAAATTCCACAACCAAGAGTAAAAATAATTCTTTCCATATCCCCATGTTTTTTTACCATACCTATTTACATTACTATCGTTTCGTTCATTGTAGGAACATATGAAAGTTTCATTCGCACCGCCCACCTTCTCGTTGGGACTAACGCAAGATGGAATTAATCTGGCAAAACCACCGGTACAAGAAGCAACCACTTACTCTAGTCAACTATTATAAACATATATAAAAGTGAACTATTACACACATAATATACATCTATTATAGTGAACTATTACAATAAATAACTATTAGACACATAATACATATCAATTCTAGTTCACTACTTGAATACACATCTATTATAGTTTACTAACCATAAATTACAGTTCACTAAAATTATAGTTTACACAAAATCCAGCATATAGTTACTTATTATAGAGAACTATTATAGTTCACTACTTTAGTTCACATTCTCTGTAAATAAGACAAACCCATAAGCTAACTATTATAGCCAGCTAGAGTTAACATTCTCCCTACATAAAACAAAATGAGAAGCCATATATTATAGTCTCCTACACATTTAACATTCTCCCTAAATAAAAACAAAATCGAACCCAACTATTATAGTCCACTACACATACCTCTCCAAGTTTTCCAGACTCGTCGACAACATTGTTCGCCACGATATTCAACATTGTTAGCGACGTTATCTTTCACTGCAAGTTGTCTTACAAATAGCTCTGAATGATGAACCCATTTTATAGCAAATAAAGAATCAACTTATCAATGGACAAAATCCTCCACGATATCAAATCTGATTAATCAACTTCAGTCTCACAAAAATCAAAACCCAAGATCAATCACGATCAGTCAGCAAATCCATCTCGATTTTCTTTCCTCCGTCGTTCTATGACAAAAGCTTCCGTCTCCAATTTCACATAATTAACCAAATATTTGGCTAAAGATTTTCAGAGATATTTTCGGAATTTAAGTGATTTAAAAAGATTTTGTCACAAAAAAATAAAAACAAATAATCCCCATAACTACAATTACACATATTTTTTATACACATTTAATAGGGGTATTTTTGTCCGAATATTCCCCTTAATTGTTATTTACTTAAATCTAAAAAACACTAAGTTACTTACCTAATTATGTACCCAAAACATAATATTAAGCTAATTAACCCTAATTATAATGACATTATCCTCTTGCTATTAAAAGGGAAGTGCAATTAGTAAAAAAAATTAGTTGTTTTAATTTTATTGGTTTAAAACTATGACATGGAATGATGACATGTCTTTCAATAAAAGATGACATGACTTTAAGTTAAATAAATTGTAAGTTTTACTAATTGATTATTCTTATCTTTACTCAATATAAATTGAACTTAATTATTATTATTTGACTCAACTCGAAGTAATAAAAAAAAAATTTGAACACTTTTATTATTATTTGACATGGCTTTAAATTCTATGTTTCTTTTTAAAAAACTTTTAAAAATGCTATGATTCAATAATTAAGTATAAAGAGATCGATATACAATTTGATTTCCTTAATTTTGAAGCATCTTTCATTATCTTTTTACCAACATAAAATGAAAAAAATGTACCGATGAAATGAAAGTAGAATGATTGTTTTCTATGGTCAAAATACTATTAATTTTTTGTAATTAAGTTTTTTTCCTCGAATTTGAATAAAAGTTCGTAAGTTAAGGACACATAAACGATCTCTGTCCAAATACATTAATACCTATTAATATTAGTTATTGTCTATTGTATGAAATTTCTAATTCATAGAAAACATATTGCTCTTTTAGCTTATAGGTTTTGCTTTCGAAAATTCAAACAAACCTTCGACACCTAAAGATGCATAAGCTTGACGACCAATAAGTTGAACAATAATTATTCCTAATTTCAAAATAAACAATATATACTAATTCCTACATGCATATATAAGATCAAAATTTAAAAATCATGTATATATATATACATATAAAATGATAAGCTATATTATTAAAAGTGAAAATTAACTAATTTTCCTTAAAAAAATTCGATCACCTAGTTCCTTATGTGTGTTTAGTAATAACATTTGCCTTATTTAATTTTAAGGAATTTTCCTTTTTGCTATAGTCCTTGTGGAGCTAAAAAATGCCATATATAAAATATAAACCCTTTTGTGTATTTTTCTTTATCCCTCTCTATTTATTTTTTCTAGGGATTACTCGTTCAGAATGGAATATCCGGCGGATTTCAGATTCCGGCTGACTAATGACGTCATCATCGACTACTATCTCCGGCTAAAACATCTCGGAATCGAGGAAGGCGATATAAATCAGTTCATTACCACCGTCAAAATCTCTAGTTTCGATCCTTGGGATTTGCCATGTAAGTTTGATCGATATTGTTGGATCATATATTTATGAGCTGTGACCAAAAAAAAATAAAAATTATGAGTAATCATTATAGGCTGATTTTTATTAGGGGTTTTAATATTTTTATTGTAGCCAAATCAAAGAGAAAATGGAATGATGATATGGTATGGTATTTCTATAGCCGTGATGAATATAAGTTTAACGAAGAAGTATGGAAAACGAGTCCGAGTTACTGGAAAGAAACTGCATCCAACACACCAATTATTGGTATGTGGAAACGAACCAATGGTGTTAAGATTGGTGAGAAGAAAGTTTTGGTTTTTCACTCTTATAATGAAGATCCCAATGCATCCGATTGGGTAATGCATGTGTATCAACCCACGTTTTTGCCTCCTGATCAGGTAAATTTTCCGAATCTATAATTATTAGGTCCTTTATTAAAATTATGTTTCTTGATAGTCTAACGATTAGCTCTAGCTTAAAACCAATCAAATTTTAGGTTATTTGGTTACATGCTTCGTTTAGGGATCAATCATTTGGGTTAGAAACTAATCATTTGGTTTAGCTATTTGATTTTGACTATATTTTCCAACGGTTCGAGTGAGATATCCCTACGGGTTTTGAAAACAATATAACCTTAATTAATTTGGACAGAGAACATATGTTGTCTGCAAATTAGAGTTCAAGAATGAAGACGAGGACATTCCTTCTGGTAGTATAATTGAGTTTAATATTAACCAAAATGGAGCTTCGAGTACTAAATGATCTGAGGTGGGTTAAAACTTTATTTAGCTGTTTCTCGTTTGATTTTTCAATTCAATGAATTCACATATTTTCGAAGATTATGGCCAACCAAATTTGTTTGTTACTCTAAAAAATTAAGAGAGATTGTTTGTTACTCTAAAACCCTTAATTCTTTTCAGGTTCACAAAGGCACAATCCAAAATTATCCGAGTGTGAATCAGGATAACTAAATCTTGGGAATTACATTTTAAATGCAAACTCACCCAATGAGTTATAAGATCCGTAGTCAAATATTTTCTTAAGGAAATTGGTGATTCGTAATTAATAATGACAAATATGTTAATTAATGGGTGATTCGTCTTAAATTTGGCTGATAGAAGAGAGTGGAACTATTTATGCTTTCTCACTGGATATGGGTTCAATGCGGGTGTATGTATACTATGGTTGCAAATTGGAATCTTGTTACTCTTTTGAATATAAAAACTTCCAACCTACCACTCCCATTTAATTTTTAAATTTTGATTTATGGGAGATCGTAAAATGTGGTACACGTGATATCACGTAAAATATGGTACACACTAATATCACAAACGTTAAAAAAACAAAAAGTAATAATACAATATAGTACTTCCTCTGTTTTAATTTAAGTGTCATTTTTATACTTTTCACATAAATTAAGAAAACATTTTTTTTTATCAAACTGATTTTATAAAAGATATTTAAACTCCAAGAATGAAGTAAGAGTTCAACGATACAAAATCGAGATCGAGAAAATGGTCATGGATAAAGGAGGATCATGCGGTTCCGGCGATTCCGGCAAAGGAACGCCAGAAGTGGCAACGACCATGGCGTTGCGAAGAGAAGAGAGAAGATTAGGTTTTTTTGGGGTTTCAGACCAGAGAGAGATTTTATTATGAATGATACCAAATGTACCTCGAAAAACATATTAAAAACTACCCCCTCCGTTTCACGGAGATAGATTTTTTGAGTTTTTTAGTTTGTTTCATGAAGATAGATTTTCATAAAAGATTGTAGTTTTTAAGAAAAAGTTTCAAATACTATTGGTTGAGATGTCTTGAAAACTGTTTATTGTAAAAATCAATGCACTTTTTAAAGATAATAATTGTTTTTTTAATATGTGTGAAAAACTCAAAAAATCTATCTTCGTGAAATAGAGAGAGTATATTATGCCTTTAATAAATAGTTTGACTATTAATATTCTATTCTACTATTGGTTAGGACTTAGGAATAAAAATTAAGTATTTTACACTAAAAATTGCATTGAACTGTAAAACGACACTTAAATTAAAATAGAAGGGGTGATAAAGAGCTAAGATAGCAAGTGGAAAGATCCAAAGATTCTAAATAGCCTTTTTGTTTTTGGATTTTTTCAAAAGCAGTTGAGAGTTAAGACTGTCTTTGTTGGAAAAGTAAATAGCGGCGAGTGTAATAATGTACTGACACGTTGCCCAACCACTTCACATATTTAGATTTGGTTGTTATTGGAAGTGTTATAGGGCCCCACCACTGCCTCGTTGTTCCAATATTCCCCTAGTTCCAGATCCTGCGGAACAGAAAACCAAAATATTAAAAACAGTAATATTTTGTTTTAATAACAATAAAATATAGTATGAAAGAAAATATTTTAGTTAAAGTTGGCAAATAGCCAAATACAAATGTTTTTGTTAGAGTTGTCTTACATTCGAGTTTTCTATGGTGTACACGTGGCTATTTTCTCCGAGAGGCAGACTGACGGATTCAACTTGTTCCCATGACTTTGAAAAAAATAATTATATTAGTAGGAATTTTCAATCACAAATGTTATACTAGAAGTAGCAATGACGGGGAAAATAATAATACTAGTATTAGCAATCTTTATGTGAATACTCTTTCAAAAACAATCTATATGTGAATATATTATAGTTTAGAAAATCATATAGATTGTTTTCTTGTAGATACATTTTGAACCCAAAATTTCAATAATTATAAAGGATTTAAAAAATTAGATTATCTTAAATCTTTATGAATTAAATTAAAGGCGAAGAACGAATATTCTAAGAAAACACTAGATTCGGTTCTTACTTTTCATTTACAAGTGGTCCCAGCTTGACTATCCCAATGTAAACGAACGGTCATTTGAATGTAAAATAAATAAGGTAAATAAACAAATCCATAAATCGTAACTACTACGCAAATATTATCATAGTATTTCATGTACGTACGGCGAAATTTTCCCAATGAAAATGGTTGGACTGATTAGAGTATTGATGAGAGCGGTTAACCCGGTTAGTGGTGTGAAATTCTGGTAGAAATTCCTCTAAATCATTATAGTAATCGCCGCCATAATCTTCATCAATGATCTTGTTCTCAGTCAGCATCTATAAAAAAGGGTAATAAATATGTCGACTAATATCCATTCATATCAAATTAAAATCGTGTTAATAATATCATCTGACAAATTTACCAAAGAAAAATAAAATGACCGAACCACAATACAAAAATAAATTGACTAGAACTTCAATTTTCTTAAGTTCAATAGACAATTTTTTGGATTTTTTTTTTTTTTAGACTAAACTGTATAGCAAAAAAAAAAAAAAAATAGTTGGTTTTCAAATTGAAAAATGAACCAACAAACCGCATTAGGCACCCCTAATTCTTAACGTTCCATATACCATAATGTAACAAACTTATGAACAATTTTTTTTTCCCTCTCATATATTTGATGTAAATTACCTGAGAGTGATTACGTATAGGGGCTGAAGTGAAGATGGGAGACAAATCTGTCACCGCCGGGGAAGCCTCTATGACGGCGCCACTCCGTCTAGTTCTTGTCTTTCTTATCAGTTTGCATAGAACAAATGCGTCCTTTACAAAATGTAATGCCACTACATATCATATATGTATATAGATAATGAATCCATACGTATATATAGATATGTATATATCTACCTTGTTAGGGTGGTGGAGAAAGGAGTGAAATTCATGGATGATCCAAGTGATGTGTTGTTGGGTGGTGGTGGATGACGAAGTAGAAGATCTTTTATTAGTTTTTTCTTGGAATACAAGAAACTTCTTTAAACCGATAGGGTTACCATCAATGTCCTTAACCGTACCGCTATTCCCGGTTATCTTCCAGTGTCCTGTCCTTGACGCCCTCTTCGTCCGGTTAAGCTTCCCAAACTTCTCCACGGGTGATATGAAGTACCAAGTGTGGCTCGATTCTATCTTCGCCAACCCTTTTCACATCACACATAAACATGTAAGGCATGTTAGATTCTAGTCACGGGATTTAGGGTTTAGGTCAGGGCGGTCCTGAGCCTAATACAAAATAAAAAAATTGGGACCTTTATATAAAATAAAAATTCAAAGCTGTTTAGGGTTTTGATATGACTCACCGGGTAAATCTGCGGGTTCATGGTGACATATATTGACCTCGTGTATTTGTTTCTCCTCTAAATCATACTTATTTTTGATCTTGTTATTCAAGTAATAGCTAATGAGCTCTTCATCAGGTGGGTTAAATGTGTACCTATACATATCTCAATTTGGGTTTTAGTTATGACGAGTATAGAAGAACTAAGGAAGAAGAACAAGATATGAGTTTTTTTTCTTCCAAAAACAAGAGAGTAATTTGAACTCTTAAGTGATGGAGCATAGATAGACTAACTTATATACAAGTGTTTTCTTCCCTATATAAAGCTAAGACGGCACGACTCTAAATATTTGGAAAGGACAACATGTTAATAAGAAAAAAGCATTTAAATTGAAAACAGAAAGAAGAACAAAGTGATTCATGAAAGAAAACGACAAAAAACTGCAAGTTGATGAGAAGGCGTGGCACTAATTGGCCATTACATTTGTTATAACTTTATTTTATTTTCATCTAACGCATGTGCTACTATAATAACACCAAATGTCCCGTCCCGCAACCATCGCCGACATATTGGAGCTTTTTTTTTTGGCTAAAATTATCGGCGAACATAATTGGTTCGTCCTCAACGATCACCTTTAACAATAAGACAAAGAAAACCAAATTGATATGAGAAAAATCAAGTTCTTTTCTTAGTTATTTACATTGTTAAACAAAAAAACAAAACTATTTCCATTTGTCCCCAAACTGTTGGATAAGCTTCATCAATTCCCCAAACAAAACTATTTCCATTTGTCCCCAACAAACACAAAGAGGACACATGTGGGTGCCACAAACAAACAACTCATGAAAGTAAATTTCCAAATGAAAAAGAGAACCCACATGTGAGCAAACCATATGAATTCTTGAACGTCCACTTTCTTGTTTTTCCAAAAGAAGATTTGTCAGTTAATACAGTATTATTATCGGATTCTAATAAAGTGGAAACATTTGATTTGGACGGTCTTTAGGCTAATATTGCTTTATCTGTGACCCAAAATTTCCACAATGAAATGGTTAAATAATGTAGCTGGAGAGTTCGATATTTGCGCTGAAAATGTGGTCGCCTTTTTCTCTTTACATGTCACTTAGAAGTCCCACTTGATATATATAATAATAGCTTCGTACGAACACAAGTATTCAAAGTGATTATGACTCAGGACGTGAGTGTTTATTAACTTTTTCTCTCTATATGTTGAATTCTGATGAAATTTGTTATAACTTTTTCACAAATATACAAAGTAATAATATTCTTCTAAATATTCGTAGGAGAGGTTGAAATGGTAATTAAGATGCTAATTATTAACAAATTGCACAAGAAAGAGTTAAGATGGTAGGCCCAAAGTTTTACACATGGGCCTGAGAACTTGATGTGCCTAAATGGGAATAATTTGTTTATGTGAATAATTTTGGGTAAGCAACAGCAATAACAGAAAGACATGTATGCATTAAGGCATTTGATGGCTGACAATTAACTAAGAACCACTACTTTGATGTTGCACTTACATATATGTGTAATAGAGCAGAAGAACTATTAATTTGAAATACTCTATGAACAAAAGATTGTTTGATAGAAGAAAAAAAAGAAGGTTGTAAGAGTATCTCTTATTTCGTTACATGACCAAACTTTTTGTAATAAATATTGAGTCCTCCTACCTAAACCATTAAAATGTTCCTAAAAGAAAGAAAGAGAGAAACTTTGATGGGTTTTATTTGTGTAGAATTTTGATGTACATCTATAATATATCTAACTTTTGTCAATGTCAAGGAGTCTCTATGAGTCTCCATCATATGTAAGTATGTCGCATGCATATGTTTAAGTTAAAAGTTCAAACCACATTAGGTAAAATTATTGCTAACTTTACTCTTTTTGTGTGTTTTAAATCTTTTTGAGGCATCATGGAAATAAAAGAAAACGTTTAATGATAGTTCTATACTTTTTTTTGTCAAAGAGTTCTGTACTTTTTTTCCGAAAATCATATCTGCTTGATTTTGTTTAGTTGATTCGTATAAATCGTCAAAGAAAAACTAAGAATCTAAAGAACTAGTCTCAAATCAAGCTTCAAAGTCTAATATTTCCATCTAAAAAATGCACTACTAGATTATACAAATACTATGTTAGAAAGAACCTTAGTTCAATGCTCATAGAAAAAATTAGGTAAAGTGTCTTTATGTTGTGGAAGATTTGAGCGAAGTTTGATTTTATCTTAGCTTTTTGTTTGTATGTATGTACATATGACTAAATATTTTCTTACAAGTGTTCGCCATTTTAAACCACATGATCTCTTGTAGCTTTTTCTTTTGGCAATAAGAACTTCTCTTCTATTTTTTTAATTTATTCTTGGTCACGAATGTCATTTCCATTATTTGAAGATACGAAAATCATATCTGCTTTTAGATTTTATCTTTATAATGTTTGCTTTTGTCCCCATCGTCTGGCTATAACTATATGTCATGCATCATCATTTGACCAAATGCATGAATGAATTTTGATAGGTGCAGAAACGCCAAGAATGAAAGAAGCAATATAATTTTAATACAAACACACTATATTGTAATATGACTTATTCAAAATCTAGCAATTCACCTAATATTTATACAGACACGGTCTATGTATGAAAAAAAAATGGTAAGCAAATGATCTCTATTCAGGAAAAAGCTATACCTACATTTATTCAAGCATTAAAAGAAATATTTGACCAACCACATGCTAGGAACTAGGAAGTGTAATTTTTTAGCAAAAGAAAAAAAAAAAAAAAAAAAACTAGGAAGTGTTAGGGAGCAATAACCACTAGATATTTTCTTACAAGGAAAGTCCCTTCGCGTTCAATATTTTAAACCACATGATCTCTTCTAGCTTTTTCTTTTGGCAATAAGAACTTCTCTTCTATTTTTTTAATTTATTCTTGGTCACGAAAAATTTCCATTATGTGAAGAAACGAAATCATATGTGCTTTTAGATTTTATTTTTATAATGTTTGCTTTTGTCCCCATCGTCTGGCTATAACTATATGTCATGCATCATCATTTGACCAAATGCATGAATGAATTTTGATAGGTGCAGAAACGCCAATAATGTAAGAAGCAGTATAATTTTAATACAAACACACTATATTGTAATATGACTTATTCAAAATCTAGCAATTCACCTAATATATATACAGACACGGTCTATGTATGAAAAGAAATTGTAAGCAAATTATCTCTATTCGGGAAAAACTATACCTACATTTATTCAAGCATTAAAAGAAATATTTGACCAACCACATGCTAGGGGTTCGATTGGCAAAGTATAATGGAGCTGGAGCTGGAGCTAGAGCATCAAGCAGCATTAGCATTATGCTATACTGCTCTGATTAAAATGCATGATTGGCAGAGCTGTGAGTGATTATATATAAAATTAAGATAAATTATTTTATTATATTATTTATATGTATTCTTCTAACTATATAAATAACGTATATTCATTTTTAGTGAAATGCATTGTGTATATATTATATTTTAAATTATGATAAGACTTTTTTTTAATTTTTTTAATTTAAATTATATTTAAATGAATTATTTTTTTAATATTATTTTAAACTATAGAACAAATAAAATAATGATAAACATGAACTAAAATAACTAAAAGTTTTTATGTATAAAATTTATTTTGATGTTATCTAAAAATAAATTAGTTTTATAATTTTATTTTAAATTTTTTTAATATATTAGAGCTCAATGCTCTGGAAAAGCTCTACTTGAGAGCATTGAGGGTAAGAGCATTGAGGGTAAGAGCATTTGAGAGCATTAGCAGTTAGTAAATACTATGTTTAATACTCTATTTATTACACGTGATTGGATAGTACAGATCATGATGCTTCTTTAAAGTGTAAAAGGGAGCAATAACCACTAGATAATAGTTTCCTCCCACATTTAACTCTTTCTTATACGATAAGGAAAAGAAACAACTACCAACCAATAATTAACTATCTATATATGTAATCGGGCTAATTCAAAGTCTACCAATTTACCTTATATGTGGTCTCTGTGAAACAAAATTGTAAACTTATATTTTCGGAAAAAATTAGGTACGTAATTATATATACCTAATTAGTTAAATTGACCAATCACATGGTAGGAAGTGTAAGAGAGTTGCTCACTAGATAGATAGTAGATACTTTGCCCATTTAACTTATTCTTAAAATGAGAAAGGAAAAAACAACATTTTATTTCTCTAATCACCTAGTTCGTGAAGAAAACAAGAAAAAAAAAATAGTAATCAGTTACGTCGTCCTACGTTGTATAAGTATTATACTACTTGTAAATGTGTTGCTGGATTAGTCCAACTTTTTTTAGGTTATTAGTTTTGGATTTAACTTATATTTATAAACATACGGTTAAAGTTGAAGCTACACAATTCGCCATTACAAAAAAGTAATCTTCTAGATAGATTTTAACCACAACTCTATAAGATCGAAGAACAAGTTTTCCACTTAACAAAGTAAAATCATGTTAATATGTGTGTAATTAACACGCGCTAATATTTAAGCAGAAGACAGATTCGAAGTTTTCTTCTCGTAAAGGGCCCACTTCACCGTCCATCTTGCAGACGAAGGCTGAATTATTGTTTATTTTTAAATATTTTTTACAGATTACAGAGTGCCGTTCACCTGGTTTAACTAAACCGATTCAATTATACAAAATCATTATACCGACTACATAAACATAAACATAACAAATCTAATTCTTTTTGGAAATTTTGTTTTTATCGATTGAGATGAATATTGATGTTAAAACTAAATGTTAAATATAACGTTTTTAATCTAAAATAAATGAAATACTGGACTGAAGAAACTTGGTCAAAACCATTCTCTTTATATACAATCCTTAAAATTGTTAAAAACGGTTCTATGAAAACCAAATGAGAATAAAATTAAAAACCGGAATATTCTGATAAAATTTCATTTATGGGTCTTATTGAAACTCCGACTTCACTATCTGCTCCCTCCAAATAAATAATATATACAAATCGGAGAGAGAGTGACCGGCGACGAAACTCTTTTCCCGGAAACCACCATTGAAGCACCTTCTTCAATAAAAGCGGAAGATTCATCTTCGTTTCTTCTTGTGATTGAAAATGGAAATGGAAAACAAACCTGGGTTTGGATTCCGTCCGAACGACGAGGAGCTCGTCGGTTACTATCTCCGTAACAAAATTCTGGGAAACCATAGCTTGGTTGACGAAGCAATTAGTGAAGTCAAAATCTATAGCTTCGATCCATGGAAGCTTCGTTGTAAGTTTCCGATTTCGTTGAATTTTTGAATTTTTTCGTTTTGATTTCTGATTTAGGGTTTTTTTTTTCTTTTTCCTCTGGGTAACAGATCAATCGAAGATCAAATCGAGAGAGAAGTATTGGTATTTCTTATCTAGTAAGGAGAACAAGTACGCGAATAGTGATCAACAAAGCAGGACGACGAATTCTGGGTTTTGGAAGATTACTGGAGTCCCTGTAAAAGTTGAGGATAAATGGGGACTTTATGGAGTTGCAGGTATAATTGGATACAAAAGGAATTTGGTTTTTCAAAAGGAGAAAAATTCCAAAGGTATCAAGTCTGATTGGGTTATGCAAGAATTTCACTACACTCTCTTGCCAGAAAATCAGGTACTTGGTTTTTGATCCTCTTTTTGGTTTGTTTGCCTTTGATCTAGTGTATTAGTCTTGGAATTTTCACAAAACTACTTTTCTTTGGGTTCCTCATGTATGTTTAGCTGAATTTGTGTCTTTTGATTATATCTTTGTATGTATTTGTGGTTTCTGCTGATTCATGAGTTGTTTTGTGTAAATAGCTTAGCTTTTGATCCAATTCTTAATGGAGATCTTTTGGTATGTTTTTCACTGATGTGTTTACCTCTGGAAATGTTGTTACAGAGGACATATGTTGTATGCAGACTGGAATATAAGGGTAATGATAAAAACATCCTTTTGGAGAATGCAACAGATCCTATTCCCAATTTTGTCCCCAATATGGCTTATAGTTCAGGTTCTGTGGTGAGTTAACTGTTTTTTGTTTGCTTTTAAACTCAAGTACAAAAAGCTTTGTATCTATCTGATTTGATGTTTGTTATATGTTTCAGGTTGATCAACCAATTCAAGAAAATTCAGACTTTTTCTCTGAGTTTGAGTCAACAAATCAGGGCCATGGTGACTTTGACATGCAGCAATCAATTCATGGAAATCCAGGATCTTTCAACAATATGTATGATTATTATTCAGCATACCAAGACCAGTGGTTCTCTAGTGAATTTAACATGCAGCAACAAACTCCTTACTTGGCCACATATGGAGATGAGTCTGAGATGATTTGGAAGTCTGTTGTTGAAGAAAACCATGAGTCTTTGGTAGATGAAAGGATGCTTATGCAGAATTTTAGTAATCACCAACCAAAAAATCCGGTAACTGGAGTTTTACCCAATGATAGCGGTGATAGTGACACTGACTCAATGGTAAGCGCGTTACACATAACATAACATATCATTAGAATCTGTTTCCAATTCTCACATTTTGATTTTTGGCTTTTAATAGATTGGCGGGGACACTTCGAGCTTTACTGATAGTGTTGGTAGTTCAAATGGACCGTACCATACTCCTATCGATGACACTCTATCATCGACTACTGTTGAGCCTTCGCACAATTATGTGGTACCAAAGCAGCTTAAATTGCAATTGCAGGGCAAAGATAAGGTGTGTGTTTACACTCTCTCACCAAAAAACATGAATTCATCATATTTTAGTTAAATTTATTGGATCTGGATCTTGCTTGCAGGTGATAAATAAGCAGAAAAGCGACTGTGAATGGAAAACGGCTGAAGACTCGGTCAAGAAAACGCCATATACAAACACGGTGAAGCAGAACTGGATTGTTGTAGAGGAGATGAGTCCAAGGAAGTCGCAGTGGATCTGTCTCATGAACATGATCATTGGCTTCTTATTGTTCATCTCCATCATTGCTTGGATCATTATCGTTGGTTGAAGAGGTCAAATCTGATTCTTGCTCACTATTTTTTTCTTGTTTTTTTTGTGTGTTTATGTTTCTTTGCTCTGTTTTCTCGCTCGGAGAAGTCTGAAGTGTGATTAATGTATGTAGAGAAAAGAAAAAATGTATTTATAGAAAGAAAAGAAAAAACAAACTACAAAAGGTCTGTGATAATTAGTCTATATTTTGTTGTGTAGTATATATATCAGAGATCCAAATTGTGTAGAGAATGTTGTTGGCTCAAAGATCTGACCCACCAAGAATCTAACCGAGTGTGCGATTAAGCAAACCGCTATGCATCTGCTCATGGTTGATTCAGTCATCACTGGTATTAACACGTAAAAGAAACAAGTAAACAACTTTGTTTGTAGTGTGAGGAGGTTCCGAACCAATAATAAACTTGTTTAGATGGATTTGATATTATTATGCATCGAGAACATTTTGAATGCCTGACCTTTCAGAGCCATGGAGTTTGATGTTAAGACTAGTATATCTACAATGAAGATCACTGACATTGGAAATTCCCATACCTGTAATAATAACCAAGATTCGACATTTTTTAGCAAAGAGACAATAATAATAATACATTGTGCATTTGGGGACTTGGATATTAGGACTTATTAAAAGGTAAAGCTACAACATACCAGCATAGCTAGCACGAACATTTTGAAGTAACTCGAGATCAAGATGCCTAGAAGAATCTCCCTTCTTCTGCAGTTTTTTTAACAAAATCATTTAAATAGTATCTCATACAGAATTGTAAGTATCAGAACAATCACCTGGAAACTTCATTCAGCAAACACTTGGCCGCAATGGCAAAACCGAGTATGAATGCAGCGTTCGAAGATAGGACTCCGATTAGAACCTGTTACACACAAAAGTAGCTTCATATTCTTCCTTTTTCAACTATCCCAAGAGGAAAAAACAATTCTGTTAAGTCTAATAAAAGATAAAAAGATCTAACCTTTACAGATATGAGAATCGAGCTCTCAGAATAACTCGAAGCATCATCAGTTCTTCTCAGTAGCAAGCTTCTATCTTCGATGCGTATTAAGGCTCTTCAGTTGAGTTTTTCTTTCTTTCTTTTGTATAGCTACATATATATACTTTGATCCTAGAAGATTATATGAAACAAAAGGATACAAGAGTCTAGAAGAAGATAAGCAAAGACCAACTTCCACAACAGATGCTGCAAAAATTGCAAGTAACAAATATGGATTCTTGCATAACTATATTCATAAATCCAAATCTTGAAAAGTAACTTATTGCAAGTAATATTAGCACTATTTTGAAAAAAATCAAAATCAATAACCTGAATGTTTACAGTTTCTTGATTAATTGCATTGCATAGAACGTGCCTATACACCTTAGGTCTGTGAAGAATCAAATCAATGAAAATAATCTGCCAAAGAACCAAAAATCAAAATTGGAAAGAAACAAAAAAAACACCAAAAATGGAAATTAAAGTGACTGAATTTGAAACAGACCATGCGTTCACACTCGATGTATTCGTCTGCTACTTCTTTGCAATTTCCCTAAATAAACAATAAACTTGATCTTAAAAGTAGGATTGATAAAAATGGAAACTTTGAGAAATTACGGGTAAAATTATATAAATTTTGATCGTAAAAGCTTACGCATTTCATGAGACGAATGTTTCCTGGAGAGTATTGGATGAACAAAGACTTAACCCTAAATCCACATCCCACGCATCTGTATTCACTCGCCATTGCTCTCTCTCTCTCTCTCTCGAGCTAGAAGAAGCAATTCAAATCCGGGTCCAGATCCGGGTCAGGATTTGCTGGACTCTTTTAAACATAAATGGGCCAATACATGGGCCTAGTTTATGAAGTTTTTAATTTGAAATTGCCAGGCCCACTCTAAACCGGGTTTTCGGATCCTAACTTTAAATCATGTACGTTAGTTTAAATTGTAGTATAAAAAAAACCCTCGATCATGTGACGTAACATTTTGAAATGCGTAGATCCTTAAATTGAAATGAATATATGGATATTACATCTCAACTTTCAGAGCTATATTTATACTTCGATTTTTTTTTGTTTATGCGCATTATATTAAACTTAAATAACACTGTATTCTGAAGTCCGAATTAGTTATTGGAATTGAGCAGACCTTAACAGAAAGATAGTGGTAATTTCACCAATTTGACTACTATCTTGTTTTTTCTAAAATATATAGTTCTTAATTTGTGATGGATATGTTATGTACTTGTTGAAATTCTATGATGAAACTTAACTAGCTGGATTAAATATGTAAAAATTAATAATCTTAATTTCTACACCACAAACAAAATGTACAAAATAAAGTATCTTCTTTGCATCTTATGAGCATTTCTGCAATATGCAAGGTTTGGAAATAAGGCTTAGATTGGCTGCCCTTAAAAATAAGCAAATTAATAAACATCAAAAATAGATTGGTGAATTTTTAAAGGTGGATTACAATATTAAATTATGGGGTACTTTCATTTAAAAAATGTACTCTATTAGAAAGGGGCCAGACCCATTAACCCCAATACGAAGTTTCCTTATCATCATCAATCATGCCTATAAAAACACTAACCGGCCTACATATTTCCAGTCTCTTTTAGGTTAGGAATCTAATCAGAATGAATTATTTAGTTTATTTAACAATAATTGGAGCATGTCATTTATTCTCTTTATTCTTACACAACTAATCATTTAGATATATTACAGTATTGTGTGCTCTAGTCATTTTCATAAGTTTTAAATTCCATCCGTACTTTTCACTAACACTCCCCTTTTTATTTCATGATATATCTTCTTTTCACTGCAATCTTTTGAATATAAATAAACATTTATCTTCTTTTGACAACTATGCACAAGCCTTTTGAGACATCTATACACAAGCTACTTGTAGACTATTTGGAATACATATATCTATATTCCATTTGATCACCCCTTTGCAAATGTGTTTATACACATACCTTTTGTAACTTTGTTCCCCTATATCGAAGATATGTGGGCTAATGGCTATACACAAAAATAACCTTACACATACATAAGCTAGTCTCCATGGTCTATCTTATATAATTAACTGTGTTATGTTCACTGTCAAGGGAGCACTAATATATACACATTCATAATACACACAAAATTAACCCTATGTTTGATTTTTTCGTTGTATATATGGAGTATTTCTTTTTTCTAATAAACTTGTCTTCATTCCCTTTTGTTTCTCCTTCATTGTATATGGAGTACTAGTTAGAATGGTAGGTTCAAACATGTATCATATTTAGGATCATTGATACCTGATGATCATACTTTAATCGAAATATATTGGAACTACTCGACTGTAAATGAACTTAGAGAAGAGCAAATTCCCTAATCTTCGTACATATATTTGCCATGTAAAATTTGTAAGTAGCAACTACAGAAAACAAAAAAACACATCTAGTGAAAATCTCCGCTATATATATATATATGTATGCGCATATATACATGTAGGTACAAAATGTCAATACAAAAATACCACAAAGAACTTGGGAGAAGGTGTCTAATTAAACAAAATGTACATAAATCAAATCATAGGCTGCAAATGGAAGTAAATAAAATAAACAAGTTGAATGAGAAGAATAATTATAAGTGAAATAAAAAAGAGTGGAATACTATAATTGAGTTGAATAAATTAATTTTTCAACCAAAAAAATTATTCCTCCGTTCCTTTATCTCCTCTAAACAAGAGTAACAATTTTTAGGGGAATCAACCATTTTTCTACCAATTATGTGGACCCCAGTAAAATGTAGAGGAATGCATATTCTCCTTAATGGTAATTTTTTGGTGGAATGTAGAGGAATCTACTATTCAACTCTTTTTTTCCTCTAACATGACTTCCATTTGGAGCCTAAAAGAAATGACTTGTGTATATTTGATATCTCATGCAAAAACTCAACACCACAATCTTATACTATACATCTCTCAAGAATCTTTCTAGTTATTTACATGGATTTGTACCTACAAGTATATGTCTGCGCATGCATATATCACATATTTGACCTAAAAATGCTAGTTAGCATGTGGTATATATGTAATCACATTTTTACTATAGTGCATTTGTACTAAATAATTTACAATAAACTAGTATCTGTATAGAAAACTACAAACATGTCTAATTAACCAATAAAAATTGCTAATTATTGAACATTTTAGGATGAAAATTATATTCCCCAGTGCAGAAATTCCACATAAACTATTACACATGAATTAATTTATACATATATGCATGTGTAAACAATGTATTTATTATAGGGTTAAGAAACAAACTTTGTATTCATAGGTCACTCGTCACTATATATGTATTTATGCAGAGGCATGTATATATAGTAATTGACAAATGATTTAGTATCTAACTCCCAACAGAACGATCATAAGTGAATATGAGATCTACGGAGATACCTGATTTGGTAAAAACCACTTCAAGTTACAATCCAAACCAAACAAAGATATTGACCAAAGGTTAATAACAAAACAAGAATCTAGAATTAGTATAAAAGAAATGAATAATTAATGAATCTGTGATCATAAAAAGTCAAACAATGTGAAAACATATCATACCTTTTTTTCTTTTCTTTTATTAATGTTATAAATTGAATTACTATATGGATCAGTCCTTCTTCCATAGCTAGCTTCTCTTTATTTTCTCTGCCCATAACCTGCAAAAATCTCTTTACCCGAGCAAAATTACAAGAGTAACCAAACAAACAAAATAGGACCATTAGAGAGAGAGAAAAAAAGAGGCTTTTTTTGGACCTGCCCATTAGCTTAGTATGTACCATGAAACACTTTGTCAGTGTAGGGAGATAGACACAGAGAGTACAATTCATGAAATTTATAAGCTTTTTCCCACTCATCAATGATAATCTTAAAAATGAAAGAAAGAACAAAAAACCAAGAAAAGAAAGATGATGAACACTGTTCTATTGATGAGGTGCTATAGGTAAAGCCTAACTAAAGGCAATTTCACAAAGTGTCAAGTAGTATCCTTAATATATATAATTTATGAAGATAATGAATAAACAAAGAATTATAAGGAATATTATGTATATAATTTGCTAAAATTTGAGACATGTGAACATGTTATTTGATGTAAATCATATTTATATAAGTTTAGATACAAAATTGAAAAGATGCGATGTTTTCAACATGGTGACAAAAGCCTAATTATGATGAACATCAAGAAACATGTCAAAAACAAAACTCATAACCAAAACAAAACAGAAAACGAAGAAGATCGTTTTTTCTTTCTTTCTTCTCCTCACTAGGTAGAATCTAATATTCCCTTGCATAATTAACTAATGAAATAAAATAAAGAGAGATTAAAAGAAGAAGAAGAAGAAGATGATGAAATTTCTCATGGATTGAAATCTAGAGAAAATGAAGACTTCCCTTTCTTAGCATATTGATCATCATCATCACCATCACCCTCACCATCATCATGATGATCAGTAGATACATTTCGCAAAGCTGAAGAAGAAGAAGAAGAAGAAGATGCACCCATTTCGCCACGTGGCACAATCCAAGACTCTTCTTGAAATGGTTGGTTATTCTCATTACCACATTCCATATTCACCCCAAAGAGCCTTAGTCTCTTTCCCGCGTTAGGAGTACTCGGTGGAGGAAGCGGCGGTAACATCACCGGAGTTAATCTTCCGGGAACAACAGGTACAGATTCTATAACCAACGGCTCTGATCCAACAATGTTCCTTTGATCCAACGGTGATCCAGTGTAGTAACACCTACCAGCTAAATTCCCGTAACCGTACCCTACAAACTCTTGACGCGGATTGTTATAATATGAACGTTGATGATTCCCAATGTTTAAACTCCGGTGTATCGGAACGGAGTTATATTCCGGCAAAGGATGATGAAATCTTGAAGTTGTCGGAAAATTGAAGTTGAAACCGTAATTACCAAAGTGATGTGTTTGAACTAGGCTCATGTCGGGTCTATGCCTCCAATCAATGTAAAGTTTGGATCTTTCCGAGTCATCACCGATACCTCGTTGGAAAGAGACTATATCTCCTGCGTCGAGTTTCTTCTCTTTGACAAAACGGCTCCAACCTTTGGTCATGACGTAGCTTTGGCTAGAGTTCCAATATGAGTAACGAAATCTCCACATCTTGCCGTTTCTGTCTTGGAAATTCAACAGCGTGCCGTTTTGGTTGTTTGATGAGTCTAGTGGGAAATATCTCTCCGCGTGTTGTTTAGGGATTACTAGTCGGTTTAGTTTTCCTACGTCGCTTGGTGTTACTACTTTGTCGAACATGTGTTCTTTCTCCGGTGGTGGAACCATCATCATCGGATTCAGACCGGTGCTAGCTCCGATGTTTGAGGTTAGTTCTTGGTCTCTGTCTTGTTCTTGGTCCGAGCTTGTTGTTGTTGTTGGAGCTAGGGATAGATCCATGATTTCCTTGGATAATCTTGATTTATGGGATGGTTCTTGAATCTTGTTTCTTGTTCTTGATTTATTAGATGGTTCTTGAATCTTCTTTTCTTGTTCTTGGTGTATGAGATGGGGTCTTCTTAGTGATTCTTGAATCAATATTACTCCTATTTAATTTTCTTGTCCTTGGACAAAAAAAAGTCACGTTCTTTTTAGTGAATCTTGAGGAAGATTGAACCTTTGTCTTGTTCTTGAATTGAAGAATTGTTGTGGTCGTTGTTCATAGTCATTGACGTTGATGACACAACTCGAGATCTTCAACATACATTAAGATAGATAGATCAGATAATATTAAAAAGAAGAAATGAAAATCCAGCCATAATTATGAAAAGGGGTAGATGAATTAATGAAAAAAATTCAAAGAATATATTAAAAGAAGGGAAAAAAAAAAAAAAAAAAGTTCTTGTGTGTGGTCTCACCTTATAATATAAGAGAGAGAGAGAGGGAGAGATGTTGAAGTTGAAGTTGAATTTTCTTTCTCTTCTCGGTTCGAATTGTTCTTTGCCTTTCTTCTTCTTTGACCACAAAAATTTAGGGGAAATATGAAAACCCTAGAATCGGAACCAAACTATATATATATATGTATGTATGCAACTATCTTCTCGTTGACTATCTCAAATGAAATCAACGAAAGAAAGATTAAAGCAAATCGGAACTTTGAACTCAAATTGGGTTCTTGCCAAACAAAGAGGATCTTTCTCTATCTCTTTAGAGGATGAAGAAAAAAATGGTGGCTTGAGATTCTTGAAAGAATTTCAAGACTTAGAGAGAGAGAGAGAGAGAGAGAGAGAGAGAGAGAGAGAGAGAGAGAGAGAGAGAGAGAGAGAGAGAATATTGGTACCGAGTAATGCGTAGGGGCCCATGAATGATATGGTTCGGGTCATGTGAGCTTCTTGTCCTTTTCATTAGGCTTCGAGTTAGCTCTTTGTATTGAAATTTCAAATTTCTATGTACATGTTTGTATATGTGTGTTTGTAGATGTAAGTGTGTGTAGTTGTCGACCAAGTGTTACTATTTGAGATTCCATTAATCTATTTTGTATCCATTAATGCGTATTTTCGTTAATCCATTGAGTATTAGGTTATTTTGTATTTTCTAGCACCAATTGAAGCAATACGAGCTTAGATAGTTTTTTGTTAGTTAGCACTAGTCAAAGTGATTCGAGTTTATATATTTACTAACCTATATGTATTTACTGAAAAAGGAATGGACATTTTTCATATAGGGAAATCAATTACAAAATTAATATAAGTATATAAATGCACGCATTTGATCACATTATATTAATTATAATCCTCACCTACTACTATTCCAGTTGTTGGCATGTCATGATTACTTCAAACATGTATATAGCGAGGGATTATGTGCAAACAAAATCACTGTAATTTTTTTTTTACCGCTTAGTAATGATATCGATTCACTATACCATGCCAAATTTTGATTAGTATGCAACAGTAATAATACTATATTCAATCTAGTCTTCTTTCAAATTTTGATTAGCAATTTCTTGTCAGAGCGAGTCACGTGGATTATCAGTCTAATACAGTTATACGAAGAATAAAATAATGAAGATTTGATAATCTCCATGTAAGAAAAAAACACATAACTAATTTGGCGTAATTAATTGTGCAATTATTTACAGATCACAAGGGGGGAAAGTAGGTTTGGTAGCTTATGTGTCCATGTTTTTTGTGGTCCATAATTTTATAAATATACATCAACCACAACAAAACAAATTGGAAAAATAAGCAATTGTTTGTGTATATATGTGTGTGTATGCTTAGTAGTTTAATACACATGGAATATGTCGTACGTAACCTAATTCTGTCTTCATATTTGTAAACTTGATGGTATGCAAAATTGTAAATACAGTTTTTTTCAATTAACATGGATTCATACATTTCTTTTGCACGCTATTTTACAATAAATCAGAATTTAAATTATTTTGTATCTACGGTTTAGTGCCAAAAAAATAGCTATTTAACAAATAAACATTTGGTTCGTATAAAACATATACAGATCAAACATGACTATCATTTGCGATGTACATAACATATAGTCAAGTTTAGTTGGTGTATAAAAGAATGATTATAACGACCATAGTATTTTATTATTTTGTTTCTGTGTCATAATCATCAATCCGTAACAAGAGGGTTTGGTGTTTTGAGACAGCAAGAAATGTCTAATTCTGTCACACCTGGTCAGATAATCTCCCTGTAATTAAACTGCATAATGATTTATTATTATTTTGAAGTATATACATGTCATCAGTACATTAGTCAAAACTCAAAAGATATAAATCAATTGATAAGCACATGCCGAAAAATATGTAATAATTAGGTGATACTTTAAATTCGCGTTTGAAACAACACTGATCTTTCATTTGACAAATCGTCAATTATTATAGTTTGTTTCTCAGCATATAATGTCTATTTGTTACTTATTTAGAAATAAACTATTTTGATAAAACAAAATAAAGAAGTTAATTTTCTTCATACTATTTTTCGATTATTGGAATTTTTCGGATTCCATTTTACCTCACCATAGTAAGCACGTTATATTCAGATTAGATTGATAACACTTCTAGTATGACTAATTACGTAATTATACTAATCATATGTCTAGTATATAATTATAAAGTGTGGCTAGAAAAAGGTTGGCCTGCAAGCAGTCCTCGCTCTTTAATTTAAAGGCAAAGCTAAAAAAGCGATTTCTTATTTTTACTATTTAGTATTTACCGAATTGCAATAGCTAATACAAAGGGGACCTCTCTACCTATAATCTCTCATTTGCAACTATTTTATTAAAAAACAAAAACCCTTTATAGATTATGCTTAAGGAATATATATCATTCTAATCTGCTTGAGCAACTCTATATATATATATCTAGTCTAGCTGAAATATTTTGTTTTTACTTTTTCATCTAAAAAATTGCAATGAATTTACCATGGAAAATTTTACATGTGTCATCGTGTCAATAATTGTTATTACAAAAACAAATTCTTTTGCAAGGGAGAATTTTTAAAAATATTATATTAAACAAGTTTACTACAATTATTGTCGATTAGAGGTATATCGCTATACTTTTCATCTAGTGGTAAAATAAAATCCCAAAGTATGCATATCCAAATGTATGTAGTTTCGTGGATTCATCATTTAATTATAAGAGCTCCATGTCATATTGCCTCCTAAATTGTATCGGATATCATCTCTCAAATATTTTGTCATCAGAGTATGGATGAATGGTGTGTATAAGATTTGAACAAAAATGGTTAAAGTATGGGTTGGATTTAAGGGAGAGGCAAACATAAATGAGAAGGGGAGTGAGAAGGTGAAATGTAACAATTTCAAACCAGTAAAAATGGAATAGAGTAAGGACCACTACTCTCTCTTGAGTTTTTCCCAAACAGCCTCACATTTTTGCATCCCCACACTTTTCGATCTCTTTCACACCTATTTTTCTTAATTGATTTTTCATATTTCTATATATATTTTGTGTATGTGTGTGTATTATACTTGTGTTTTTTTAACAATTTGGAGGAGCTTGGGCCCGTGGGATTTTTTTCTTTCAATTTTAAGTTTTCTATACAAGCGTACTCGTGTCCTTTAGCCATCGAGAAATGCTAAGAATTTGGTCGTTTTTAAAAGCTACTATATCAAAAAAAAAAAAAACTAAGGTATGTGATGGAGTGGCCCTTTATCGTCGTCATAAGTACTATCTCAATGTGAAAATCTTATTATGGTCGTTCATTTCATTAATTAAACTGAAAATAAACCAGTAAAATGTGCAATTCTTTAGGGACATTTTATAAAACTATAATATCTTCATCTTGAACTAAAATTGTTTTTGTGGGGGTTTAATGATATTTTTGCTTTTAAAAGAGCTATGAATATTCAGTACTGAACACTTTAAAATCCTTAAGATTATATAACCAAACTTAATAATAATATCATAGCAAATATACAATGACATCAATTTTTTTTATTGAACATCATCCATTATGCGGCTTAACTCTTTAATAAATTATGCGGCTTTGAATATGGATAGTGATACATCGAATAAACTAGCACAAGCAACTCTTTAATAAATTTGAATATCATAGCTTTTAATTCTTTTTGATTGACGATTATCGAAAGTTCTACCGTAAACACATACATATTAGTATTTAAGGTGGAAAAACAAAATCCTCTATTTTTTTACATTTTCTTTACTTGCATACTAAACCTATGCGTAGTCATCAAAAAGATAAGTATAGTAACAATTAATATAGAAATGTGTGCGTGTGGATTTTCATATATAATGTATTAACATGTAGTATGTGATACATGTATAGAGAGATGGGTCGTTATCAGGAGTAGGTGCAAAATAGAGTCCATTTGCATGGAGCAGGTTTATGTGATGTTGATGATGGCAACAACTGTCATGTGTGCCCCAAAGTCTAGGAGTCTTAACTAATTTAGATTGATAATACATAACTCTATAATCACCTAAAAACGAGCATATATATAAAAATATTGAGAGAAGTGGGTCCAAAAGTAATGTGGGAAGAAACTATAAGTATATCTACATTATATAGTAAACAAATACTGTGAGAAATTCTCTATATATTAGTTAGGTTATCAGAAATATTACAAATAATCATGATTTCAGTTTTCATGTTTAGTGCATTAAACTATATCAAGAGATTTGTAGTGGTCAAGGACAAAAGAGAAGAGGCTTCAGTCAAAGTTGGTTTTTAATTTGATTGCGATCAACAAAGTGATAAAATTGAAATGTTATTTCAATATGATGTTGATTTTTATTTATTTTTGGTAAATCAGTGTTGAGATAGTTTAGTCAATAGTCTGTGCTATTTTTTCATTTCGATTGATTATGATAAGTCGCACTATACATTAACAATGAATGGACCGAATATGAATTATCAAAGCACGTTTCAAGATACATAAGATAAATAAACGAAACAAGACAAGTGGTGGGGTATGGTATATATACATAAACCCTAATTTGCTCGATGACAATTTAATTTCTGTGGTAAAACTTGCAATCTCGAGAGAATCCTTTCTTGATATTGATTAATTTTCCATCGCAAATAATATTAAATATACAATTTTAAAAAGTCTAGTAAATGCTAAATTGAGCTATGGACAAAATCATATATAATAAATTGTAGATGGATAGAGTCGTCCCACACTTAAGGTTGGTCCACATTGAATACCGTTGGAGGCTTCGCAGGCTTTTGTTCTGTCCTTGTCTCTCTCTCTCTCCTTTCCAAATTTGTTACAAAATTCATTTGAAATATTTCATTTTATGGTTTGTCTTATTTATAAAAGAATAATTTATAGAGTCATACATTTAAAGTTATTGTTTGTTATAATACTACAAAAAAATTTAGCTATATATTGCCATTTTTGTTTTTGTTTTTTAATCTAACATTGATTCAAACCAAAATATTAGTAAACCTAATGGATAATATCGGTCCAAATTTGGTATATGCTATCCTCATCGCGCGTCTAACCCGAAAATTCAACGAAATACATCGACATATATAAGCTACTCAGTATTTATCTTAAATCTTGTTATTTTTTGCATGAAAAAAAAATAGAGTAGTATTTATGTAGTGAGAACAGTGGCGAATCTAGAAACTATTTTCACCCGGGGCAAAAGTCAATAATAGAGAGCATAAAATAATTTATCAACAGAGTTACATTTAAAATTTCTTAAAATAATTGACCAATTTTTTTTTTCATGGTGGGCAAATGCCACCCTTGCTAACTCTTTGTCTTGGCCACTGCGCGAGGAAGTGGTCATTAAATTGGAATTTGGGCATTAATTAAAAAAGAGTGAAAGGTGCTTCACATACACGCGCCGTAGTTTCTTTACCGGAAAGGGATTGGTATTGATGTTAACTATACCGGGCCCGGTTTGGTATGGGCGGCAGCCGAACCGACCACCTGGCTAATCGTATTCTCTGATTCTGCAAAATCTAAATTCGGATCTTTTGGATTTGGATCTTTTGGAGTGTAATCGGGTGGGCCTCTCGGCTAAAGTCACCGCTTGGTTCATTTAAGGTCGGTGACTGCTAGAAACGTGAACCCTGTGTGTGGTCTTATTACCACAATCCTTACACTTATTAAGTAGAGTCTTGTTTCGTTGGATCACTCTATGAACCGTCCAAAAAAAAGGTCAATTTTGTGGGTTCACATTTCTCGAATAACAACGAAATACGGCGCTATTTTATTCACAATTTTTTAGATGAATAACCTTTATATCTGAAAGTTTGTAATGATATACTCATGTGATATAGAATCGCCTGTATATGTTGACAAATTTTTTTTTTTTCATCTGGTATATGTTGACAATATAAAATGTATGGAATCGTTTGTGTATTTATCAAATGATAATCATAACCGTGATAAAAGTCAAATTTTAATGTTGAAGTGATGAAAGTATGAATCTGAAAAAAAAATAATCATATTTGGGTCTTATTTGTTTTAAAGGCGCCAGGCCCATTATCAATGTCACTGGCTCACTAATGGACCGCTGGTATTGGGCTTTTTAGGAGTTAAATGGGCCTACCCCAGTTTGCTTTAGACTATACATTACTCCAACACTGTATTTTTTTTTTAGTTAACAAGTTTCAACATTTTTTTTTGCTAAATGAACAAGTTCCAACATTTTGAGTATAGATCCATGATATCCCATGTTTAAATAATTTTCTTCCCGTTGTCAATGCTTTTGATTCGAGATTTTTCTGATTCTCCCATTTAAATGGTGTAAGATAATTCATATTCCTGCTAAACTAAAAAACCAATTAATTTGATAAATAACACAAATTAACACAGTTGGCTTTATTTCTATAATTCTCTACAGTGATGATTATATAAGCATTTAGTTTATTAAACGAACATAAAAACTCCACAACAAAATCTTGAAACGCTATCAAATTGACTTGTTGTAATATAACGGAGATATGTGCGTATAGAATACAAATCAATAAGATAGAAATGGGAAGAATAAGAATGTAATGAATGGGAAACAACGAATTGTGCCTTCAAATGGACGGAAAAACAGCTTAACTCATTCCTATATTTGCCTTCAAAATTTAAGATATGCATGCACCTTTAAGGATCTCAAGATTCAATATCATACACCAATATATGTAACAGGTCCATGTCCACAATAAGGAGTCAAATATTGAATGGTAAGCTATATTCAGTGTATGAAGAAGCATATTATGTATTGCATTCGGAATATGATAAAATTATATTATTCGATCGCTTTCCATGCAGAATTTTGCAATCATCTGGAAGAAGAACAAAATAATATCTTTAGATTCTTTGGTCCCACTTTTTGACTTTCTATCTCTTTCGCATATGCTCTGATTAATGCTTCGCGTTTTAATTTGAATTATTTGGTTGTAGCCAAGGTAACCGAACTAAGATCGACTTCCGTTCGGATTCAATTATTCGAGTAATACAATTCTGTTACTTTCTTGATTAATAAGTAGTACAATGTTCGGTGGTAAAAAACATATTGGGTTCATGTATTTTGATGTACCATACACACATTAATAAGATTCGTGGACTTTGATTACTGTTCAATTTGACTCGTAACGCCAATGGACACTAACTCCATTCACTACAAGAAAACAAACTCATTTCCAACAGATTTCAATCTGTCACAAAATTCCAACAGATTTGCGACAATTATCTGACGAGGAGTATTTCTGTCGGTAATCAGTCGGAAAGTCCGACATAACTATTTTCCGTCACAAATCCGTCGCAAATGTTGCGACAGATTTTCGATTAACGTTATCCGTCATAGAGTGCGACGGATTTGCGACGGAAAATAGAGCCATTTCACTTCGTATACACAGTTTGTTAATTGAGATACATTTTCAAAGGAGCTGTCGTAACTCTGTCGATACTTTGCGAGAGATTTTCGACGAATTTTATAAAAATGTGGTTTAGGGTATAGGGTTTCATTTAAAACTTGTTAGAATCATAATTTAACATCGTATTATGTATATACAACGTGTTAAATGAGATGCATTTTCAAATGGGCTGTCGTAAATCTGTATGTACTTTGCGACAAATTTGCGACAAATGTTATAAAAATGTGGTTTAGGGTATAAGGTTTCATTTAAAACTTGTTAGAAACATAATTTAAGATCGTATTATGCATTTACAGTAGAACTAACATGTCAAGCTTATAACTTTCCTAAATTATATGTTTTTGTTAAAATTTATAAAATTTGAATCTTTTGTAAGTGTTAGTATAAGTTTTAGTAAATGTGCAATGTCAAATGTAGAAGTTTAATGTCATGAAGTTAGAAAAGTATTGAAAATCATTTCGGTTGCTTAGGTTACAAATTTTTAGAATAAAATAGGTAGATTATGTTTGTTTAAACAATTTGTATGTTTGTCCAATGCCTAAGCCCTGATTATACCATAAATCTGTCGCAAGTTTGTCGCAATATATTTGCGAGTTGCGACAGATTAGTGACAACTTTTAACTTTTTTTGATAGGTGGCAATTTTCATCGCCAAAACGAAATTTTCTTCATTATTTTGACAATTATCCAACGGAAATCTGGGGAATTAATAATCAAATCAGATCTTTATTTTTTTTGTCTTAACAAATCAGATCTAACTTTATCTATTTCTATTCACCAAAAAAAAAAACTCTCTCTATTTTTTCGTTTCTTCTTCTCTCTTTCTACTGGGTTTCTCTCTGCTCCCTCTCTACGAAATCCGATCGATTCAACCTTCGTACTTTTCGTTCAATCTCACATCACATCCTCAACCCAAAATCATGGCAAATTCCTAAGATTTGTTAATGTTTGGTGGTTATAACGTAAGATTATGATGAGATCTAATGATGGGTTGGGGGGATGTGTGTCTGTGAGATTTGAGAAACAATTTCTCTGCCTTTGAGAAACAATCTCTCTCCGTAAAGCAAACTTTTTTTTTTTTTCTGAAACTTCTCTGCCTTTGTTTTATTTGTCAAAAAAGTTTGTTTATTTTTCAGAAATAGTTTGTAAAAGTATCTCCTTGTATGACCCAGTTGAAATGAAAGTTGGATATTTAATAATAATATGCTAATGTTTATCTATATTTTGCAAGGAAATTCGGCAAGTCAAGGGATGCTTTGCTGGATTGGGTGGACTTCCAAGCCTTGAAGCAGAATCATCTTCACTCGCTTTTCGATCATCCCCTTCGGAGTTCAAGGTTGAGATCAAAGGGATGTTTAAGTAGTTAGGTTTTATTAAATGGTTTTTTTTTTTGTTTTGAACTAAGTTCATGTTAAATCTTAATCTTAAATGATATATTGTTTATAACTAATTTTATGTTTTCTGTACATTTCGAATTTAATTTTCAGTTTTATTAATATTTTCTAATTTAATATATATTGTTATTAAAAAAGAAATTATCCATTTTAAAACCAAAAAAAAAAAAAAAAAATTTAAAAATCTGTCGCAAATCTATTGGAAAAATTCCGGTACACTGTCGCATCTTCTGTCGGAGCCATCGGAAAAGTTCCAACGGAATTCTGTCGAAACATAGTCGCAATTTATCCGACAAGTATAATCCGTCGCATTTGCCTCGTTTTATTAACTCACTATTTCATCGCAATCGTGCGATAATTTTGCGACAGATATCATCCGTCGAAACTTTACGACAGATTTGCGACTAAAATTGATATTGCGACAGCGTGGGATCGACATGATTTTTTTGTCGAAAATCTGTCAAAAAAAGCCCTTTTCGACAGATTTGCAATAGAATTTGATGTTGTTTCTGAGCTTTTTTCTTGTAGTGGTTATTTTTCTCGAACAAGAACCAACACTAGTTTCAAAGTAGCGTTACTAACATAAAGTGTCACCGTTCGAACGTATTTTTTATTATGTAGATGTCAAATTATGTAGTAACAATTTTTTATTAACCTTATTTCACATTTTTTACTTTACAAATTTTATGTCTTGCACAATACTTATTTTTTTTTAACGAAATAATGCTAAAAAGGAAAATTACAGGTCGGTAGTAGATACAACTAATAAATAATAGGGAATCAAATTTGTTTTGTTTTTTTCCTAGTAAGAAAATTACTTTCTGCTTTAATAGATTCATTTATTTTTCCTTTTCTTAGTATGTCGTAATATTGGTAAATAATGAATAAATAAAAAGTAGAAACAGAAGCGAGCAAGTGGAAAACAGACAACAAGAGAGAGAGAGAGAGAAGAGGAAGACGAAGAGAGAAACAGAACAGAGTTAGGGATCGATAGACCGTGGAATCTTAGAATCACACACTTTTTGTGCAAAAGTTTTCGAATTCTTATTTAATTCACACAAAAGTTTTCATCTTTCTTAGTCTTTGGGTTTTTGCTTGCTCTTCTTCGTGACCCCTTTAAACCTGGAACCAAAAATTGGCGTGTTTCGTACGGTCTATCTAACCCTAATCTGTCACAAAAACCCTTCTCTTCTCTCACTTAAAGATCTTCCCTTTTCTGGGTTTCTTCAAATTCTCTTAAAAATTTGATTTTTAAGTATGGTAATGGAGGAAGAGCGTAAGGAAGACATAATAAAACCATCTTATTGGTTAGATGCTTGTGAAGACATCTCTTGTGATCTTATTGATGATCTTGTCTCTGATTTTGATCCTTCCTCTGTTGCTGTTGTTGATTCAATTGATGAAAACAGTGTTAACAATGATTTCTTTGGTGGAATTGACCACATTTTAGATAGCATTAAGAACGGTGGTGGTTTACCTAACAATGGCGTAAGAAACGAGGTTAGTGAAGCTCCTAGAGAGATTAGTGTCAATGCGTTGCAAAAATGTAACGGTAAGAGATACGAGGTTTCAACAGAGGAAGGAGAGTGTAATAGGAAGAGAGGTAGAGTTTGTAGTTACCAGAGTGAAAGGAGTAACCTTTTAGGTAGAGGACAGGCTAATTATAGGAAAAGGACTCGTAATTGGGACGAGCCGGGTCATAATAAGAGAAGAGATTGTTATAATTATAGAAGAGATGGTAGAGAAAATAGAGAAGTTAGAGGTTATTGGGAGAGGGATAAAGTTGGTTCGAATGAGTTGGTTTATCGGTCAGGGACTTGGGAAGCCGATCACGATAGGGATTTGAAGAAGGAGAGTGGTAGGAACCGAGGATTTGATGAGAAGGCGGAGGAGAGTAAGAGTAATAAGCCTGAGGAACGTAAGGAGAAAGTTGTGGAAGAGCAAGCTAGGAGGTACCAATTGGATGTGCTTGAACAAGCTAAAGCGAAAAACACGATTGCTTTCCTTGAGACCGGCGCAGGGAAGACACTTATCGCGATTCTTTTAATTAAAAATGTTCATAAGGATTTAATGAGCCAGAATAGGAAAATGCTCTCCGTGTTCTTGGTTCCTAAAGTGCCTTTGGTTTATCAGGTACTTAAGTTGTATTTCTTTTTAAAATTTGGTTACCTTTTGGGGTTTGTCTCGTTGACTAATCTCATTTCATTTTCAGCAAGCGGAAGTTATCCGTAACCAAACTTGCTTTCAAGTTGGGCATTATTGCGGTGAAATGGGACAAGATTTCTGGGATTCTCGAAGGTGGCAACGAGAATTTGAGTCTAAGCAGGTTGCGTTTCTATACCTTCTTCTTCTTTACACGGGCTTTGATCTTTTTTATTACGTGGTTGTTAAGGTTTACGGCTTTTCTATGTTTTCTTCTATATAGGTTCTAGTAATGACTGCACAAATTCTATTGAATATACTGAGACACAGTATTATTCGAATGGAAACGATTAATCTTCTTATTCTTGACGAGTGTCACCATGCTGTCAAGAAGCATCCGTACTCGTTAGTGATGTCGGAGTTTTACCACACAACTCCTAAGGATAAAAGACCTGCAATATTCGGAATGACTGCTTCGCCGGTTAATCTAAAAGGTGTTTCAAGCCAAGTAGATTGTGCTATAAAAATACGTAATCTCGAGACCAAGTTGGATTCTACGGTTTGTACCATTAAAGATCGAAAGGAATTAGAGAAACATGTGCCGATGCCTTCGGAGATTGTTGTTGAGTATGATAAAGCTGCTACTATGTGGTCTCCTCACGAGAAAATAAAGCAAATGATTGCAGCTGTTGAAGAAGCGGCACAGGCAAGTTCGAGAAAAAGCAAGTGGCAATTTATGGGGGCTAGGGATGCTGGAGCGAAGGACGAACTGAGACAGGTTTATGGTGTCTCTGAAAGAACCGAGTGCGATGGAGCCGTTAATTTGATTCATAAACTAAGGGCTATAAATTATACTCTTGCTGAATTGGGTCAATGGTGTGCTTACAAGGTAGAAAATAGTTTCTGATGATTTTAAATGGTTGTGTTATTTTTCGTATGGTTAATTTTTGGTTTTTTATTTTAAGGTGGCGCAATCGTTCTTGACTGCGTTGCAAAGTGATGAAAGGGTGAATTTTCAAGTCGATGTGAAGTTTCAAGAGTCTTACCTCAATGAGGTGGTGTCGCTCTTGCAATGTGAGCTTGTGGAAGGAGCTGCTGCTGAAAAGGCCGCTGCGGAAGTTACCAAACCAGAAAATGGTAATGCATGTGATGAGATCGAGGAAGGAGAGCTCCCTGATGATCATGGTAAGTCTTGACCGTATCTGTTTACTGTTTATCCGGTTTGAGAAACCTGATGTTAACGATGATTTGGTTTTAGTGGTCTCTGGAGGGGAACACGTGGATGAAGTAATAGGCGCCGCAGTGGCTGATGGGAAAGTTACGCCAAAAGTTCAATCATTGATCAAATTACTCCTTAAGTATCAGCACACAGCTGATTTTCGTGCTATTGTTTTTGTTGAGAGAGTGGTTGCTGCTTTGGTTCTTCCAAAGGTTAGGAGGATTAAAGTGAAAAAAACAATGTGATTTGGTTTTGGGTACGTTTTTCCTGTCAATATCTCTGAGCGTTGAATTTTGCAGGTTTTTGCCGCGCTGCCTTCTCTTGGTTTTATAAGGTGTGCCAGCATGATCGGGCACAATAACAGCCATGAAATGAAATCATCTCAAATGCAGGATACAATTTCCAAATTCCGAGATGGGCATGTATGAAATATTTGTCTTTGTTTCCTCATTCCTGTGTCTTGAGGTTGAAAATTAAAATTTTTATCTTAGTATTCTTTTGACACATGTTTCTCTTTCTCTTGGGATAGGTGACACTGTTAGTCGCTACAAGCGTTGCCGAGGAAGGACTTGATATTAGGCAATGTAATGTTGTTATGCGTTTCGACCTTGCAAAGACGGTTCTGGCATACATTCAGTCTCGTGGTCGGGCAAGAAAGCCTGGATCAGACTACATACTCATGGTTGAGAGGTACATATGCTTCACAATCTTTAATAAAAAGCATTGGTAACAACTCAGTACTGTTTATATATGTCAACTTGTGTTGCTTGCAGGGAAAATGTATCTCACGCGGCATTCTTAAGGAATGCTAGGAATAGTGAGGAGACACTTCGAAAAGAAGCAATAGAAAGGACAGATCTTAGCCATCTCAAGGATACATCGAGGTTAATCTCCATTGATTCTGTGCCGGGTACAGTCTATAAGGTGGAGGCAACTGGTGCCATGGTTAGCTTGAATTCCGCAGTTGGCCTCGTACATTTCTACTGTTCTCAGCTTCCTGGTGACAGGTAAATTTACCGATAACTTTTTTCTTCCTAATGACCTCCTTCTTTCTGACTGATACCATTGGATAATTTCTCTCGTATGTCTCAGGTATGCAATTCTTCGTCCTGAGTTTTGCATGGAGAAACACGAAAAGCCTGGAGGACACACCGAGTATTCATGCAGGCTTCAGCTCCCTTGCAATGCACCATTTGAAATACTCGAAGGTCCTGTTTGCAGTTCAATGCGTCTTGCACAACAGGTGGACTAGAATAATTTTGTCCGTCTATCTTATTTGTCGCTCCGTGTCTTGAATTTAGTAATGTGTTTGATATGTAGGCTGTATGTCTAGCTGCTTGCAAGAAACTGCATGAGATGGGTGCATTTACTGATATGCTATTACCGGACAAGGGAAGTGGTCAAGGCGTTGAGAAGGCTGACCAAGATGAGGAAGGTGAACCTGTTCCCGGAACTGCTAGACATAGAGAGTTCTATCCCGAAGGTGTGGCGGATGTACTCAAGGTAAAGTTAACATTTAACCTTTAAGAAAAAATTGCTATATGTGCTTACATGGAACCGTGGTTTCAAAACTTGACTGTTTTTCCTACGGTGCAACAGGGGGAATGGATTTTATCGGGAAAGGAAATTTGTGAGAGCTCAAAGCTTTTCCATTTATACATGTACAGTGTCAAATGTGTGGATTCTGGCTCTTCAAAAGATCCTTTCCTAACCAAAGTTTCAGAGTTCGCGGTTCTTTTTGGCAATGAGCTGGATGCAGAGGTTCTTAACTCTTTCCACGGAATTTCTAGATGTAACAATGGTTTTCCTTGTTGTTAACTAATGATATGTATACTGTATCAGGTATTATCGATGTCTATGGATCTTTATGTTGCTCGGGCCATGATCACGAAAGCATCTCTTGCTTTCAGGGGATCACTTGATATTACAGAAAGCCAGGTTTGACCGAACAACAAGCCTTATGTTCTGTCTCATTCATTTATGTTTGCTTGAAGCTTGACAAACTCTGATCTTATATTTTGGTGGCATTTTCTTCTGCAGCTATCATCTCTTAAAAAATTTCATGTGCGGTTAATGAGTATTGTCTTAGATGTTGATGTTGAACCGTCCACGACACCATGGGATCCTGCAAAGGCCTACTTGTTTGTCCCTGTTACTGACAATACGTCTACGGAACCCATAGAAGGAATCAACTGGGAATTAGTTGAAAAGATTACCGAAACAACCGTGTGGGAAAATCCTCTTCAGAGAGCTCGTCCGGATGTATATCTCGGGACTAACGAGAGAACTCTTGGTGGAGACAGAAGGGAATACGGGTTTGGTAAACTTCGTCAGAACATTGTATCTGGCCAGAAATCTCACCCAACATATGGTATTAGAGGAGCCGTTGCATCTTTCGATGTTGTTCGAGCTTCTGGATTGGTACCTGTAAGAGATGCTCTCGAGAAGGAAGTACAAAGTGATTTATCTCGAGGAAAACTGATGATGGCTGATGGGTGCATGGTTGCAGAAGATCTTATCGGGAAAATTGTTACAGCCGCACATTCCGGGAAGCGGTTTTACGTGGACTCTATTTGTTACGACATGAGTGGAGAAACATCTTTCCCAAGGAAAGAGGGATATTTAGGTCCTCTTGAATACAACACATACGCGGACTATTACAAGCAAAAGTATGAAAAATATTTCAATTCTTTTTATAAGTTTTTCGTTAAAGAAGCAATTGCTCTACTAATACTTTTCTGTTACCACGAGGACTTGCATGGTCTCGATTCACCTCCAGTGTTGTGCAAGACTAAGAAGCAAAGCCTGTCTATGTATAATGAAATATCTACTTCGATGGTTCTTGTATAAGACCGGCTTTTCTTCTTCGTCTTGCACAACCTGAGGTAATTGGGGCTATCAAGTCTTCTTCTATAATGTTATCTATTAGGTATGGAGTTGATTTGGACTATAAGCGACAACCTTTAATCAAAGGTCGAGGTGTTTCGTATTGCAAGAACCTTCTTTCTCCTCGGTTTGAACAGTCAGGTAGTACGAACTCATTTTTTCTTCAACATTCATTGATTTAACCGGTAGATTGACATTTTTTTTTGAATATCCAAGGTGAATCGGAGATGATCCTTGATAAAACATACTACGTGTTTCTTCCACCTGAACTATGCGTTGTACATCCGCTTTCGGGTTCACTAGTCCGAGGTGCTCAGAGGTTACCATCTATAATGAGAAGAGTCGAGAGCATGCTGCTCGCTGTTCAACTCAAGATTTTGATTAACTATCCTATTCCAACTTCAAAGGTATTTGTTATGGTTGGTTAGTGTATTTTTTTGGTTATGTCTTGTTGTTACTAATCTAATCGTATTCAGTATCTATTTATAGATTCTGGAAGCTTTGACTGCTGCTTCGTGTCAGGAGACGTTCTGCTACGAAAGAGCCGAGCTTTTAGGAGATGCGTATCTGAAATGGGTTGTTAGTCGTTTTCTGTTTCTTAAGTATCCGCAGAAGCACGAGGGTCAGCTTACGAGGATGAGACAACAAATGGTCAGTAACATGGTTCTTTATCAGTTTGCTCTGGTTAAAGGGCTTCAGTCGTATATCCAGGCGGATCGTTTCGCGCCGTCTAGGTGGTCTGCTCCTGGTGTGCCTCCGGTTTTCGACGAGGACACGAAAGATGGAGGAGGGTCTTCGTTTTTCGACGAAGAGCAAAAACCGGTTTCCGAAGAAAAGAGCGACGTGTTTGAAGACGGAGAAATGGAAGACGGTGAATTAGAAGGTGATTTGAGTTCGTACCGAGTTTTATCTAGCAAAACGTTAGCTGATGTTGTCGAAGCTTTGATCGGTGTTTATTACGTCGAAGGAGGTAAAATCGCAGCCAATCATTTAATGAAATGGATTGGGATTAACGTGGAGGAAGATGATCCCGAAGAAATCGAAGGAACGGTGAAACCGGCTAGTGTTCCAGAGAGCGTATTCAAAAGTATCGACTTTGTTGGTTTAGAGAGAGCTTTGAAATTCGAGTTCCAAGAGAAAGGTCTTCTCGTTGAAGCGATAACGCACGCTTCGAGACCGTCTTCGGGTGTTTCGTGTTACCAGAGATTGGAATTCGTCGGCGACGCTGTCTTGGATCATCTTATCACTAAACATTTGTTTTTCACTTATACAAGCCTTCCTCCTGGTCGGTTAACCGATCTTCGAGCTGCAGCGGTTAACAACGAGAATTTTGCTCGTGTTGCGGTTAAACATAAACTACACTTGTTCCTTCGTCACGGTTCTAGCGCCCTCGAGAAACAGGTAAACGAGACTTTACTAGTTTTGTTTCAAACAATTTTACAGATTTTGAATGTTTGGTTTTGTTTCGGTTTTCAGATTCGGGATTTTGTGAAGGAAGTTCAAACCGAGTCTTTGAAACCGGGGTTTAACTCGTTTGGTTTGGGAGATTGTAAAGCCCCGAAAGTGCTTGGAGATATCGTTGAATCTATTGCGGGTGCGATTTTTCTTGATAGTGGAAAAGATACAACCGCTGCGTGGAAGGTTAGTTATTTCGGTTTTTAAAATCGCGATCATCGACTCCGAATTTTTGTCAAAACGTTATTTTACTTTTAGGTTTTTCAACCTTTGCTACAACCAATGGTGACACCAGAGACGCTTCCGATGCATCCAGTTCGAGAATTGCAAGAGCGGTGCCAACAACAAGCGGAAGGATTAGAATACAAAGCGAGTCGTAGTGGTAACACAGCGACTGTGGAAGTTTTCATCGACGGTGTTCAAGTGGGAGTCGCGCAGAATCCGCAGAAGAAAATGGCTCAAAAGCTAGCTGCTAGGAACGCACTCACAGCTTTGAAAGAGAAAGAAGCAGCGGAATCAAAAGAGAAGGGCGTTCAAAACGGGAACTCGGGAGAGAATCATGACGAGAACGGGAATGGGAACAAGAAGAACGGGAACCAAACGTTTACGAGACAGACGTTGAATGATATTTGCTTAAGGAAGAATTGGCCAATGCCTTGTTACAGGTAAAAAAACTTTTGTAAGTAAATTTTGGGGTTATATTGAGTGTTTTTGAGAGTTTTGTGGTGAATTTTTGTAGATGTGTGAAAGAAGGAGGACCAGCACATGCAAAAAGGTTTACATTTGGAGTAAGAGTGAATACAAGTGATAGAGGATGGACTGATGAGTGTATTGGAGAGCCAATGCCAAGTGTTAAGAAGGCTAAAGATTCTGCTGCAATTCTCTTACTTGAGCTCTTGAATAAAACCTATTCTTGATTTTGTGCTTTTGTATATGCATGTTCCAAATAAACCTATGATTTTGTGGTTTTGTGATTTTGTTCCAAATAATTCTTCTTATGTGTGTTTATTAAACTTATTTATATGTTAAAAACCAAATGAGATGTTTATATATGCATGTTCATTTTGGAACAAAATACCCCATTCTACTCTCAAATTTCATATGTATTCAAATTATTTGTAGTAACTATTCATTTAAATCAATTCAATTATATGAACTATAATCGGACCAATATTATGCTGAAAAATTTAACTGAATATCTAATCCAGTATAGAACTCTTCAAAAGGATTAAACCAAAAGCAAACCAAATTTTATAATTCCAAGAGAAGAGTTTTTATAACAAAATTATTGAGTTCACAAGAAAAATGGAGAGAAAGTATCAATTAGAATCAGATGCTTCTTATTATCAATGAAAGCAACAGATCTTCTGAGGAAATGCTTCAACGTCTCAAGGTATGGAGAATGTATTCAGCGTAAAGGTCCCTGTAATTGAAAATCAAATCCAGAGTTACTTCAATGTTACAACAACTTACAAACCTGTAAGAAAGTTTGGTTCTTGATGGAGAAACTTACATGGAGTATTGCATAGCTTCAACGGCGGATTCAGATGGCAGAAAATCATTCACTGCAACTTCCTTGTTCTCGTTCTTCTTGTCTGTGAGAAAATTAGGTTAAAGGGAAAAACAAAGACGATAGAGACGAATAAAAAGGAACAAGAAAGAAAAGAAAAAGGATACAGTCTTCGAAGAAACGACGGATTTCAGAAAGACGGTGAGGAGGAAGTTCTTTGATGTCGGTGTAATGCTTGTATTCAGGATCATCAACGCAAACCGCAATGATCTTGTCATCTTTTTCACCCTATAATAAACAAAGAAAACAAAACCAAGAATCATTTAAAGTGATAAGAACAAAAAAAACAGAGTCTTTAGTATTACCTGATCAATCATAGGCATCAATCCGATCGCTCGGGCACGAAGAAAACAACCCGGAAGCACAGGCTCCTACATAACGAAACCCGTTTTGTTATTAAAATCCAATTTTTTTTTTGGTGCTATGTAAAATGAGAAAAGAAAGAGTCAAACCTGCATGATAACTAGTACATCAATGGGATCATTGTCTTCACACAATGTGCGAGGAACGAAACCGTAGTTGTGAGGGTAAACAACCGACGAGTACAGAATACGATCAACCTAATCGAAAACCAATTCAAAAAATTTGAACAATTAAAAAAGAAGATTAAAACAATTAAAAAGGTCAACTTTAGATCTTATAATTAACCTTAATGAGTCCAGTCTTTTTGTCAAGTTCATATTTGACTTTGCTTCCTTTTGTGATCTCAACAACCTAATATTCATCCAAACATAACAAATTCAAGAATCTCGTAAAATGATTCAACAAATCTAATAAAGAAACTTACCACATTGAAAATCTGTGGAGCTCCAGGTCCTAGAAAAATATTCATCATTTCAGTTTCAAAAATTACAACCAAAAAAAAAAAGACTTTAAGAGATTGATGATTACCAATCTCAAGATCATGCCATGGATGTGCAGCTACAGATCTTCTTGACAAAGATGAGAGAATCCTCTCGTTAAGACGAGGAGTTGGTCTCTGTAGCTTCTGATTCTCTTTCGCTTCTTCACTCATCTGCACAAAAAATCAAAATTTAATCCAATCAAACATCATTAACCCTAAATTTGGGACAGAGAGAGAATCAAATCGAATCAAAAGACCAAATTTAATGCAAAAAGCGAATCAGACCCCACAAAAGGATATACAAGATCAAAGATTCATCATTTCTTGATTAAGATGGATCGATAACTAAAGATCTAAGCAGATAAAACTTGATTATATGATTTGATTCTCCTAATCAAGCAAAACCCAGATGATTGAACAAGGAAAAGCATCGAACTTTAAGATCTAAGGCCGATAAAAATCAAACCTTTGGGATCGGAAAATGAAACTGAAAATTTTGTTTTTTGAGGCAAAGGATTGAAGAAAAGTTTGGAAGAGAAAGGAGTGAAGCGCGTTGGTCTGGTAAGTGTGAGCGTTAAGGTGGTGTATATATTATCACCCGAATATTACGGATCCAACTTCTATAATTCGTAAATATTCTATTCAATATTTTTTTTCAATATACTATATACACTTTTACTATCTCATTTCTTGCTCATTAAAAGCAAAATTTGATTTTGTGTTTAGAAAGTATATATTGGTTTTTTTCGTTGTTGGAATTTTTTTTTTTTTTTTTTTTTTTCACGGACACACCTCGGTATCGATTAAGCAAATACATTATCTGTATCCGAAAACCAATACGGGACGGAGGTGCTAATAAAATTAAAGGTAGTATCTCGCGTATGCGCATTTCTCGCTAGCAAATCCGCTCTCTTATTGTTCTCCCGTTGCCGGTAGATAAGATCGAATTCTGGGATAGATTCCCGGAGGTTTGCCAAATCAAGCAACTCTGGTTGAAAGCTGGGCCAATCGTGAGGAGAATCCACCATCTTCACTAAATTTGTGGAGTCGGTGATGAATGTTGAGCAATAACGTCTCTTCCGAATTAAACACCGCATGGCCCATAGTAGACCATGCAACTCCGTATGTAGGGGGAAAGGCTTTGTAAGTTCCCCTGAAGACCTAGAAGGTCAGTCGTTCCATCTTGAAGCTGTAAAACCCAACCTATTCCACTGATTCTATCCTCCTTCTTCCACGAACCATCCACAAAGCAGGTGAAGATGGCATCCGGCATGTTCATTTGAATGCGCCTGAAGCCATTTCCTTGCTTCCTTGAGAGCATAAGACAAAGTCTCAGACGGTAACCGGGTTACCGTGTTGAAGATCTTGTCATTCCTTGCCTTCCAGAGATACCAGAGGATCCAGGGAAATGCCTGAGAGATCGTGGAAAGGCTATCAGACTGAGGTAGTCGCCAGAATAGAGTATCGAAATTAGACCGTAAACTTTCCGAGGGAAAATGCGGAACATGTGTGGTAATTGCAGACATAGTCCACACCTCCAAAGCCTGAGGACAGGTGAAAAGCACGTGATTAATAGTCTCAAGCGGATCGCCACATTGGGGATAAGCTGCCGAGTTCCGAATATGTCGATAGTTGAGCCGCTCATTCACTGCCATTGCCCCGGATAAGCTCTGCCAGAGAAAATGACGTAGCTTATTGGGAGCTGGTAGCTTCTAGACATGAGCCTTAAGGGGAACATCAGACGGCAGTTGTAAAGAAAATTGGGTTTCCGCATCGGTGTATTTCCTAGCAAATTCATAACTCGATTTAACCGTATATACTCATGACTTTGTATAGTGCCAGGAAAAACTATCCTCCAGCATTTGTGAAGCAATCCGAAGATGAGTATCCGAGGGACCTCACTCGGAAGAACATGGGCATGGAGTGCCTGAGTATTCCAAGTTGAAGTACGAGGATTGATGAGATCTGCCACCCTAAGAAGTGGGTTAGGTACACTATGTCGGCTAACAGGAGGTCTTGGGTCCGAGTCTGGTATCCAGTTGTCCGTCCAAACCGCAATGTGTCTTCCATTACCAATGATGCGCCAGACTCCCTTATTAATCAAAGGCTGAGAGGTCTGAATACTGCACCAACCATAGGATGGCCGATTAGGCTTACGTGCATGGAAAGGGTGAACATTCCTGAAATACCGTCCCTTAAGGACCTGTGCAGCTAGCGAGTTAGGATATTGGTGTAAGCGCCACATCTGTTTAGCCAAGAGGGCCTGATTAAAATCTTCAAAAGATTTGAATCCGATTCCGCCTTGATTCTTGGTTAAACAAAGTTTCTTCCAACCAATCCAATGTAATCTTCTTGATTGAGGTTTAGATCTCCACCAAAACTGGGAAACCGCACCAGCTAGTTTCCTACACTATTATTATTTTATGCAAAACTATTATTATTATTTTATAAAGTTTCATTTGCAGTATAGTAATATTCATATATATGCTTTGTTACGGTTTAATGGTTAAAAATATTTAATTTTCGATGTTAATCGGACTAATTTTATGAGAGTTGTTGAATTCTAACTTTGTACCTATAATCATTAATCACACACATTAAGAGCATAAATTATAATGTAAGAGACTAAGACTAGATTAGCATAAAATGGGCCATAGGCCCACTAATTAAGTTTAAAATGGGCTCAGTAGTGAAGAAATCTTGAGCCCAGCCGAATACCTTTGGCCTTTGTGGCTCTGTGCAATGAGCACCTTCAAGTTGAGACAAAACACAGAGAAACATTTAAAGTTGAAACTTTTGTACAATTTTCTTATCATTCTAAAACTATTTTTATGATCTCAAAAAATATTCAGAAAAAAAGTAAAGACAACAAATCCATTGCTTAAATGGTTAATTAATAGTAGCAGTAGCAGAAGCAGGACATATAGACCAGAAGTAGCAGACACAGAAAGAGACAACATTAGACAAGACATTGAGTAATATGGTACAGAAATTGACATGGACCAAAGAAATGTTTTTGATGGATTTAGAAAAAGAGAAAGAAACGAGAAATAAGTCTTTACATGAAGAAGCAATTACTAACACTAAAGATAATGAAGTAAAATGTGGGATTTTTGTTTTTATTTTTCACCTCAAAAGTCCTTGTCATGTTGAAGCTTCTCCTTCCAATCTAATCTTCTTACATACTTTTTCATCACTTTGATTGTTTGTGTTCCTAACTTGACTCTCTTTCAATTCCATTGAACATCTCTTATACGGCTTAAACCCCGTTTGTCTCGTTTTAACACTCTTTCCCGGTCCAGCACCGATCATTACCACACTTTCTTGATCTTGAATCTTGAAATTAGTAGCCATTGGCATTGACGTATCCCCGCTTTGTTGTTTTCCATTTGTATTCTCGATCACTTGAGGTGGTGAAAAGCTTTGAGGCAATCTCTCTCTCGCAAAGAGCGCCTGAAACGCTATACGACCCTGAAACCAATAAGACGGTTTAGTGTTAGTTTGGTTAGTCTGCAAAATAAACGAATCATTTGGTTTGTTTTTAACTAACCTCTTCGGAGACTTCTTTCCATGAATCAAAAGTTGGACTATTGTTGTTGTTGTCTCTGATTTTACAATGACGGTTATTTAACTCGTTAACATCAGCCGCCTCCTTCACATCATCATCCTCTTCAACTTTCTCCATTTTATCCAATGCATCTGTTTCCGCATCACTTCCCGAAGGCGTGTTTGAGCCACACGATGAACGGTCCACAGGCTTTGTCTTTGGTGTAGCGTTCAAATCATCATCCACCGGCTTATTATCACCATTGGCTTTTGAGTCGGAATTTAGCTTGGTTATACCAGTCTCATCCGAGTCATCAGACGGTGAAACCAAGTTTTGTTTCTCAGTTTCAACAGTATCCATTTTATCCATGGCGGGAGATGGAACTGTAACGGTTTGAACAGGAAGGCAAGTGATCGGAGCAGGAGTACATACAGGAAGAAGTCCATGAGAAGCCCACCAAGCAATTGCAGCAGCTACTGTAGCAGCAGCAATAGCGGCTACGCTCGGAGGAGAGCTTGTTTGGGTTGACGAATCACCAGAATTCGCGACATTCGCGTAAGGCCAGACCGATGCAGCGAACGTGGCTGCAGAGTGAGCTGCAGGATTCTGTAGGAGAGTTGACATAACAAGATTGGAGAATGTAGAAGATATCTGGAGAAAGGATCGGTAATCGTCCTGGGAAGCTGTTGTGGAAGCTGGAAGATTCGCGTGCCCGTGAACTCGATCTCCCATAGGACGAAAGATGAAGTCTTGAGATACCATACCTGGAGGATGAAACTGATGGCATTTCGCCATATTCCCGTTTACAACATCCACCGGGATATGCCAAGGGTAGTTCATACCGTTACCATCTTTGTCTTTGTTCTGCTCGGGAACATTTTGAACCGTGTTGTCTACATTTGAGGTCTTACTTGTTCCGTTAACCTCACTTGCCTGCTTGAAATCAAAATGGAACTAGTTCAGCTTCAAAAACTGTATCCATCAGGTTCTTGGACTACGATTGTTTATACCTTTCGGAGAGACGGTTCAGAATCGATGAATGTGTTTAGATTCTTTGGTGAGGGATACTTGTTCACAGTAGAAACACCTGAGCAGTTTTCATCTTGAATTTCTTTTCCAGTTGATGTTTTCTAACAAATTTACCATAATCAGAAACAAGAAATTGACAAAGGAAAATTCAGAAAAAGATCGAAAAATAGAACCTCGGAGAATGACGTTTTTTCCAAATCCAAGAAATGTGAAGAAGAGGCGGACGAGACGAGTTTTGCATCTTTTGCTGATGAAACTTGTGAGGAAGATGCACCGTTATCATTATTCCCAGGTTTCCGAGGATAAGGAGTATTAGGTTTTCTTTTAGGTCGAGGAGGCGGAATTTCTATGTCCAACGCTTTACAAGCTGGAATGCCTTTAGCTTCAGCTTCTTTCTCCAACTGGAAAAAAAAAAGTGAACCAAAAAGTTTTGAGTTTTCCAAACTGCAGATGGAAAAATGCAACTCAGAGATTCATGAAACTGATCGTAGCACCGAGTCATATACTGACCCGAATTGTTCGGGGGTAGACGACATAGTTACTTCCATGTCCTTTCAACCTTTCCTATAAGGGGGAGGACTCATGGCTAGAAGAATCGATGCAATCCCATTATTTCATCGACTTCACCGAATATGCAACAGTTATGGACATGGAAAAATGCAATGCTAGTCATGTTACTTAGGACTCTTTAATCTAACAGTAAGTTTTTCCACTTGGACAATTCGTAATCTCGATTAGCTGCAACGCAAACAAACCGATATTCCTACTATCTTCCAAACCAACTTAACCAAGACGCCAAATTTCTAGTTGAAGCAATGAGAAAGAACCGTAAGAAGAACCTCAATCATATATCTTGCACACAATAGGTCATCGACTATATACGAAAGAATCAGCTTACCTTTGTAAAAAATTTCTGGGCATGACTTCTGATTTGAACAGCAGTCTTTGTTCCAATATGTTCTGCAGACAAACCAAAAAAGGTAAGCTACTAAACAAAGGAAAACAAAACCTCTCTTAGTTGAAATAAAGCATACAAAGATAAAAGAAATTCGACCTTCTATTCGTTGCCAAGCTCTTCCATAAAGCTTTAAGGCTTCTAGAAACCGATCATGCTCATCGTCAGTCCACCGTTCTCGCTGCTTTGTTATTGTATATGGCTTTCTTATCTACAAATTCAAAGCTATTCTGCACATACCAACCAAAAAAAAAAATCCAAAATCTCAATTCATAAACATCAATTTTCATACCTTTGTTAATAATTCTTCTCCAGATGTATTTGTATCCATATTTGGATATCCTTAGCAGCTTATTCCGCTGCTTCAAATCCTCACTAATATAATAAACAAACCATCTTTCATCTCCCCAAACACCAAACTTTCCTAATTTCAATTCCGTTTTGATTTCTAAACCCTTGATTTACACTCTATAGGAACTGCAAAAACCAAAAAAAAAATTAAAACTTTACCAGAAATACTTCTCCAACACTAAGATTAATAACATCAAATCAAAATTCCAAAATCAGTAAAATTAATCCAGGACTAAAACAACTAGATTTGTATCACTATCCTATAGCTAATCTATTAATATTATCCAGCAACCAAACAGAATTTTTGAGATAATAACAAGAACCCTAGAAATTATTGAGAATGTAAAAGAAAAAGCGCATACCTTTGAGAGCCATGGAGGAGTGAAATATAGAATCCGACAAGAAAACTAGATCAACTCGCCGGAGGAGTCATCGTCGCCGGAAACAGTCAAATCGGGAAAGAAAAAAGTAATATTTTTATATGTGAAATAAATTAAAAAAAAAAAGAGATAGAAGGAGGAAGATAACTGAAGAAGAAGAAGGGAAGACTGATTTTGGGTTGAAGAAGAACTAGAAGAGGAAAAGCCAGAAGCAATCTCAGCCACAACAATTTTTCCCCTAATGTCCTACCAAGTTTTTTAATGTTTTATTTTATTTGCGGCTGAAACAGCACCGAGGGTATAAATGGAAACAATCAAAAGTCACCGCAGACCGACACGTGGTGAGATTGTAGTAGCTAGCTGGTCACTGCACTTTTTCGTATCTCTCAACTTGCTTTCTCTTTGAGCCAGAAGTCTCCTTTGTTTGTGAATGTCTTCATAGTGGGTAAAGTGGATGGGTACAGTACCAGCTGGGCGATAAACCAACACGTGTCGTGTTTTGTGAAGACATTCGTGTTCTAGAGGAGTCGTTGGATCTGGGCTTGTGAAATGGGAATTCTTATGGGCCTAAATACCTTTAGGCTAAATTAGTATTTATTGGCCCCAATATATTAAAGATATTGTATTAAAAACAAAAACAAAAAAAATACATTTAACCAAATATTTGAAGATATTATATCCAATTTTCACTTAATTTGAATTTGAAATGTTGAATAGTACTATTGCTACGGTAAATGATGGAAAGAAAACTGATTTGTTGTGAAAATATAACTCAGTTTGTTGGGGTGATGAGATTTTTTGTATAAAAACATTGGACTTAAGGGGTGAATTAGAAAAATTGTAATGAGCCATAATGAAGAAATTATTATTTACCATTTGGTGAGTCGCCATAGGCAATATCTAAGATTTGTTCTGGAGTTAGAAAGGCTAAATAAACTTGATGCCTTAAGCCATTTCTATATTTCAATGTCAAGAAAAGAAGCCATTTCTCTAATTAATATACAAATCTTTAATTCTTTGTAGAACTCTAGTAAAATAATATAGTTTAAAATAAATATGTTTCTTATTAGTCAACATACTTTGGTATGGACAAAAAGCAAATGATGTTCTGAAATAAAGATATTGTTAAAGCTGACAGACTAGTCAGTTAGTGCAGAGTACAGTGATTAACCCACTTAGTAATGGCGTATACATGTGGTAAATCTTTGTTACTGAAGCTACTACACCCGAATTCGATAATGATCAACACCTTCATCAAGAACATTTTTAACTAGGGCATTAACAATTCCCAAAATTATGCTAATCACTATCGCCATGCTAACAGGTGCCCATTTCCCATCCATATAACTTATGTTGATGACGATTACTACTTAATTAATATTGACCTCTTAATTACTCATTCGATAAGCAAGATTGCTCTCGACTCTTTTCTCTGTATCTCTTATTAGTCTACACTACTTTAATTACTACCTAAATGAGTTATGATACACATTCACTTGAGTGCACTTTTATAGTGAATGGAGCCGGGCTTGGATACATTGGACCCTTGGGTTCTATGGGACTCCACTTAAAAAGAGTAACAACAAAATATATTAAGTTACTAACGAAATGGTGGTTGACTAGTAGTTTCCATCTGAGAATGAGTTGTTCTGTAGGTCTGTGCTATGGTTCGATTTTCTTCAAACGTAAAATTATCTAACCACACTCATTTAACTAGTGTGAATGACTCTATCATTTTCATAAATATATATATATATATATATATATATATATTAAGTTCATACTTATATTCTAAATGTATCACTGTTAATTTATTTTAAGAATTAAGATTGATAAGGATATATAAAAGTCATTGATATACCACGTTTTAAATATTTTATTTTACGATTAACATAACTGACATATTTTTATTTTGCATGAGGGTCCAAAAGTATTAAAACCGGTAGACTAGATCTTAGCATATATATTCCATTAGATTAAAAATGAGAAAAATTAATATATGGAATAAAGGTGCTAGTCCTTTCGGGTTGGATATTTTTGCTTTGATTGTTCCTTCTTCATTTTATATGACATTATAAGAATGATATCGTCTTTTTTGTTGTTGATGGAATAATATCATGTTGTACTTGCGAGTGCATTTTTTTTTATTTGGGCTCAACAAAGACTCTTGTACACAGTTTTTGTTTTTTTGGGGTAATATAAAGTTCTTTTTTGGGGTCAATATACATTTTCTTTTCATATTTAATATTATTATTCGAGATGACAAAAAAAAACAACTCTACGCTCTAGCCTGAATCCGTAGATAGTTCTACGCTCTAGGAGTATATTATATAATATATGCAGTAAAATATACTCCTACCGGCAGCAAACGAAGAATTTTATCGTTCAACCTTCTATTTCCCTTTATAATTTTTTCTTTAACAGAATATCTCTGCTATAATGGATTATTTTGTTGCTTATATTTTTCTAGTTTTTTATGATTTGAAATTTTAAACGACCACAAATTACAAGACTCAATCATATAATAAAACAAATATAAATAAAGCATAGAATACCATTTGATATTATTACAACAAATCAATGTGTATTGTGCTATGATGATTTACAAGGGAAGTTGCTTGCTTGATCCTCATATGATGTTGAATACAGGCCTCATAGTTCCACTTCTGCATATTAGAATTTGTTATGATGATTTATTTGATCCTTAATGTCTATTGTGCTATGATGGTTTATTTGATCCTCAATGTCTATTGTGCTATGATGATTTCAAAGGGTTATAATTTATAGAATACTAAGAAAATTAATTTAGTCCCAAAACACCTATTCTAATATTTTTTTAAAAAAATATAATACTAATTTTATATGAAAGTAAAATATATATTTGAATTTGAATACAAATTAAACCCATACTAGATCGTTTTAGTATATGTTTTTTTAGATCTATAACTATCATTCATAAGAAAAAGCTTCAAAATAAAAATAAACCATCTAAAAAACTAAAACTAAATGAAATCCGAATTGAACACTATCAAAAAAAATTTAACCATAAAATAATATTATTTTATTTTTGAAAATATTAATTCGCGCGAAAAATCATCTAGTAAAACAAATATAAATAAAGCGTAGAATACCATGTGATATCATTACAACAAATTAATTAATGTCTACTGTGCTATGATGATTTGCAAGGGAAGTTGCTTGCTTGATCCTCATATGCCCCAGTTGAAGACAGCAGTCTGAATTAAAAGTCCAATTGGCTTTTCACGGGACTTTTGTATTTAATACGTTTCGTTTTTTAAGTCTCGATGATAAACAAATATTGAACATAATGTGACGACTGCTTATAAACGCTTTACAACGGTATTTCATTTTTTTTAAAAATTAGTCTCACCTCGTAGTATTTAACGGTATTAAGGGACGATAACGAATAAATTAGACCCAAGAAAATGTTTTATATTAATTAAACAAGAAAATGGTCAATAACTCTAAACATCATATATATAATATTGAATAAATATTTCATTACTCTCGACGTAGATGTTTCGAATTCAAGACTTCGAATAATAATACTCTTATCTCCCATTCTCTCCTTAAACATTTGGTTAACTATTTGAAAATATACTATAACAACCATATATTATCAAATTAAACAGGAGGCCTGGAATCGTTATTATTAATATGACTAATATTTTGGTCTTCGTTATCCATCCCAGGAGACATAGTAGTTGATGCTTCCGTTTCTTTTCTCTTACCCCACAAGAACACATAGAGACCCATTACTGCCACTACTGAACCAAGTACACTGTAAAACAAAGTTTTTTTTTAATAAAAATGTAATAAGTACGTATTACACCCGAGCATGGACCTACACACATTTAATACATCAAAACTATATAAAAACGATAAATAAATATGATCATAGGGATGTTAGAAAAAATGTACCTTCCGAGGTATAAAGGAGTGTGTAAAATTAGGAAATCGAATAAAGTAGCTGCAATGAGAGTAACAGGAGAAAATGTTGATGCGAATACAGCTCCTACTTTCTTTATCCCCCATGTTAGTGCTACTGTCGACATTGCTTGTCCTACTACTCCCTGTATACATAATTACGTTATATATGATCATCATAAGAGTCGTGTTTACCTTTTATTATTATGGAAGTTTTTAGACAATTTTTTTTTTCAAAATTGTTGACAAATATGTCAATAAAAACAAAGACGAAAAAAACATATATAGGATTGCATAAACTTTAGTGGTGGTTGCTTTAGTATAATATGTATTAGAGTCAGGGTTTTATAGTAAAGTAATATTTAGATAAACCCCAACATTCTTAAGTTTTGCATATAAACCCTATGATTTACGAAAAAACAGTTTAAAACCACAGAAAAAGTTATGAAGATATGATATTATAACTTACAGCGTAAATGATGACTAAAATTACGAATCTATCATGTATGACCCAATCTTGAACGTCTCTGCCTTTGTAAAGACTCAAGAGAGCACACTGGAACGCAGCGAAAATCGACATGAGACAAGTGCTTGAGTATTTGCAAGGGTACTTAACGTTTAAAGTCCCTTGAAACAACATCCATAAAGAGAGCAACGTGGTTCCTATGGTAAGGAAAAGACATCCAAGAAGCCAATTATTGGTCTTGTCTTGAACGTTGTTGTGGCGGAGAGACTTTTGGTGAGAGTGAGAGTTTGATATTTGAGGGCCTTTGTAAAATGTTAAGAATAATGCTCCACTTATGCATATTAAAGTTCCAATCACTTTCAACACCCCTGCTTTGGTCTTTAGATTCTTAACATTTTCAATCCTGAAAACAAAACATAATTAGGTTGTTATTATATGATGTACATTGGAGATAAGTTAAGAATATGAGTCATATCTCATATAATAGAACAATAATTCATTTTAAAACTCAAATGATATGATAGATCGTTCCAATTGATTCAACCAGTCGCTTTTTATTAGTTTCCACATCATTCCAACAAATTATATAAGTATAGGACGTCTACCTATTAAAAAAGACCTTTACCAGGAAAAGCCATAAAAAGGGACCCAATTGGATCGGATGTAGTTACGTATAGTTAAGGTAATTTAATGGAAATCATAATCGTATTGCATAACAAATTAACAATTAATTAAATTAATATTGATAATAAGACTTTTGTTGGTAATTTTTGTTGTTAAAAATATATAAAAAAAGGAGACACTGTTATTAAATAATAAGAAGTTAGATGGTTCCATCATTTACCTGAAAATAAGGGCCAAAGCAAAGGTGATTGCAGGCAACATGCTTAGCAAAGCACACGAAACGGTTGCTGACGTATAGGACAGACCAAGCAAGAAGGAAAATTGCATCAAACTTGCCCTGCATAAATAAAATTGAAGTAATTATAATTGGAGCTTACGATTATAATATCGTACTTGAAAGGAAATATTTGCTATGCACAAAAAAAAAAAAAAAAAAAAACTCAACGTGTACATAGAGAAGAAAAATTTTTATATAGCAAAATTAGTTTTGAGAAGACAAACCCGAGCAGACCACTGATGAAATGATCGAACATTAGCCTTAAGGTTAGCTCAGGTCTTTTTTTCCTGTTAACAATAATAATACATAACATTTTAGAAAAAAAACTTCACCAAAAATTACACATATTGTAACAAAAGTGGCTTCCCAATAAAAGAACGTATTTTGGTATCATCAACTCTTTGTTCTGAAAAAATCAAACCTTTCCAATATATAGGCGAAAGGAGCCAAAATGAAAGCGGAAATTGCCATTCGATAAGCACCAATGACCATATGATTCACACCAACATCAAGAGCTTTCTTCACAAGTGCATTCACCGAACCCATCGCTATATTTGATACCACCATTACTATAACAGGTAACCATTCTTGAACTACTCTCACTCCTCGCATATCTTCATTCATCTCTCCTCTCTTTCTCTCTCTCTCTCTAAGTGAGTTTGTGTGTGTGTGTGTATGTGTGTTAGAGAGAGATGTATAAGAGCCAACGTGCTTTGAGTTTGGCAATCACAAACCTTATCGTATTTATAGGAAAGTGCTTATATGGGTTGTGTCCACTTTGGACTTATTTTGGCGGTAACCCAGTAAAAAAATGGATTTTTTATTCTCCTTAATTCGTCTAAAATCTACTACTAAAAGCATTTTTTTTTAATGAGAAAATATTAAAGCGTCTTGATGTAGTTATGTTCATTCCTTCTTTTAATGAGAAAATATTCGTTATTCGTATTCCCTTGGGTTTTAATTATTTAGCTACGAATTATATGTTGATAGAGTTTCAGCAAGATTTTAAGAATTTATATAGGCAGGCCGACGTATTTGATTTTGATTTATAACAATAAAAATTACGAATATTCGTTAATTTGGCAACAATTTAGATGTTCCCACAACTAGCTTAAATGCAGCGATGTAAAAAATATTTTTATTTATTTCCATGATATACGTAATATGGGACACGTGTAAATTGGTTTCGTCACATTTTGTTCATTCATCTACTGCACATGTTGTACAATGCATGTACAATGGTGACACTGTCTAAAAACTTTTCAAAATTAAATATGTTAAATTTTAGGAATTTTGAGTGTCTAAAAACAGAAAAAATATCTTATATTAGACACTTTTTCTGTTATGCGTTAACCAATCCATCCCAAGAATCACGTCATAACGCGGTAACCTCATCTCTACAAGGTTCCCAAGAAGTTTCACACCTTTTATCTCAATCGTAACATCCTTAAAAGTTCTTGAAGACTTTACTATTTCTTCTCCTGCTGTTTCCACGTTCCATGTCTTGTGGAGGACCTCTCCTCTGAAGTGCCAACAGTTTGTTAATTCTGGGCTCACAAAATAATGCGTTGCTCCAGTATCGAAAAGAGTGTGAGTTGCCACTCCTCCAACCAAAACCGTCCCTACACGGTTTTGTACTTAATAAAAAAAATCTATTTACCACACAAAGGACTGACACACATTTACCAAACACTTCCACAAATTATGATTAAATAGAGGATAAGGGAAAATACCAGCAATGGGTCCTGCACCGTCATGATCTCCCGCAACGAATACTCGTGGTGCTATAGCTTGCCTCTTTGGAGGCGGTGGCAACTGCTGCATTGCTTGGTTTGCATGTCCTGGCCCTCCTACCCTTACTCTGCAATCTCTGGCACGGTGTCCATACTTCCCACAAGTGTGGCAGGTTCCTCCAAAAACGTTGCAGTCGCGTTGGTGATGTCTAAATTGTCCACATTTGAAGCACGCTCCTGATTTGTGTAAGCAAGGTCCAATGTGATTCTTTCCACAATTACCACACATCGGTCCCTTTCCATGCACTCCACTTTGGTTACCATGCTGCTGTTGTTGTCTTGGCGGATGATATGGCGCTCTAGTCTTCTGCGAAGCATTCTTGACTAGGTTGTTCTCAGCTTCATTTGTCTTCTCTGTCAAAGAAGCTTTCTCTACTAGCTCGATGAGACTTCCATAACCACGAATCTGACAAATCTTACGGATGTCCAACCTCAACCCCATCATGAATTTCTGAATCAAAGATTGCTCATCCATTGCTCCTACAGCAAACCTCCTCAACCTACTAAACTCTCGCTTGTACTCCCTAACCGTCTTGTTGTCTTGGCTAAGTATGAGAAACTCCATCTGAAGCTCATTCATGGTCTCATGAGGAAAGTACTTCCTGGTGAACTCCTCGCGGAAAGTACTAAATGAAATCACATAACCTGGAGGGGCTTCTCTCTCTACTCCCTCCCACAAAACATGAGCCTCATCCAACAGAAAGCTGGAAGCTATATCCACATGATACCCCAGCGGACAACGAACCGAACCGAAATTCCTCTCCAACTGTTTTCTCTAATTATCAGCAACCAATGGATCTGTGCCACCACTGAAAGATACAATACCAAGATCCCTCATCAATTTCAAAATCCTCCAGTAGTCATACCTCAAGTCCTAAGCGGGCAAATGCATTTGTTGTCCATGAGGTAGAGGCGGCGGAGGAGGTGGAGGTTGTTGTGTACTACCCCGAGCTGCACCTGTTCCTCGACCTTGTCCAACAGCTAGAATCGGGATTTGTCCCTGGCCAAGAATCTCTCTGAGTGAGTCCATCACGATGTTCCTTAGTGCTACAGGATCCATTCCTTGCTCTGGCACCTGACCACCGTTGTGAGTACTTATAGGATCTGCCGCGGTCCCAACCCTCAAATTTTTGTTTCTACCCTGAGGTCCACGTCCACTCCCTCTTTCTCTTCCTACACGTGCTCCTCCACGAACCATTCTGTGGAGAGAACCAAAGATTAGAAAACCTCGAAAACGTAATTTATAACTTACTAGCTCAAGTATGGTATTGCCGGTGCTTTTTATATTTTTAATAAAACCCATTCCCAAAATATTTTGAAATATTTTTTTTTTAAATACGCTCACCTAGGACAGCCTTCCGGGACAAAACCGGCATGGCTAACCTAGGCTCTGATACCAACTTATTCAGTGAGGATGTCACCCACAACAACTTCAATATTACTTGTCGTTTTATATTTTCAATGCATATTTAATGTCAATTTTTACATTTTTATCCCTAAACTTTAACATCATTAATTATTCATATCAAATAAAACAATGTATTAATTAGGGGTAAAATAGAAAATTTAATTGTTTTCTTAATTTGTGTGGAAAAACCTTAGAACAACAACTAAATTGAAACGAAGGGAGTATTAATTTTACATAAAGAAAGAAAAATGTTGAAGGAGAAGTAATGAAAGAGAAGAGGTGGAGGCGGCGGCAGTTTTGGGAATAAAGAAAAATATAATTCTTCTAGGTTTTGTTTATTATGTGCATTTTAAAACATTGACATGAAGTAATTAAGGTTGTAACATCCCGAAACCAAAATTCTGATTTTGGAAAGGGGGTGTCGATCGACACCAAGGGGGGTGGGTGTCGATCGACACCAAGTTCTGCAACCGGTTCGGTTTTAAGTTAAATCGCTCGGTTTGGTGCGTCGGTTTAAGGAAAAATCTAGGGCTTGGCTATATAAGCATATGACGATCGTGGCCGCGTTTCCAGAGGGAAAAACGCAGAGAAATTGTGAGAAAGGAGATTGAGAGAGAAATAAAGTGATCTGAAGGTTTCTCGATCCGTTCTTCGTGTTCTTCGTCGTTGATTCATTGAGAGGCTCGTGGGATCGTGTGTGGTGTGTTTTCTGGTGATTTTCCAGTGGAGAAGGTTCCCTGTTTGTCGCTGTGTTCGTCGTTCTTCGTCATTCGTCACCGTTTTTGATCCGATATCGAGGTAAAAGAATGTGTGATCGCGGAATCATGGCAGAGGAAGAGGATGATTATAATGTTTTGTGTTATGGTTTCCGTTTGATAGAACTATTGCTAGGTTGTTAGTATGGAATAGAAATGTTCTTGGAATTCTGGAATTGAATTGAACTATTCAGTTATTGGAAGTAATTGGTTTAAATGGTTTATTGTCTTTCGCTGGTTTATGTGTTTTACTTGATGATTCTTGAGAACTAGTAATTAAAAAAAAAATGCAGGTGTTACAAAGGTAAAATACCTTAATAAAAAGATGCAAAATATCATATATTTATTAGTATGAATCCGGTTGAACCCGGTTCGACCAAATTGACCCATGACCCAAAATACTTGCTGGTTCACTATCCGGTCCGATTTTAAAAACATTGTTATTTATGTGTTTCAAATTGGATAGATATCTAACTAATTCCGTGTTGTTACCTTTTATTGCTACTACGAGAATCCTCTTACTATTAAATGGGAAGTAGTTTAAGTGAAAAAGTTTAGTTGTTATAATTTTATTGGCTTAAATATATGACATGGAATGATGATGTGGAATGATGACATGGCTTAAAATGGTTAGATTAATAATTTAAACTATTAATTTGAAAATATATTGGTAATTTAAAACTATTAAAACAACAATTTAAAACTAAAATGGCTCAAAGTAAGTCCAAATCCTCTTACTATTAAATGGAAAGTAGTTTAAGTGAAAAAGCTTAGTTGTTATAATTTTATTGGCTTAAAAATATGACATGGAATGATGATGTGGAATGATGACATGGCTTAAAATGGTTAGATTAATAATTTAAACTATTAATTTGGAAATATATTGGTAATTTAAAACTATTAAAACAACAATTTAAAACTAAAATGGCTCAAAGTAAGTCCAAATTCAAAACTATTAGCCGAAGAATTTGGAAATATATTGGTAAATTATTATTTTGATACAATATCTTAGTTAATTTGGAAATATAATAAATAAATCTTATGTACCAAAACAAAGAATTAAACTCAGATTAAATTGATCCTATAAGATGCATTACTAATTAAATTGATCCTAGAACGCGTCGCATTCTTTTATTGGACATAGATATATTCAAATAGAGTGAGGGAAGATGACATTTTGAATATTCTTCTCGAGTTTATTCTCGGTAAATCTATATCAGTTTTCTTGGAGAAATTCAAAATTTTTCTTGAATGAGTAATTCTTGACTATATTTTTTCCCTCCTAACAATGATTTTTTTTAATTTCTTTTAGCTAAATTAAAACACGATAACTATTTTTTTCTATATATTCTATAGGTTATTTGAATTGGATTTTCAATGGTTAACTTGTGGTTACTACAAAAAGTATGATGAGTGTGATAAATTTGTTGTTTAAAAAGGTGACATTTATTTGAAACTATAAAGTTTCAGATCTGGAGATAATTGAAATCTTATTTCTAATTCTTTGGATTGTTTATGTGTGCATACTTTGTATCTTTTTTTAATCACTATCTTGATTATCGCATTTTTTACCTTTAGGAAAGAGAAAATGGGTAAGGTGATGCTAAATGGTCCAACTCGAGAGCAGCCATGGGATCGGTTTTAAACTCATTGATGTACTAGATCAATCTGAAAATGAGTGGTAAGTCTTAAAGCAATTAGCTACGCATTCTAATATAGTTGATACATGTCAAAACAAAATATGGTTATAGCCATTTTCACGTTACATTTACGTTGCCCTAGACATGTATTCTCTCGTGGACAATTATATGTTACTCTGTCAATAGTAAAATTTAGGACTAAATTGAAAATTTTAATCACCGACAAAAAATAAAAAGATGAATGTCGTCTACAAAAAAGGGTTTCAAAAAATCTTTGTTTTGTTTAAATTTCTTAAACCATACTTATGTTTTTCGTCTTCTCTCATTATTCATCATATCATTGAGTGAGTAATATGTAACATTTTCAATCTATTTTACATGCTACGATATTTTAGCTTATAATACCTTCAATATTAAAACTAACCATATTACGAAATATAGTTCATACACGTACATGGTGCGGGCAAGTCACCTAATGAATATTTAAACCATTTTCAAAACGCACTTGCTCAGCAACTTCAGTTTCCCATGTAACAATTGAATAAATTAAGTGGTTTTCATTTATGGCCTGCCTCCTTTATCTGTTACAATGAGTCATGCTTTGGTAGTTAACGTATCACTATAAAACCGTTTAAACAAAAAAACACTATAAATAATTGATCACATATCTACAAATTTATTTATTTTGGCTTCATTTTAAACAGGCGAACTTTATCATATTATGAAATCAATTATTGTACGCTAATTTGTACAATATATATTTAGCATATCCTCTCGCCGTTCTATAAATATTGGTTTTAGCATTTTCGATAGAAATGAACTTTTCTATGTAATAATTTTTCCATTCCTGCTAAAAGACTGATTTTCTAGCCAAATTTTATGAAATATGTACACAATATAGTTTGTGAACATAATACAATTTTCTATTATCCTCCAAATAAGGTCTATTTTACGCAGAGTAATAAATAAAGGAGTATTGTTAAAGGGTAAAAAGATTTTGATTTCTAAACATGTTATAGGGTTGAAGTGAATTATATGTAGTAGAACCGTCTTTGTAACAATTCTCATAATTTATAATGGATAATATATAAATCCATATGTTAAAAAAACTATGTTATTGGAACCACAACTCTAGGTGAAAAAAATTATATTGAAACTACAATCAGGACAAGAGGGGTCAACCTGAATAGAAAATTGGACTTCCGAGAGCCCAACCTTTTAAATGGTCTTCACATTTGAGATCAAATCAATATATATCAGTTCTTTTTGGGGTAAGTTAGAAATTGATATTAAGGATTTTGGTAAAGATAAGCAAGAAAAAAAATAAACCTAATAACTAACCAAAACCCTTTCATGTGGCAAAATTATAGCCATTGAATTTAGGGGTTTTAATTAGTTATAAAGTTTTTTTTTTCTTGGTTAGTCATCAAATTAACTCTTGATATTATATTCAAACTATTACGAAAAAGTAATATATAGATATTCTCGAATTGATATGACAACGTTTCTCTAAACATCTATATTAGGAATTTTTGGGTAAACTTACAAATCATCCCAAATCAAATAATTATACAAAGTGTGAGAAAGCAAATAGCAATCTCAAACTTTCTCTTTATTTTTCATACTCAGGGTTAGAGAAACTTGGTCCTATATATTATGACCAACAAAAAATAAGAATATATTATAAAATAGACGGAAAACAGAAAATATGACCAAAAGAGAACACAAAGGGAAAAAAGGAATATTATATATATGAAACATTACTATAAGGTGTGATCGCACATTTACAATCATAAGATCGAGCATGGCAATACTGTAAAAAAAAAAATGAAAAGAAGTTCATAATGCTCGGCAGCGGAACCAAAAAAAAAAAAGGTTCATAATGCTATCCGAGTTCGAGTGCATAAGTTGTTGTGAAACCTACATTTTAAATACTTCTAGTGTGATATGTGTAATAATCCTTATTATTTATTTCGTCTTTTTCACAGTATAAGCATCTTTTTCTTTCTTCTTGGAGTTGGTTTTATTGGATTTGGTCTGGAAAAAGTGTAAAATAAATAATTGTTGTTTAAAAAAGTTAAGGGTTTATGAACATAATACAGTTCAACGAACGACTAAAACGTTTGGAGGGAGCAGAAAAGAAAAAAATTCGAAAGTAATACGAAAAGATTATCAAAACCAAAAAAAAGAAGAAGGAATATAGTGGGTCGACATGGATCTCACTAATATGTTCACGCTTCTAAGCACAACTGATAGTTTTCTGATCACTAAACCTTCGATCGTAGTGAAGTTGTGAACATATATTAATATAATAACGAAGCTAGTGGGAATATGATTTATATTATCATATCTTTGCAAAAACACAACACAAAATATTATCATATTTTTGAACCTTTGCAAAAAGTAAAAACACAACACAAAATATTTATTTGTTTGGCAACAACCTACTCATTCTGTAACATCCGCGAAACAGAAATGTGAATTCTGGTGGCCGTGTCGAGCGACACAGGTAGTGCGTCGATCGACACGTGGATTTTTGTGGGTGTCGATCGACACAGCCCTTGGTATCGCTCGACACTTGCATTTTCTGAACCGGGTAGTTAACTTTTTAATTACGGTTTTTGGCTCGGTTTAGGGATTTAACCCTAGGATTGCGTTTATAAACCCCTGGGGATTTGTGCCGTCGGGGAGGAGGAGAAAAAGAACGAGTTGAGAGAGAAATTTTGTGTTTTGGGTGAATTGTTGCAAAGAAATTCCCCAAAACCGTTTCTTTGTGTTTAGTATCGTTAGAATCATTCGTTCGTTAGAGTTTTGTGGGTGTTTCGTCCGGGTTCGTGGGAATTAGATCGTGAAGGTTTGGTTTGTGTGATTTATCGCGTTCAAATCCGTTTTTCATTCATTCCTAAAACCCGAGGTGAGTTGTGACCGCGGTTTCTAGGCTATGAAGATGAATTGTTGTGTTTTTTTTATTGATTGATTGTGTGTGTACTCGTTGACTACTGTGTTGGTGTTTTGGATATTGTGTTCGTCGTTTCCATGCAGGTGTTGCGACTCGTGTAACCGGAATCGAGTCTCGAGAGGAGAAAGACTCGGTTCTGCGTTTCAGTGAGGCGTGTCTATCGACACCAGGAGGGTGTCGCTCGACACAAAGATTTGCCGAGTGTCGATCGACACCTTCGTGGTGTCGCTCGACACAGAGTTTTTGGTCGTGTCGATCAACGCCTCTGTGGTGTCGCTCGACACGCAACTCTGTTTTTCCCGAAATGTGTTGATTTTATATCATCTAGTTGTGTTATGTGCTGAATTGGTTTATAATTGTTGTGTTATTGATTATTTGAGCCTGCTTGTTACGCCGGTGGGCGGGATGAGCAACTTACTAAGTATTTATGAAATACTTACGCAACTCTTTCCTATATGTTGCAGGTAAAGGAAAAATGTGATCGTGGAATCGAGGCATCGGAAGAGGATGATAGGGTCCTTTGTGTCGTTTTTGTTAGTCTAGTGAACCGTTGCCATAGGTTGCTAGATTTAATTATTCATTCATGAATCTGGTGTTTGATTACTTTGGAATTATTTGGAGTAATTGGTTATTTATTATATTGAAGACTTGTTGGTTTTCCTTGATTTATTTATTTGAATGAGTTATTGTTTCCGTAATAGAAATTGTTAGGTTTAAAAAAAAAAAAAACCCTGGTTGTTTCACATTCGCTTCTATCGGAATTTCGGAAACATCGTAATCTACCATGACACGACTAGCTTAATGAGTTATAGCAATTTTTTTTTTAGCAGTTTCGAATCCAAAACCCTTCACAACTTCGAGTCTTGTGTGTACTTGGTACTCTGGCTACAACATACTCCTATTAATTTGTTGGTTATAAAAAAAAAAAAAAAAAATTGTTGGTTATATTTCTCAATCAAGCAGTTTTCACACGAAAATCAAATATCATTCCATTACTATTTGCTTCGCGTCTCTCGGCTTACTATCGAACTTTGGGACTTACTCTCGTCCATCGACTAACATGCTAATTTTGGAACCTCTGATTTTTTTTTTTTAACGTGTTCATCCTAATTACTCGCATTATACTATTAAGAAGTATTTTGGTGGGTCCTACATTTTTAATTTGTTACAGATCAAACATGTTTAACAATGAAGTCTTTCAAAAAATGAAATGTTAAGTGCACTTTTAGTAATATGAATAGTCAAATTATATATATATTTTTATAAGTTTCTCTACATGCCCTGCAATTCTATATAGAAATCAGGATATATTACAAGTTCTAACATATATTTGCAAGAACCGCAATAAGTTCTAAAACTCTCATGCCTCCCAAGATTCTAGGGCTCTGTATATATATGATTGGATTTGGCGGAATAATTTGATAAAGTCATTCTTTCACTACGACGAAAAAAAACAATTCACTATTTTGAACTTCCATATTCTCATACTACGAAATCATATCTTTTACGTCAAAAAAAAAAAAAATGTAACTTAAACTACTCAAAAAAAGTCATAGCTATGTAATTTACCTTTCATGTATTTCAATAGAATACCCTTTCTCAAAACAAAAAAAAAAAGCAAAAACTATATCTTTTCTTTTTGGAACATCATATTTTATTTAAATTTAAATTTGTGTGTTATGACCCCACCAAAAAATATTTTAGAAATGGTAGTGTCGATTAAAAACAGTTATTTACTTACAACATACTTATGCGGAGGAAAAACGGATGTACTTTCCGCTACACGCACTGCCAATTAGATTTAAGTAAAAAATCATGAAACTTGAGATTATATGTGTATCAGTGTATGTAATCAGATACATAAATTACGGGAAGCAAAATTGGGATAACTAGTTTACCAAAAAGGGCTAGCTTAACTCTCCACAATCACTTTACATGAATAAAAATTAGTGGAATTGACTTCCTCTCATTTTTTTTCTAGAAATTTACCATTTGTGGTGAATTTGTTTTCTTCCAAATTTTAGTGATTCTAACCTTTTTTTTTACCATACCAATTTTTATAGATAATTTAAACTTCAACCATAGAGCAAATGTTAATATTTAACAAGAAAAACAAATATAAAGACTCGGCTAAAACATTTGCCGTGCAAAGTATATAAACGATAAAGATAGAAGAGAAAGATTCTAAAATGCAACGAATGCCATGTAGAGTGCTTTCCGACTCGTTGACAAAATCTCTAGACTTGAGAAGCTTGACAAGAGAAAGAGAATCCATGAACACATTGAGGTGTTGGATCTCTATAGTTGAAGCGGCAATAAAGGCAGATTTGCTTATAGTCGTCTCCACTCTAAGCGGAAACATTTTTGACGTAGTACTCCCTGTACCAAATCCTCTTAACACAAGTGAAGAAATTGGGAAGATACTGACTCCATCAAATAAGCCTAATTCCTCTCAAATTGTTACTCTCCAAATAAGTATATGGTGGAACAAAAGTGAGTGGAAAAAACTAATTCCATTATTTTTTTTGCATTTATTATCCTTTTGTTCCTCTAGTTAACCACCATTTGCATCTTTAAATAGCATCGGAGACATATAACACAAACTATACTCGACAATGATAATAATTTAACTATATTAAACGTATAACCTAGAATCATTGTTATTATTATTTTTGTCTTCATTTTCGATTGGAGGACACAATGTCGCAGCTACTTCTATTTCTTTGTTCTTACCCCACAAGAACACGTAGAGACCCATTATTGCCGCAACGGATCCAATTATACTGTAATCAAAGATAGGAAAAATGTAATTAATTAACTAGTGTTATGAACATTAACATACATATTAAGAATCTTTTTTGAGAAATATGCTACTTTCGAAATGTTAATTTTTAAAAATATCAATAAAGTAGTATCATTTATTCAAAATATCATTTATGTTTGTAAGATAAGAGAATCGAATATATTAGTGTTATGAGCATGGGCACACATATAAAACAAATTTTACCTGCCGAGGTACAAAGGAGTGTGTAAGATGAGAAAATCGAATAGAGTAGCTGAAATGAGGATTACTGGACCAAATGTTGATGCAAAAACGGCTCCAAGTTTTCTTATTGACCATGATGTTGCTACTGTCGTCATCGCTTGCCCCACTAGTCCCTATAACATTTTATATAATTAAGACCGTATCAAAATTCTACTCAAGTTGATATAGACACTACTCTCAAAAAATATTATTACAGCTTTAATACATATATATAAGTATAACACTTTATTATCTCATCATAACTAAAAGTATAAGAATTAAGAAGGAATCCATATATCAACCAATGTCTACTACCCCAAAGAATATCTTTTACTAAAACTAGAGTGGTTCAAACGTAATTGTAAATATGTAGTGGTTACTGACTTGGTCTGGTTTTTGGCATATACCAAGAATGTATTAGCAAAAATGCTTCATATTTTGAAATCTAAATTATAAACTATAATCAGAAAGATGGTATATGTATTAAGTGATTTACCGCGTATGCAATGACGAAGATGACGAATCTATCATCAATAATCCAGTCTTGGACATCTCTCCTCTTGTACATACTCAAGAGAGCACATTGCAATGCCGCGAAAATCGACATGAGACAAGTGCTAGAGTATTTGCAAGGGTACTTAATGTTTAAATTCCCTTGAAACAGCATCCATAGAGACAAAAACGCAGTTCCCATGGTTGCGTAGAGACATCCAAGAAGCCACTTCTTGGCCTTGTCCTGATCACTGTTGTAGTTGTGGTGGTGGTCAAGAGCCTCTGGATAAGAGTGAAAGTTTGCAATTTGAGGACCTTTGTAAAATGTTAACAACAATGCTCCACTTATGCATATCAAAGTGCCCAGAACTTTTAACATTCCTGCTTGGCTCTTTAGATCTCTTACACTCTCCAACCTAAAATTTTGTTTAAAAACTTTATCTGAAATGATTTATGATTAATGTAATGAAATTAATTTAATTTAAAATTGTATGAAATCGAATATGAATGCGTTATGTAAGTCTTTAATATGTTCAATAAATATATTTTTATTTTCTTCTTCTTTTTATTTTAATAATCTATTAACCTTTTGTAACATTCACTTAATTATTAATATTTCCATTATTAATCATGATTTTTTTTCAAATTTCACTAGGCGTTACACACTGACACTGTCTTGTGTATTACTGCTCTTCTCCATATTATTGTTGTAATTTTCTTTACTCATGATACTCATCTTGTGTTTTTTCAAAATTTCTTGTATTCTAAATGATGTCTCATTTGGAGAAGAAGAAGATGAATAAAGAATGAATTTTAAAAAAAAATATTATGACTGTTTAACCTAATTTTGCTCTTCTCCATATTATTGTTGTAATTTTCTTTACTCATGATACTCATCTTGTGTTTTGTCAAAATTTCTTGTATTCTAAATGATGTCTCATTTGGAGAAGAAGAAGATGAATAAAGAATGATTTTTTAAAAAAACAATTATGACTTTTTAACCTAATTTTTTGAAAATGATGGTTTAAAAGTACCTAAGAATAAGAGACAAGCCGAAGGTAATTGCGGGCAACATGCTTAGAAAAGCACCTGAAACAGTTGCTGACGTGTACAATAGACCAAGCATATAGAAAAACTGAGACAAACTTGCCCTGCACGTACAATATTAAACTATATGAAACAAAAATTAGAGAATGGTTTGTCTAAAAACAAAAAAAACTAGAGAATGTAACATATAGTATTTAATCATATGTTTTTTTTATCGAAAATACTTAAATTCATTAAACCAGGTTGAGTTCGGTTATTACCGGTACAGATAGTAAACCCGATTTTGCCAAACAATCGGCATCAGAGTTTTTTATCGAGAAATTAAATTTAATCATATGTTTATAGAACAAATTAACTAACAATATTTAAGATTTGGAGAAGACAAACCCAAGCAAACCGCTAATGAAATGATCAATCATGAGCCGAAATGTTAGCTTCGGTCTTGTTTTCCTGTTAACAACAAAACAGAAAGTTTTAAAAAACAAAATCATAAATCCACATATAGTAGAACATCTACTACATAATAATGTTGAAACTTGAACAAATATATTAGTTTATAGAGATCTGAATGACTAAATATTAATTTATAGAGAGATATATTATATCTAATGTTGATGATGAAAGTTAATAAGTTTAAAATATAGAAGAACTCGTAGCTATTATCTTTGATGTATACTCCCTCCGTTTCATATTAAGTGTCGTTTTGATAAAATGTATATGACTTATATCTGGATGTGTTTTTGAGTTAAATACATCTAAATACTAACCAGATACATTTTTCAAAACGACACTTAATATGAAACGGAGAGAGTAATCTGCTACATTTAGAATGAGTTATATATGCGTAAGAATCAATTACCGCGTTTAGAATTTTTCACATGTTTTTTATACCTATAAAAAACAACACAGGAAATTCTTGATGCAATAAGTAAATATAGAGATGACTCAGATGAGTTCTGACGAGATTTCAACTCTATGCAACAAAAAGACAATATTAAAACCATATTCTAGTTCACTATTTTAGTCACATATGCAAAAAATTACATAGTTATTCTTTTATGATATCATTTGCACCATAGATTTTTCTTGGATATTAATTTATAAAGGTTTTACCGTATAAAAATCAAGTAACTCTTTATTCATCAACAAAAAATCAAACCTTTCCAAGAAATAGGCGAGAGGAGCCAAAACAAAAGCGGAAATAATGTTACGATAAGCACCAATGACCATATGGTTCACACCACCATCAAGAGCTTTTTTCACAAGTGCATTTACCGAACCCACCGCTATATTTGCTCCCACCATTGCCATAACCGGTGACCATTTCTCTACTACTGATCTCTCTCCTCCAACAACACTCATGATCTCTCCCTCTATATATATATATATATATATATATATATATATATGTGTGTGTGTGTGTGTGTATAATGTGTGTGTTAGAGAGAGTGATGTGCTTTGAGGTATCCACAAGGCTTCCCATATTTATAAGGGAAGTTTCTATGCGTTCCACATTGGACTTATTTTGTAATTTATATCTCCCTTATAATTTATCATAATAATAATAATAAAGCGCATATGTATATGTACACGCAATTTAATTAGACCACAAGCTACTTGTCGATAAAAAGAATATTAATTAGACCACAAACTTTTTTGGTTTTTTTTTTTTTTAGTAGACTTTCTTTTCACATTTCCCGAAAGAGAAATATTATCAGCTAACCTCGGTAAAATTAATTGAAACTCCCGATTACTTGTGTCGAAGGTTTGGTTTCGTCACGATTTAGCCGAGAGTTTATCACATTTTGTTTGTGTCATCTACCGCAAATCTTACAAATGGACGTGAACATATTTATTTCTCCTTTTTTTCCTCCTATAGGAACATTATTAGGAAATATCAATTCAATCATACTTTAATAAGGAGTGTGGAAAGCAGGTTTTTTCCTTCTGTTTATCAATTAGCTGTATTTATAATAAAAAGGAAACAAATTAGCTACATAAAGATTTCAAAGTACCCATATTATGACGTATAAATCTGTATTAATTTCAATGTCATATGAACGATAACAAACTACGGAAATAAAGGGTAGTGATAAATATGTAGGGCTAATTGGTTAAATAACCATAAAAAAAATATGTAACACATAAACTAGCCACATATTTCTCTCCTTCTTTTTTAAGAGTAACAAATCTAGAGGAATCTAGAGAAATTTTGTAACATCCCGAAACCAAAATATGGATTTTGGTCAGGGGTGTCGATCGACACCAATGTTTTCGGTCAAAATCGGTTTGATTTAAAATCATTCGGTTTGTTGCACGGTTTGGGAACGCAGCCCTAGGTCGGGTTATTTATAGTTCCAGCCGCAATTGCACGATTTTGCAGAGATTTTAGAGAGAAAGAAGTCGTGATTCGAGTATTCGAGCGAGAATGGAAAGGTTTGTGATCCGTTCTTCGTCGATTTCTCTAGGAGTTTTCGTGGGATCCTTAAGGGTTCGTTTGTGGAGTATTGTGGGCGATTTCTCGGTGATTTCTTGCGAGTTTCGTCGCTGTTCAATTCCTCTTTCCTTTTCAATCCGCGTAATCGAGGTGAGTGCGCGATCGTGGATATGGGAGTAGGTTATTAGGAATTTGGAATGATTGCTTGTGTGGATTTGATCGTTTCTGTGATTATCTGTGTGATTTGTATGTCTGGAATCGTGTTTGATCTCGCGTGATGAAACGGAGTCGAGTCGCGTGAGGATTTGACTCGGTTCGAGAGGTGTCGATCGACACCTAATGGTAGTGTCGATCGACACCTAATGGTTGAATTTGATATTTTGGTTTATTAATTTATGGAATTTTTTTTATGAGAACTTCCGCGAATTGTTGAGTAGGTGTAGAGAATTAAATATTTATGGGAATATTAATTCGGCTATTAAATAAATAAATAAAAATGTTGGTTGTTTCAAATTTGTATTATTTTTCATCTATTGGATGAAACTTCTTAAATTTCAAAGGAAAACAAATTCATCCCAAATGGTAGAATTATAGAGGAATGGAAAAAAATAGCATATTCCACCAAAATTTATTCCTCTAATGTGTCAACCATTTGCACCTAAGATTTAAGGGTTTGGCTAGTTTATGAATTATAAAAAAAAATTTGGTTATTACACAAATTGACCATAATATGTAATATATTGTAAGATATTCTTTTTCAAAAAAAAAAAAAACAATTTTCAAAAAAAAAAAACTCATGTAAGATATCATTGGCTATTGGCATACGTACGCTTCAGCTTTTACATATGAATAAAATGAAACACTGTTATTTAAGGACATAAAGGTTGTGAATTCTATCACGGCAAGTCATATATATGGAAGTTTCGAAAAAAAAAGAAAAAAGGGTCATATATATGGATAGATATGTTTTTGGGTACAAATATAGATATGAAGGGAAAAAAGAAGGGAAAAAAGAAGGGAGATTACTTCATATTGCCATCCGAGTTCGAATGCATGAACGGTCGTGTGAGTGGAAACCTACCCCACAGTTATAATTCATAAAAATAGCTCGTAAAATCTTCAAAACATTTTATACTAGAAATCGCTTCCGCGTTACGTGGGTTTGAAAATTAACAAGGTAAAATATACAATAATTTCTAACTTATTGACGAATTGGGTATTTAATACTATAGAAATTTTATGTCCATATTAAATAATTATCTATCTTAGAACTAAACGTTTGTAGCTAATTGTAAGACATATACAATGTTTATGAAAAATAATTAACATATAGAAGATATCTTCTTTAGCATAAATCTCTAATTTGTATTTCTTTATCAATATTCACTAAACGATTATTGATCTGAGAAGTTGTAATAAGCTTTTACTTCTACCAACTCATCTACATCATTCTAACAAAAATGTTGGAATGTATATTTGTGTTTATTTCAGTAGAACTTTGAATCGTAATGAAAAAATAATTGACGTTTTGTACTTTTGTCTTGTTTTCTTTATCGTTTTCTGAGATTTTTTATCTTTAATATCGATTCACGGTAAAGTGATTTTGTATTTTTAAATTCACAATTTTGTATTTAAGTTTTTTTCGAGAGTCTGGTTAGAAGTGTTATGTCAACTACAAATTATATTCATTGCATTAGGTGGTGATTGGAAAATTGGCTTTAGAAAGTGTGAAGACTTTAAAATATATAATAACTAGAAAAAGTCCACGCGTTGCGTGGAAAAACTATTTATATAAAATTTAAAATTATTTTACTGTATATATGTGATCTTTAAAAAATATTCTCACAAACTATATTTTTAAAAATAAAAATAGAAAACTATATGATAATATGTTTGAAAATTTTATTAGATGTAAAGACAAACAATATATTTTGTCTTATCATTTATATTTGAGAAAAAAACCAATTTTGTAATTGACTTGAAACTAAATTAGTGAATTTTCTTATTTATATTGCATAAACATATAAAAATAAAGTGATTTTAAACTATTTTAATATTGATATATTCTAAATAAATTGATTCCTATCAAGGTAAAATGTTCAGATTTCCTAATTATCTTCAATAATAAATTGATTAGATTTTGTAAGTTTATTGTAGTAAGTAATGTGGACGTTAAATTTAGATGAGATCAATTTGATGGTAAAATAATTAATAATTTGTTGAATTTAAATAATCAAAACGTTATATGGGCGTTTAAAAATTAAATGTTGAATTATAATTGATAAATAAATGGAAAGATTAATTTTGGAAGTTAAGGAATTAATATCAATCACGAATGATCATTATTAGAGGTATATAAATTTACAAAATATTAAAAATACTTGGCATTTCAAAATATTTCTTACTTTTGTGAATGACTTTTAGAAAAATTTTAGTAGCGGCTTATATATGTTTTTATCCGTGATATATACAAGCGTCTTTAGTAATCTAGTGGTTCTTCTCCACTTAAATTACTGAGGTTTGCTGGGTTCGAAACCTAGGAAAAACATTTTAAACTTTTTTTTTAAAATAAAAATTTGTTAAGAAAGAGATGATATGTGTCGTCTTGTCAGAGCTTGTTGGCTTTTGTAACCTTAAAATATTATAAAGATTCTGAAATTCTTCAGTCACATTTTAGCATTTTAATAATCTTAAAAGTCTTAAAATCATTTTTTGATTTTTTTCACAACATTTTCTTTTATTTTTGTTCATGTCATGCTTCCTTCTATCAAAGCTTCTCTTTTTTGACGTTTAAGAAAACAAAATCACAATTATCTATCTATATATATATATATATATATATATATATATATTAAAAAATCATAAACTTTTTCGTATATTATATTGTTTGATTAATAAATAAAAATTCTACTTTAAAATAACACATTTATTGAAATTTGATATTATGTTGGAATTAATTTTAAAAGTTATAAAAAAACATTTAATTTTTGTTCAATAAATAAGCAAAAATTCAAATGTCAAAAAATTAGATGACACATGGCATCCTCTCATGACTTGAGTTTAGAGAAATCTTAAAATATTATATAGATAGAGAAATGGCGGGGTACTAAAATATATACTACAAACTGTTATTAAAAAAAATCTAGTGTATCTAACATTTATTCATAGTTTGAAATTTTAGTTCTTTTGTTTCATTTATTACCTCCTCAAATATTTTTTTTAGGATTATAATTACAACTGTGAAAAATATAATTAATATTTTAGGGGTTTTCTGCTTGGTAATTCAAAGAGAAATATATAACTGACAAATTATAATTTTATCTGATTATTAAAACTAAACTTATGTAAATTATGAAAAATTGTTCTAAACTTAGGTTTGAGATTTTAAGGTAGATCTGAATTTTAGTATAATGGACTTGGTTCATTTCATATATTGAGATTGATTTTATATTGAGTTTGGATTATAGGGAGGGAAATAGTTTCTTTTTCTCCAAGGTTGGTTTCACATAATTGTACAAAAATAGATATTTAAGAAAGCGGATTAAACTGGTAGTCTAGGCGTCGTAGCTAGAAGAATTTTTATAATGGCGAATGAAAAGTACAAATTATTCCAATTTTATAACCATAATTTCTAACAAAAATCACTAAAAGTAGCATCTATTTGACCAGAAGACATAATGTTATATTTTAGGTTTATCAAAAAATCTGATGAGTAAGTTATTCCACAGTTATACTTACACTGAAAAGATTAAATAGATGGTAGAAGTATGAAAATCACTGAAAATAGTTGAAAATAATCAGAAAGTTAGGTACCTCACTCATAAATAAATAATAATCCTGAAGAAAATGTAATATGATAATAATATAGTGGATGTGTCGCTTATAAAATATTACCAAAATAGAATAGTTAACAATTAAGGTATTTTAATATAAAAAATGGACTTTTTAAATACTCTGTAACCACCTCATTTTCTCTCTTGAACCGATCGGCGATCAACACAACTTTTTTTCATTTGGCTTTACGGAACCGCTGGTTGCTGGTGGTTTCTTTACTTTGTTTGATTTCTCTTTCTTATCTACTTTAATAATTGCTATGGATTGGGCTATTTTATATTGGATTTCTTTCAAATCTCGCGCGGATGGTGGTTTTATGTTCGTGATTCCAATAGAAACAATTTAATATCATCTTTTAAGTTTGTTGGTTAAGTTTCCTATTCTTGTAGTGTTGATGTTGTGTCTGAAGGTATAATTATGCATTATTTTCAAGCAAAACGTTTATAAATTTTCAATTTTGAGACTTTTTGTTTGACAAATGGGAATAATTTTATCTCTGGGAACTTTTTGGGACAATAGGAATGATTTATTCATGGCTCATTAAAGTTCTAATTTAACCCAAAACGAGCTTGTTATCTCGGTGAAGAGTTTTATGATTCTTCGTGATGCATAATATCCACGATCCTAGTAATATAAAAAAGTGAGTATAAATTAATAATAGGTACTTGTCAAAAAAAATAAAAATAATAATAATAATAATAATAATAAGTATATGATGTATCAATTTGCTAATTTGGGATTTGGTTATAGCATCTTAGCGGATAATCAGTTGAAGAGAAAATATTGAGTATCATCAATAATATTAGATTACTATGAAATTTCATCCAAAATATTATAACCAAAAACTAGGATTCCATTATTTTGGGACTGATTATGGAAAATGAAAGAAATTGGTTTAATATAATTTTTAGGCAAGTAAGACTTTGGTATTCAAAGCATAGTGGAAATTTATTTCTTCATTGTTCTTTTTGATGATTGGTTGTGTATTTGTGAATGTGTATTTATATTTGCCCATTATTGATGTATTTTAGATGTATCAACTCTTGTATATTATTTGAATCAATAAATGAAGGGTAATCACATGTAAGATAAAGAAATCAAGATAATTTTAGATTCTAAACATTCGAAAAACATAAAACCTAAACAATAACAATTATTTTTCTTAGAAGAAAAAAAATCACTTTATTAATCAAATTTAGATAATTGATCATTCACAACAAATTTGAAGTCTTGAGCGAAGTTTAAAAAGTATTAGTTAATCCGGTTTTCATTCGCTTAATCATGAAATGTACACAAAATTTATTTATATATAATTTGTATTTTTCTGCTAAATCATAAATATTTCATTAAGATGAATACGTTTTGGGTTTACAAACTGAATTATAAACCTAGATAACGATTCCACGGCAAAACAAATATATAGAAATATAATTTATGCAGATTTTCAGTCCGCTTACTCGACGTTAACCCAAATGCTAACGCAATTAGACAAATTGATGACGATGTTTTTGTTCTTCCTAAACATGTTGGAGTAATAGAGTTGCATAGGCAAAACACATGAACTTAACTCACCAAAATTCTTAGCATTAGAAACCGTTCAAAGGAGGTCATTACAAAGGGTCGTCAACAGTAGAATTTTTAAAGACCTCGATCACCAACTCCTCTCGCGTCTAGTGAGAACGACTTGAAGAACAATTCTATGAGCTAACATTAAAAAGAAACATCATAAACCAATTAAATTAAACGGCGCAAGCTCAACCTACCAAGTTCAATCCAAAGTCGGCTAGTACCAGGGGCGAATCTAGAACTTATTTTTACGAGGGATAATGTATATAAAAACCAAAATATAAAAGGGGCATAAAAAAAATTTAGACCAAAATTACACCACAAAAAAAATTTCATATGGGGCAAGTGCCATCCCCCTGGCTAGTACTATAATGGGAGAATTTTATCAATGCCACACTTGAAAAGTTTTTTTTAACTTTGCAACTATGACAACCACTTGATGTGTAAAGTTTTAACCCAAAATAAATCTGCAAATGCACAGACAATTGCAGTACTATAAGGGGTATCGAATCCACAGAGACCAAAGTTACACTATGAAATTATTAGATTTTAAATTAAAGCTAAGATAAAATATGGTTTTGGTTGAAAATTTCGAAACAATAAAACGGCAAATAAACAATATGAAACTCAATAAAAACAAGCAGTAGATGAAGGTAATTCGCCGGTGATTTTGGATTCGGGACTGAGCAACTATTCAGGAATTAATTTAAGTACGGTCTAGAACTCAAACATAATGATAATATTGCCCCACTGTCGTGATGCATCAATAACTGTGTCTAGCAACCTAAATACCTAAACTATCGTTTGGATTTAGCGATGAAAGCAAGCATTAACGAGCTGGTTCAATTTGTTCACAATTAATGGTAACAATCAACTGTCGTTGGTTACACACTAATTGCTCACCAATGGTTTATCTAGCAACCTAGAGCACTTTCGTGGATAAGTTTAACTTAGAATCATAGATTAGGTGATCAAATTAATCCAAGCATTATGAATCCCTATTGGCGAAGACATTTAATATTCGGTCCTATTCGGCTCAGCCACTAACATCCTAATTCACCATTGAAAACCTTAACCTAGCTAATGGACTACTCAAGCATGGAGAATAAAAACACAACAATCAATGAAAGAGAATTCATAATGAAATTATTGAAAGAGATGAAGGTTTAGAATTCTTCTCAAACAAATGTTGTGGAATGATTCTCCAGTTCTTACAAGCAATACCACGGAGGAAGAAAACAATTCGGAACAATGAAATTGCAAGAGTTTCGGAATCAAAAATAATGGAATGAAAGTGTTTCAAGCCTTCCAAAAGAAAAAGAACGTGAGTGTTTCGGTCTCTGGGGTTAAAGAAGCGTCTCCCCCTAGGCGGCTGGGCCCCCCTTATTTATAACCTTTACTTTAAAATTAGGTCAAAGTCGGAGTCTCTGGCGAGCAGGTGGGGCGAGCAGGCGGGAGAGCAAGCAAGCAGGTGCTCGGATACGAAAAGTCACCCTTTTGCTCCAAAATCCTCTCCATAGCTCCAAAAATCTCCAGCAACTCAAATCCATGCTCCAAAGCCTCCTAGAATCTGAAAAGACACGAAAAGAACTAGAAAGACTCGAAAAACAATAGAAAACAATAAGCGAGGTAGGCTAAAATCCTAATATATCAACTCCCCCGGACTTAGACCATTGTTTGTCCTCAAACAACACAAAATCAAGAACGGAAAAGAACTTGAAGATCGCATGGAATTCACTCACTTGTTGGAAAAATTTCTGGACTTCATACTTTCGTCACCGAGCCTTAGAACATGCACCGTAATTAGCTATGGGATTAATAACTTAACCTTAGTCACCCACAATCTCAGCAGAAACTTCAGAATCCTCAATATCATCTCTTAAATAGATTAATGAAAATGAAAGTACAGTGATCTTACCCAAGGGGAATCGTTTCAAGGGGTGCCGACCTCTTCTAACCAAGACCCTCTCCCGTATACTCCTTTTCTCAACTATTTTCCTCTCTCAGAACTAGTTCTTATTATTATTATTATTATTAATTAATTAATTAATTTTTTTCTTTTTTAATCCATGAGATCACAAAAGAGATACGGGTTTACGCATCGTCCCCTGGTTCATAGACAAGTTTTTTAATGGGACGAATCTAATGAGGTCACAAAGGAGATACGGGTTTACGCATCATCCCCTAGTTCACTTCGAAACTTTTAGTTTCCCTTACAACATGCTCTCCTGAGGTCACAAAGGATACACGGGTTTACACATAGTCCCTTGGGTCACTTGGGCATGTTGCTTTGATTAAAGAGAGGAGAGATAGAGAGTAAAAAGTATACTTGCTGGAGAGTTGCGATGTCTTGTATGGTTCGAAAAAGTCTTGCCCAATGAACATCAAACCCCTGAGAAAGAAATTAAAGATCAAGATTAAATACCAAATAAAAATTGAGATGATATTGGATCAGTCTAATTTCCGACAAGTGTGGGGAATATTTAATCCACCCATAACCTTTCTGAAACAGAGCTTTAGCCAAGTAAGTCATACAAGTAATCCCTAGTCCGAAAACAAATCCAATAGATCAAGCTCATAATTCCCAAAACTCAAAAGCAGACTCAATAAAAAAAATTTAAAAAAAACGAAAATAAATTCCAAAAACGAACCAAGCAGCAGCACCTGATTCACAAAAATACTAAGACACTTGGGACTGACACAACAGCAAGACTCGAAAAATCGACAATAAAATGGACATATAACCGCTCCCCCGGACTTAAATCACACCGACTTGGTGTGAAAGAGTTCAAGAGATTGGCGACACAATAAAACAAACATAAACACGGATAGTACAATGATGAATAAAAGGGATAAAAAAGATATCACCGAGTAGAAGTGTCGTCGTCGTCGTCGTCCGTCTTTCGCTTCTTCCTTCTCAACGGCTGTCCTGAGTAGTTGCTCGAGTGTGAAGGAGCAGGTGCTCGATCGGCCGGAGCAGGTGCTCGACAGCACCCTTTTGAGAGGGCTTGCATGATCCTCTGCATGAGGTTGTGGTTCTTCTTTGTGGACAGGATCATCCACTTTCTGTATTCGGCACTCTCAGCATCATCAGAGATAGGAGTAAGATCAAAATCACCTTGGGAAATGGTGTCGTGGTACGGCAATGCAAGGTGTGAGACTGATGGACCAGTGTCCGCAGAGTCATGTCGCGGTTGACGTGAGGTGCTCCTACGAAAGCTGCTCAGTCGGGCTGCTGAAGAAGTCCGGCTCGGATTAGGGGCAAGATACTCCATAAGCGGTTGAAACACGAGATCGCTCATAGAGGAGAGCTGTGTGATGGCTGAGTTCGGAAGCTCAATGAAGTTGGCTTCTCCGGTCGTAGTGATGAAGTGGTACGTGCTCGGCTTGATGATGATCTTGGAGTGGAGCAGGTGCTCCATGTCAAACCGTGACAGCTCGGTGATGGAGGAACCGGATAAATCCACCCTGAGATAGTGGAATATCATGGTAAGCAGGCTCCCAATACGCTCAACACTTGGCCCCTTGTTAGGCGCGGTTGGGCTGTCCTTGATCGCGCATATCGTCTCGGCAAACCGAATGCCCAAGTTGGAACGATATCCCTCATATTGAGCAAGTGCTCGGTCTGTCAGAGCAGGTGCTCGGTCGGGTGCTCTAAAATTCTCACTAATGCTGATCGAATAAATGTGCTCGTCCGGTAGACTATCCCCCATAGGTGTCTCTTCTTCAACCTGTAGCCTACTCAAATGATCTGCAACTCTGTTCTCGGACCCTTTCTTATCCTTAATCTCCAGATCGAACTCTTGAAGTAACAAGATCCATCTCCACAATCTGGGCTTCCCATCCTTCTTGGTCAACAAATATTTGAGTGCGGCGTGATCAGTGTGAACAATTACCTTAGACCCGACGAGGTACGATCTGAACTTCTCAAAAGCGAAAACAATCGCTAGCAACTTCTTCTCGGTAGTAGCATACCGATATTGAGCATCATCCATCGTCCGACTAGCATAATATATCACATGGAGCTTCTTGTCTTTCCTCTGACCCAGAATAGCTCCCACAGCAAAATCACTCGCATCAGTCATAATCTCAAACGGTAGATCCTAATCCGGCGGTTGGACTATCGGTGCACTTACCAAGGCGCCCTTAATGGTGTGAAATGCTGCCAAACAGTCACTATCAAAGTCGAACTTCACCTCCTTATACATCAATCTTGTTAGGGGTCTAGCAATTTTGGAGAAGTCCTTGATGAACCGACGGTAGAACCCAGCATGTCCCAGAAAGCTGCGAATTCCCTTAACCGTAGTAGGCGGTTGTAAACTCATCATAACCTCTATCTTAGCCTTGTCAACTTCAATCCCTTTCTCTGATATTCTCTGCCCCAGCACTATCCCATCTCTGACCATGAAGTGACACTTCTCCCAGTTGAGAACAAGATGCTTTTCCTCGCACCTTTGCAACACCCTGCACAAATTAGATAAACACACAAAAAAAGAACTCCCATACACAGAAAAGTCATCCATAAAAACTTCCATAATATCCTCAATAAGGTCAGTAAATATGGACATCATACAACGTTGAAACGTTGATGGGGCGTTACACAAACCAAACGGCATGCGGCGGTACGCGAAAGTGCCGTAAGGACATGTGAATGTAGTCTTCTCCTAATCGTCCGGGAGGATAGGGATCTGAAAGAAACTTGAATAACCATTTAAGAAACAGTAATAAGGATGGTTAGTTAGACGCTCTACCATCTGATCGATAAATGGTAAAGGAAAATTATCCTTGCGAGTAGCAGCATTCAATTTCCGATAATCTATACACATCCTACGTCTGGTTACTGTCCTAGTCGGTATCAGTTCGTTCCTATCATTTCGAATCACTGTGATACCTCCTTTTTTAGGCACAACATACACAGGACTGACCCACTTACTGTCAGAGATCGCATAAATTACACCAGCATCTAAAAGTTTCATTATCTCTTTCTTGACGACATCTTTGAAATTCGGCTTTAACCGTCTCTGATGCTCGACAGAAGTCATTGATTCATCTTCTAGGTATATTATGTGCATGCATAAGTCAGGAGATATTCCAGTAATATCATCAAGTGAATATCCTAGAGCCTTCCTATACTTTCTCAATTCGCATAAAAGCAAGGTAATCTCTACATTGTTCAATTTTGCATTCACTATAACGGGGTACGTGGAGTTCGGACCAAGAAATGCGTACCTGAGCCCTACTGGGAGGGTCTTCAACTCAAGCTTTAGAGCTTTCAACTCACTCCAAGAACCATAAACAGTAGAATTTTTGGGAGCAGGTGCTCGCTGCTCTGTCTCGGGTGCTCGTTGGGGTGCTCGCTGACCCTCAATTTTTGTGCCCTCTCCCAAACTCAGAAATTCTTCTCCCTTCTCTACTCTGATGTTAGAATCCAGAAACTTAGCGAATCCTTGGGTGTCCTCACTCAGAAAACCGTGTTCACCCTCGCCTTTTGTCAATGCGACTTCAAGCGGATCACTTGCTAAAAACTCTTCAACCTGATCTTCTAACATCTCTGATCCATCGTGGACAACAAATGTGTGGCCATCTACCATCGGTTTCTTGAGAAGCTTGCTCATCTCAAACCGAACTACCATGTCTCCTAGACGGAGATCCACTATGCCTTCTTCGACATCAATGATAGCACGTGCTGTGCGTAAGAAAGCTCTGCCCAAAATCAACGAATCATTTGGTTCTTCATCAAGCTCTAGAACCACAAAATCAGCTGGGATTAGAGTATCCCCGATTCGGACATGCAAATCTTCTATAATGCCCATCGGAAGCTTTGTAGACCGATTCGCAAAAACCAACGAAATCTTGGTGGGTTTGAACTTGGTGAAGCCCAAACGCTTAGCCACAGAATATGGCATCAAATTGACGCTGGATCCTAAGTCACACAATGAGCATGCAAACGTGCATTGCCCTATCTTCACGGAAATCACAAACCTTTCGCGAATCACCTTTCATTGTCAACACTCTACTCTGAAGTATGGCGCTGCACTCCTTAGAAAACATCATCACACTTTCCTCTTCAACTATCTTACCATCAACCAATTCCTTCATGTACCTCTTGAGTGACGGTATCATTTGCACGACATCAACCAAAGGGAGCTTCACCGTCAATTCTTTTTGCATCTCCTTACACTTAGCATCTTCCAAATCCTTCCTATATTTCTTACGGGGTACTGGGTAAGGCACTCTTGGTACATAAACTCGCTCAGGCGGAGTTTCTGAAATTTTTGTGGGAGCCCCCTGCGCGAGCAGGTGCTCGGCAGCAGATCTGGGGTGCTCAGAAATGTTTTTCTCAACATCGATTGGAACAGAACCCTGAGGTGTCCCTGAGCTTGAACTTGTCTCCTTATGCTTATCTTTCTCAGAAAAATCACTCTCTTGAGCTTGGTGCTCGGTAATCTTCTCCTTAGCCTTCACATGGGAGCTTGTGATCGTAGGTGGTACCAACACCCTTCCACTCCTCAACTCAACCGCATTTACCTGATACTCCATTTTGGGATTCACCTCACCATGTCCAGGAAGTGTTCCAGCCGGTCTCTTGATAGCTTCGGCCGTTTGAGCCACTTGTGTATCTAATTTCTTTACATGTGCGGTGACAGCCTCGTACTTAGCATTTAGGTCATTGTACATGTGATCTACCTTGGCGTTAATCTCAGTGGACGCCTTCTGTTGGTTGACCATAAGTTGTTGCATAAGACTCTTCAACTCATCCTGAGATGTAGGCACGGAAGTAGCTTGGGTAGGTTGTTGTTGGTTGCCTCCATGGAAACGATTCTGATTCTGGTTATGGATGAACTGTTTCCCTTGAGTGTTGCTGGAGTAGAACTTCTGAAATCCTGGACTTGTGTGTTCTGATTCGTACCTCCTTATTGCGGATAGACTTGGTCTTGTGGGTTCTCGACATTGGTGATTCGGTAGGAGAGGTTGGGGTGGCTCCGATAGTTGGGGTTGAACCCATGATTCTGGTATCCCTGGCCAGTCATGAAGTTAACCACCTCTACTCCAGCATATTCATCATCATCAAACTCTTGAGACATAGGAGCAGCCCCATTCTCTTCCACAAATTTTACCTGTCTTTGATTCTCGCGTAGAAGTAGATTCACCTTCGCCGTTAGCTCATCAATCTGATGAGTGTCCACACTATTGACTTTCATGGACCTATCATACTCAGGAGCCTTGTTGTTAGAGCTTGAAGCGAGATTCTCAATCAACTCAAAAGCACCATCTCTCGTCTTAGTCATAAAGTCTCCATTACTGGCAGCATTTAGGGCATTTCGATAATCCCATTCAACTCCATCATAGAATATCCCCAGAATCTGTTCATCCTTAAAATTGTGATGAGGACACTCCCTACGGTACTCCTTAAGTCTTTCCCAAGCTTCACAAAAAGCTTCACCAAAATATTGTTGAAAAGACGAAATCTTGCTCCTCAAAGATGTTGTCTTGGACTTAGTGTAGAAATGGTCCAAGAACGCAGCTCTAACCTCATCCCATGTCAAACCAACCAGCAGCGACTTCAACCATCTAAGAGCCTTGTTTGCAAGCGAAAAAGGGAATAGCTTGCACTTCAAAAACTCATTCAGTACCCTATTAGAACCCGTAGTGCTGCAGATTTCCTCGAAGTTCTCAATGTGATCAATTGGTATCTCAGCAGGTAATCCGTGAAAGAGGTGTTGTTTCACCAATGAGATCATCTGAGGTTTGATCTCAAAATCTTGCCTCTGAATGGTTGGAGAAACAATGGCCGAATGGTTCTGATAAAATGCATGGCGATTATCCGAATCCCCTTTACCCGGCTGTACTTGCGGAGCTTGTGGTTGATCTCTTTGCAACTGAGCAATCTGATCCCTTAACAACTGTAACTGAGCATTCATCTCTTCCTGATCAGCCATAAGGGCTGGAGCAGCTGTGTTTCTTCATTGATGGTTTTGACGTTCAAGGCGAGCTAACTCTTCGTTCGTGACACTAACCAATGATCCGGTGAGATTTCTTCTCGTTCTTCTACTGGTCATGCACCTGACACATAGCAGAGACAAATAAAAACAAAATTCGAAAAATTCTTAGACTATAAATAAAATCAAAAATCAAAGGTAACGCAATTGGTCCCCGGCAACGGCGCCAAAAACTTGATGTGTAAAGTTTTAACTCAAAATAAATCTGCAAGTGCACAGACAATTGCAGTAGTATAAGGGGTATCGAATCCACAAAGACCAAGGTTACACTATGAAATTATGAGATTTTAAATTAAAGCTAAGATAAAATATGGTTTTGGTTGAAAATTTCGGAACAATAAAACGGCAAATAAACGATATGAAACTCAATAAAAACAAGCGCTAGATCAAGGTATTTCGCCGGTGATTTTGGATTCGGGACTGAGCAACTATTCAGGAATTAATTTAAGTACGGTTTAGAACTCAAACATAATGATAATATTGCCCCACTGTCGTGATGCATCAATAACTGTGTCTAGCAACCTAAATACCTAAACTATCGTTTGGATTTAGCGATGAAAACAAGCATTAACGAGTTGGTTCAATTTGTTCACAATTAATGGTAACAATCAACTGTCGTTGGTTACACACTAATTGCTCACCAATGGTTTATCTAGCAACCTAGAGAACTTTCGTGGATAAGTTTAACTTAGAATCATAGATTAGGTGATCAAATTAATCCAAGCATTATGAATCCCTATTGGCGAAGACATTTAATATTCGGTCCTATTCGGCTCAGCCACTAACATCCTAATTCACCATTGAAAACCTTAACCTAGCTAATGGACTACTCAAGCATGGAGAATAAAAACACAACAATCAATGAAAGAGAATTCATAATGAAATTATTGAAAGAGATAAAGGTTTAGAATTCTTCTCAAACAAATGTTGTGGAATGATTCTCCGGTTCTTACAAGCAATACCACGGAGGAAGAAAACAATTCGGAACAATGAAATTGCAAGAGTTTCAGAATCAAAAACAATGAAATGAAAGTATTTCAAGCCTTCCAAAAGAAAAAGAACGTGAGTTTTTCGGTCTCTGGGGGTAAAGAAGCGTCTCCCCCTAGGCGGCTGGGCCTCCCTTATTTATAAACTTCACTTTAAAATTAGGTCAAAGTCGGAGTCTCTGGCGAGCAGGTGGGGCGAGCAGGCGGGTGAGCAAGCAAGCAGGTGCTCGGATACGAAAAGTCACCCTTTTGCTCCAAAATCCTCTCCTTAGCTCCAAAAAGCTCCAGCAACTCCAATCCATGCTCCAAAGCCTCCTAGAACCTGAAAAGACACGAAAAGAACTAGAAAGACTCGAAAAACAATAGAAAACAATAAGCGAGGTAGGCTAAAATCCTAATATATCACCACTCTTGCAACACATGCCACTTTTTACAAAAAAAAAAAGACAAAATCATTAAGAAAAAAAATTTCCATCTCTCTCACGAAATTTGTTTCTTCTTCCTTTTTTCTCTCTCTCTTTATCTCTTTCTCTCAAAAATGGAGGTGATGAAGAAGAAGCAAAAGAAGAATCTCTCTCTCTCTCTCTCTCTCTCTCTCTCTCTCTCTCTCTCTCTCTCTCTCTCTCTCTCTCTCTCTCTCTCTCTCTCTCTCTCTCATTTAGATCTACATCTGAATTCCTTCATTTTTTTCAGTGTTTAAGAAAGCGCTAGGCGCTAAGCGGGCGGTCACCATGCGCCTAGCGCCTAGAACGCCTAATCGGAGCCTAGGCGATTCTTTAGGCGTTCCAGGCGTTTATACAATAAATATATATATACTATATAATATAAAGTTTAATTCATAATTGTTGGTTAAGATGAGTTTATTATCTAAGACATTTTAAATTAAAGCAAATCAAATATCACAATTTTAGCAATTATTAGTTCTTCCAAATTATTTCCCTTATTTTTATTGAAATAAATTGTTGTTAGAATCAAAATAAACGTGGATTTCATTGGGCCATTAACAAAATTGTTTAAAAGCCCATCAGAGATAATTAGCTCACGTATGTGGACACGTAATCATCTTCTTCTTCAAAGAACATTGCTCGTGTGTTCGGCGGCTATTAGAATTAGGTTAATATGCAGAGAACAGATCTGAAGGTCAATTTCATATTAAGACCATTTTGACACAGAAAAAACATAGCTCAAACGCCCAGACCGCCGAACCCGATTTAAACCCGCCAAATCCACCAAATATTAAACTCCGCCTAATATCACCGCTTATACAAAAATCCAATCGGCCTCTCTCCGCCCAGCGAGTAGGCGACGCCTAAACGGCCACGTGGGACGCTTTCTTGAACACTGATTTTTTTATAGATGTAGTTTTTGATTCTTTCTAATCTACTTGAATTTTAATTCGATTTGTGCCACAAATCTTATCATCTGTTTAAAAAAAGTTTTCACGTCGTTATAATGTTTCTAAACAGATTAAAAGGGTTTTTAAAGGTTTCTAGGGTTTTAAGAACCTTATAATATCTATGGGATTACCCAAGATATTCAAAAGATTGCAGCTGAATTGAATGTCTTTTCGTTCAATTTCATTTCTCGTTCAAAGAACTCTGAAGCCGATATGTTGGCTAAATCGGGTTTGATATCTATACCGGTTTTAACCGAGACAATCTAATCTTAATGGAAATCCACTTTTAAAAAAAAAAACCTTATAATCTGTTTTAAAAACCTTATAATGTGTTTTAAAAATCTTATCATCTGTTTTAAAAAACAAATTCACGCCGTTATAATGTTTTCTAAACAGATTATAAGGTTTTTAAAAGTTTCTAGGATTTTAAAAACCTTATAATATCATTTAAAAACCTTATAATCTGTTTTTATTAAACCTTATAATGTGTTTTAAAAACCTTATAATATGTTTTAAAAACCTTTAAAACCTTATAACATAGTTAATCAAAACCCAAACCCTAAACTATATCCCCAAAATTATACTTAAAATGTAAAATAGCTAATGCAAACCTAAAACTTTAAAAAGCATTTGTGTGTTTGCGTGTTTGTTTACATTTTCGTTTCTTAAGAACATTCTTCTTTTCAATCCACGGGATCTTTTTTTTTTGTAATTTTTTTCTTAAATTCTTGTATTTTAATCTGGTTATGTGGGAGAGATGCGATTTGGTACAGAAAAAAAAAGAGAGAGACGAGATCAAAGGAAGAAAATTTTGAAATTTGAAAAAAAAATGTAGAAAAAAAAAATCAGAAAAAGTTAAGTTAAAAACAAAGGTGGCATGACTTGCAAACATTTTTAAAAACTTTTTTAAAAGTTGGCATTTGTATAAAGTGGCATTTTATCAAATTTCTCTACTATAATTTGTATTTGGCGTTGACATATTTATACTTTTTTAATAAAATACTTATCTTATTATGGTTATTTTTGAAGATGCACACTGCTTTAACATTTAAACACAAACTCAAAATCAAAATCATCCAGAAGAGTTGGTTACTTGTTTTATTCTTAAACATTCATATCTTTTACTCATACCCTTCGTAGATAAAAATTTGTCCCTAAATATGTACGGTGGCCATTTTCTAAATCTACGGTCATATTTGGATTGAAATTCGATAATGATTGAACAAAACACTTAGAACGAGATACACTATGCGTCGATACACACAAAAACGAAATAAACTAATCGAGGTGAGATTTTGTAAAGACGTAAAATCTCCATATCAAATAATCAATGTTTGCATTTTGGACTCGACCCATTTTATGCTTTTTTCTTCCATTGGACCATCTGATATGCACTATCTCATTTTTTATATACTTCTATAATATATTTCTATCTCATCCTCATTGCAGACCCTCTTGGGTCTAATATAGTGGTCTTATAATATAAAATTATTAAAACACACACTCTCTCTTCCTTTTACTCAACTTTATACCTTCTCTTTCATCTTTTTACTCAACTTTTATTAATTTTATATTTAAACACTCTCTTTTCCTTTTAAAAACACTATAAAAAATATCCAATATTAGACATTCTCTCTCTTCCTTTTCCTAAACACACTCACTATCTACTCTCTTTACTCAAATTTTATTAATTTTATATTTCAATATACCCCACAAAAATACTCTCTTTCTTCCTTTTACAATAATTTTAATAATTTTATATTATAAAAACACCACATTAGACCATCTTGGGTTTCCAACGAAGATGCCCTAAAAGTCAATTTAAAGTTTAGACTACTTCCACTACAAAAAACAAGGTCGAGACCAGTGCCGGATCAAGAGAAAAAGTTGGCTGGTATAAGTATTATTAAATTTTCATTTTTTTATTATATTAAATTTTCATTTTATTATTATATTAAGTTATATTTCTTTTTGCGAAAGTGATCATTTAAATCTCCATTACAATTTGAAAATATATATCTTTAGATTAAAAATAATCAAATCTATGTTTTATATTAAAAAATTAGTTATATAAGTATATGAATTTTTTTTTATAAGTTTCCCTATTTCTAAATTAATCTACACTAATATTTGAACAATAATAAATTAACGGGATATTTACAAAAATGCCACTTTTACCATGGCACTTTTCAAATATGTCACTCTTGTATTATTTCCTTACCAGCCACTTAAAAATATGTTTAAAATTTTATATCTCAAAATTTTTAATTTTAAAAAATGTTTTGATCCCTCACAAACCTTAAACCTAAAAAACTAAACTCTAATATAACATAGTTAACCCAAACATAAATAATTTAAAAATTGGGAAAAAGTGATAGTGGCATTTTTAAAAAGTGGCATGTCAAAAGTGGTATATCTTGAAATTTCTCTAAATTAACCCAATAAAAAATTATAAGGAATTGATCTATGTTATCAATTAAAACGTTAAACCTTACATATATAAATAATCTCATAAAGTAAAAGACGAAATAATTATTTAAAAAAATATTTCTATAAGTATATGAAAAAAAAAATTCACTTTCTCTATTTCTAAATTAATCTAAACTATTATTTGAACAATAAGAAATTAACCCAATAAGCAATTGTAAGAAATTGATTATGTTATCAATTAAAACGTTAAACTTTACATATATAAATAATCTCATAAAGTAAAAGACGAAATAATAGAATACTTAATTATATCTATGTTAGAAATAAATACTCTACAATAATATGTTGTTCTTCCACCAAACGAAAAAAATTGTGTAAAAAAGAGTAACATGCATATGCTCCGTGTGAAAAATAGTATAAATGGGCTTTAGCAGATATGGGCTTACAATTAAATTCTCTTTATAAGTTAGTATGTAATTTTGATTTTGGGAAAAGAACAAAATAATAGGGGCATAATTTTATTTTATATGGGGTATTAACTTGAACTTTAAGAAAACTATATTGATCTTAATTTTTTTACTGGGGGCATGTTCCCTGAGTAATGTGGATCCGCCACTGTTCAAAACTGACAGCAAATTATGTTAACAAGTAATTTTAGTTGAAAATCCGCCAAAAAAAATTCGACGGAAAAAGTTGTCCGAAAAATGTCATAATTTTTTCATGGATTACCGACGAATATAGTCCGAGATACTTCTAATTAACTATTTCGAAAGTACGTCGAACTACTGATTAAATTAATATCAAAGTATATTGAACTACTGATTTAAGAAAAAATATATATATATACCACGATGGTTTTAAATTGGGATAAAAGTACAAAAGTAACTAAATAAGTGATTGTACGTAAAAGAATAGTGTCTGGCCTGAATTCGATAATTAATTACTTTATATGTTCTATATTTCACGATTTGACTCGTTTCTTTCAGTCTTCATGTTTTGAGTTGGTTAACAAGTTTGCTTGTGATCTAGGTTATGACCCATTCAGTGTTCAGAGACATGACAACTCAATTTCTCTCTCAAATCCGAGCCATGTTATAAAATGTTTTAGAAATTCTTTTTATTTTTGTTTGATATTTTTCCAGATTGATATGCAAAAGGTAATATATATTTTCTCTTTCTTTTCTTAAAGTGCTAGTATTTTCAAACGAAAATCGAACTAAGAATTTTTTTATATGATTTTTAGAGAATTGATGGGTCATGTAGCACCCTAATCAAATTGCTGTATTAGTTATATTTAACTGTATATATATGAATGGATATGGCGATATAGTTGGGCAAAGTCATTCTTTGACTACGACAAAAAAAAATAATTCACTATTTTGAACGTCCATATTCTCCCACTAATTCATATCTTTTTTTTTTGGAATATCATATTTTATTTATATTTAAAATTGTCTGTTATGACCCTCAAAAATTATTATTTTTTGTCGTCAGATGGACTTTATTATTAAGCCCAAATAGGGAAATTACAAGTGATTATAGACCCAACACTCTGGGCTTTTATAATGTAAATTTAAGCCCATTATCTAAAAGATAAACATAACTCTGCAAAAGCCTAAACAATAAACACATGTATTAACCAACAGCTGCATGTCATTACACGTGTCTAATTCAGAGTTATTGGGAAGAAGCACCGTCAATTCCGAGCAATTTCCGATTGGCCGCATCACCGCCCCTGCTCCGAGCAGATCAAGCTTCGGCGCCTTCAACAAGATCCGAAATCCACCGCAACGCCAAGAAACTCGATCCAATGCTTCCGAACAATCACTAATCCCTGAACATCTCTTTAAGGATAAACCCTAGAATGGCTCAATGGCTCAAAAATTATTTATACATATGCTACGGTCGATAAATATTAAAAACAATTATTTGCTCACTACTAACTTATAGGAAAACACACGCTTTTTTTGGCTTAAAGTTTCGTTACATGTATTGCCAATTAGTTTTATGTAAAAACTCATGAAATTTAACATTATATGTTGTATGTGATCAAATAAATATATATTAGGAATGACGGGAAGCAACATTAGATTAACTTGTTTACCAAAAAAGGTAAAATTCACAATGCTTGGCATGAGGATAAAGCTTTGGCCGGATTAGGTTGGATTTTCCAACGACAAGAGGAGAAAACTGCAGGCACATTCCCCAAGGAGCCGTCATGAGCCTCCTCCATCGTTGTGTCTCCGGCGTCTTCGTCCCCCTCTCCTCTTGATCGATTCTCCGTTCTTCACCGGACAAGTTCGTTTCTCTCACCCATTGTCAACGACGAATTTGATATCCCTCCGATGATTGTCTCCTCGCGCTCTACCTTTCTCGCAATGACAATCCAATCGGAGCTTGTCAACCTCGTTCACGGCTCCGATGATATCGCCGAAGCCTCCGGATCCGCCTGACCCATCAAAGCCTTACACAGAGTCTCATCAAACTCTGCTCCGGTGTAGCGCCGTTGTTGGTTATCCATCACTCCATCGCCTCCAACTCACTCTCTGGGTCAACTCCGGCTCCATCAATCACCAGAACTCGCTACGTCGAGATCTCATGTCCCTTCCTCTGTACCGCTTGATGCTACAACTCAGCCACCTACCTCAGCCGTGGGTTCACCGGCGCCATACTCCTCCATCCTCATTTTCACCGGCACTCCTACAAGCATACCCCAGTTGGGCCTGGTTCCAATTGATAATGGGCCTTGCTCATTGTATCTTTTATGGCCCACTTCAGCCTTATTCAAGTTCAAATACAATCACTCAAATCATACAGGTTTTGCTAATTTTCTTAGCTTTGTACTCGGTGGTGTATACGGCGGCGGTCCGTCGGAACCACTGATTCCTGCCACTTGGACAATTTTATTGAGCGCGTTAAAATCTCCGTCCTCCAAATCGAGCCTGGAGAGACCTTGTTCCCGGAGCTGTCATTATCGTCAATCTATCCGACGAGAAAGCCTCCGATGACCTACGTCCCACTGTTAAAGTAGCCTCACCGGTGCTTGTATGTCCGGTGAAAAATCAGAAGATTGAGCTTCCTGTTAGACCTTCCTCTCCGAGCTTCACCGTCCGAAGCTTCGGTTCCATCGTGCCCTTACTCCGGAGCTGTCTCGAGATCTTTGCAGTCACAGTCTCCGATGAAATAGCCTCCGATGACCCACCGGGTATACTCAAGCTTTCTATGCTGCCAATGACCTCTAGGATTTGGTTTAATTTGCCATCAAGGGCTATCTCCTTAACACCTTGTGAGTTTATCTCAGACTTGTTCAATCTTAATGTTAAATTTGCTGATGAGCATGCTATCATCTCTACCAAGAGTAGATTAGTGATTTATGTACTTGGAAAGGCAATTCTTGTAATATCCTGCCTTAGGCAGAGAAATCATTGTGTCTCTGTTTCGGTTAGGAAAGGATTCAATCCATTGGTCTTTTTCTCATCGATAACAAGGATTTTCTCGGATACAAATCCGAGTAATAACCAAGCCAATTTGTTCGCTTCCGTAGCGGTCTTTATGACACTAGAAGATGCAACCGAGGTCGTCTCAACAATTCTCGTGGTTGTGGTTAATCTTTTAACGTCTCTTTGGAAGATCCAAGCGACTAACCTTACAGTCTTCGGCTTAGCCGTAAAGACGATCTTGACGCATTTGAGGTCTCTCTCGAATCCGCAGTCCATCATCTCTCGCGATGAAAAATCTATCCTATGTTACTTTGCTTTTAATTTATGTAATGTAAATGTAAGAGGATGTTTATTCCCTTTCTATGTATGTTTTGAACGGTTAGATTAATGAAGAAGAATGTGTTGAAAAAAAAAAAAAAAAAAGAGGAGAAAACTGCAATGCTCAGATGTATCGACCAAGACTTCCAAACTGAAAGCTTTGTTAACCTACCACTAATGGCGGAAGCGTTAGCAATTAGACTTGCACTAAACAAAATTCATGTTCACGGCTTCTTGAATATTTGTCTTAAGGTCAAATTCTCAGGGGGCTATCAACGCTATTCTTTCGGCAAATCCAGTTAAAGAAATATCCGGGGCGTGCTAAAAGATATCAAAGCTAGCATTCCTAGGGCTAAAAGACGTTGAGGAAATTTTTCTGGCAAAAATGGCTTTATGTAACTCAACTGTTGTAACGAAGTAGTGAAGTATCTTGTAGTTGACAAAAAAAAAGTCTGCATTATCAATTATTTAGTGGATATACAAAAAGTTAATTATTGGCATTATAAATTAGCATATGAGATTATATTAAACCGATAACCTAGAACCATTGTTATTATTGCTATTTTTGTCTTCATTTTGGATTGGAGGACATAATGTCGCAGCTACTTCCATTTCTTTGTTCTTGCCCCACAAGAACACGTAGAGACCCATTATTGCCGCAATGGATCCAAATATACTGTAATGAAAATTACAACAACAAAAAAAGATGTTATTAATTAAGTAGTGTTCTGAGCGTAGTCAAACATTTTAAAATAGATTAAAGAAATGAAATTTACCTGCCGAGGTACAAAGGAGTGTGTAAAATGAGGAAATCGAGTAGAGTAGCTGAAATGAGGACTACGGGACTAAATGTTGATGCAAAAACAGCTCCAAGTTTCTTTATCGACCATGATATTGCTACTGTCGTCATCGCTTGTCCCATTATTCCCTATATTATTTTATATCATCAGGACCATATTTTTTCTTCAAGTTTATTTTAAACCACTATACTATTTTTTATCCAAGTTGATGTAGACAGTCGTCAGAAATTATTAGTATTACATCTTAAGTATATACCAAGAATGCGTATAAACACGGGCTGATAATATTTTAACAAAACCGTTTCATATTTAAAATCTAACTAATGAACTATAATTAGAAAGACGGTATATGTATTAATTAATTGACTTACAGCGTAAATGATGACGAAGATAACGAATCTATCATCAATGACCCAATCTTGGACCTCTCTCCTCTTGTACATACTAAGGAGAGCACATTGGAATGCCGCGAAAATTGACATGAGACAAGTGCTCGAGTATTTGCAAGGGTACTTAATGTTTATTGTCACTTGAAAGAGCATCCATATAGAGAGCAACGTGGTTCCTATGGTTAGGAAAAGACATCCAAGAAGCCAATTCTTGGTCTTATCTTGATCGTTGTTGTGGTGAAGAGCCTCTGGATGAGAGTGAAAGTTTCCAATCTGAGGACCTTTGTAAAATGTTAACAACAATGCTCCACTTATGCATATCAAAGTGCCCAGTACTTTTAACATTCCTGCTTTGCTCTTTGTATTCTTTACACTCTCCAACCTGAAATTTATTAAAAAACAAATGAAATGATTTATGATTCAAGATTTCTGTAATGAAATTGGTTTAACTAAAATTTCATGAAATCGAATACAATTGCATTATGTCAAATTTGTATGTCAGTCTTTAATATGCTGAATAAATAATACACTTTTATCTTTTTTTTATTTAACTGATTTATTAACCTTCATTAATGTATTAATTATTACTCCTTCTGTTTCGAAATAGTTATCGTTTTAAGATTAATTTTTTGTTCAAATTAGTTCTTAATTATTTTCAGTTTTATATGTACAATTTGATTAATACCGAATTAAACCTCAATCTTTTTAAAGAATATCAAGAGTCAATCTTTTTTTAACGATATAATAGATTTTTTTATATGTTTCTAATATTGATGAAATAATCTAGAATGATAACTATTTTGATATAGAGAAAGTAATATGTCAGATAATTAGGTAACCTAATTTTGGGGGGGAAATTGATGGTTTAAAAGTACCTTAAAATAAGGGACAAAGTGAAGGTAATTGCGGGCATCATGCTTAGAAAAGCACCTGAAACAGTTGCTGACGTATACAATAGACCAAGCATGTAGAAAAATTGCGACAAACTTGCCCTGCACAATATTAAAGAATATGAAACAAAAGTTAGAGAATGTAACGTAGTACTTATCAGATCTTTATAAAACAAATTAACTGAAGATATCTAAGACTTGGAGAAGACAAACCCAAGCAAACCGTTGATGAAATGATCGATCATTAGCCTAAACGTTATCTTCGGCGTGGTTTTCCTTTCAACAATAAAACACAAGTTTTAGAAAGAAAAATAAAAGTCATAAATCCACATATAGTAAAATCTGCACAATCAAATTATTAATGTTGGAGCTTTAATTTGTAGAAAGAGCTAGATATTTTCTTTAATGTTGATGATGAAGTTAATAAGTTGAAAACATAGAAAAGTTTGTAGTTATTATCTTTGATGTTGATGACGAAGTTAAAAACGATGTATAGCACGATACATTTGGAATGAGTTATGAATAAAATATCAATTATCGAGTTTAGAATTTTTCGCAAGTTTTGATATAATTGGGAAACATACTAAGATTTGATGCAATAATTAAAATTGGAGATGGGCTCTGATAAAATTTCAACTTTAAGTAACAAAAAGATGATACTAAAACCATATTTTAGTCATGTATGCATAAATATATAGAATCATTATTTTATGATATAATTGGACCATGTATTTACATAGAGATTTCTGAAAAAAATTATTAGTATTTGTTTTTATTAACTTATCGAATTTACCGTATTTTATTTCATCATCAAGAAGTCGAACCTTTCCAAGAAATAGGCGAGAGGAGCCAAAACAAAAGCGGAAATAACGTTACGATAAGCACCAATGACCATATGGTTCACACCACCGTCAAGAGCTTTCTTCACAAGTGCATTCACCGAACCAACCGCTACATTTGCTCCCACCATTGCCATAACAGGTGTCCATTTCTCTACTACTGATCTCTCTCCTCCAACAACACTCATGATCTCACTCTCTCTCTCTCTGTATATGTATAAATATGTGAGAGAGAAAGAGTGATGTGCTTTGAGTTTTCCACAAACCTTCCCATATTTATAAGGGAAGTTTTTATGTGTTCCAGATTAGACTTATTTTACGTAAACTGATGAAACCATATAATTTATCAAAAAAATAATAAAACTTATATATGTCTATGTACATTCACTTTAATTAGACCACAAACTACTTGTCAAAAAAAAAGAAATTAGAGGACAAACTTGTAAATTTCCCATTATGCGTATTATTCGTATTCTCCCCAAAAGTTCAACGTTTGATTTTGACTATACTAATTTAATTATAATCTATTCATAATGTTTTGCAAGATTCTCTTGGAAATTATATTCTACGTACAATTACAGATTTACAGCCGACGTATATCCTTCATTTGAGAAAACATTACAAAAAAGAAAAGCTTATTCGTTAATTAATTTAGCGAAAGCATTAAATGTTCCCACACAACTAGCTTAGTTGCTGCGTTATGTAATTGTGATTGCTTTTTTCCATGAGAAATTAATTAAATTGGCTTTATCACATTTCGTTCGTGTCATCTACCGTAAAACTTATAAATAAACGTCAACATATTTATCCCTTTTTTCCTTCGCATCTGCAAATTATTAGGAAAATACCATTTTTAATCATACACTAATGAAGAGTGTGTAAAGCAGAATTTTTTTTTGTGTAAAGCATAATTTTCTTTCTAATTAACTAGCTGGATTTTATAATAAAAAGACCAAAATATTTAAAGTCCAAATCATAACGTAGAAATCTATATTGATTTCACTATCAAATGGACGATAACAAAATACGAAAAAGAGTTAGTGTAAAATTGTAGTGACAACTCTTGTTAGATATTATTATGGGCATACGTACGCATCAGCTTTTATGTAGAAATAGAAATGAAAAATCTATCACGGCAAGTCATATATATCATATATATTTTTGAGAAATTTAGAAAATTAGGACACTTTGAACTTCTATTTGTTCCAATACACCTTTAATAACATAACTATGTCTCATTAATTTTTGGGAAAATTGTCAAATCAAGCCACATTAAAACGGCAAATGTCCCATTAAGATTTTATGAACATAAAAATGTCCCAATAGGATTTTGTACTTTCAAATTTCCAATTTTATCCATAAATTATAATTATTAAAGATTTTCCAATATTTATAAAATTAAAAAAGGAAATATAATATTTTATCAAATCTTTTACTTTGATCGACAAAAAAATGGAATAAAAAAAAATCAAATTATTTATTCTGATTACTAAAATTATTAAAAAAAGAATAAAAGGAAAAATAATAACACAAATTCAACTCTTCCTCTTCCTCTTCCTCTACTCCATCGTCTCTCTTCTCCGACCAAATCAAATCGATAAAATCATCTCTTCGCCGGAGGAGTTACCGTCTCTGTCATCTCCGGCGAGTATAAACAGTTTGACCTTCTCTTCTCGCTCCATCTCTGTTATCTCCTTCTTCCTCCTCGTTATCTCTGCCGACGCTTAATCTCTGTCTTCTTGTCGGCTACAGAGACACGAAAAGTCGCCGGTAAAAATCTTTTCAATTCCAGAGGCTATCTCGTCTCAAGGTAATCCAAATTCCATGATTTCAGCTTGTGCATTAACCTAATTGAGATTTTGATAGTTCCTACGAATAGTGTAGGGTTTTTTTTCTAAACTTAATCTATGTTTGTAAATTGAATACTCCGCTTGGTGGAAGTTTTGCTGTAAGTAATTTAGATTGCTCTTTGTTACTGTGGTGTTGATTCATCAGGGTTCACGCATATGAGCACTAGCAATTCTAACTTGTCCTTTGATGACTTGTTTGATTATACATGGTTTTCAGTAATTCTAAATTTGGATCTGCAGACTATTTTCTTTCTTTGGTTTGCTCTCTCTGGATGGCTATTCCGAGTGATAATAATCACCACATGGGTTCTTCCAATTGATGGTCCTCTTCTCATTGGTGCAGTAGCCAACAACTTTGTTATCAAGGTATATATAGCTACAGAAAACTCAAACCCTTTGTCCACATTCTTCGATTTATAGTATATGAAATGGCATGAAACCGATATTTAATATCTGGGATGACCTGTACACTCAAGTTTCTTGAACCGGACTTTATTCAAAGCTCTGTTATAACGGTTGGTGGTACACAGGGAGAATGCCCAGCATGTAAGAGGCAGTTCATAGGATACAAGAGCTAAGTCATCAGATGCGAGGGATGTGGGAACATTGTTTGGCAGCCACAAGGCGACTTCTTCTCAAAAGATGGCAACAACAACAACAAGGGCAACTCCAAAAAGCCATCAAAGTCCCAAATCAGTGATGCAATTTTGAGGAGAAATGATGATCGGCCGATATAGAAGGCGAGAATGAAGCATAGGCTTTCCTGTTTCACTAATGCTAAAGTGAAGATGAAAAAACTTGTGTGTTTTGGGAGCTGAACCATCTGCTGTTTTTGTCTATTTTAAGATTACACAAGTATTTGGCGTTGCTTGTTGTGTACATGATAAGGACTTTGTGTAGATGAACAAATGTAGTTTCCAAGGGAACATTATAAGCCTAGAAACTCCCAGAGTATTTTACATCTAGGCAAATCATATTATTACTATAGAAAAATTTACATCTTCATTGTCTTTATCATGCTATAATAGTGTGCTATCTTCATACAACATTTTTTTTGCTGTTTAATCTAATAAAAACATCCATTTTTTCTATATGTTTAGGTAATTAAAATAATAAAGGATATTATGTTTAGAAAATAACAATGAACAATAAATACTCTATAGATCCATTGGTAGACCCGTAAATGGTTACATGCCCATGATTCCCGAGGTCGTAAATAGTTTTAACAATTTTTAATGGGAAATTATTCAAACAATATAACTAATTATAAAGTCAAAAATTAATATAAAATACGTTAAATAAATGTAAAGTATTTTGAAAAAATCATTTTAGGAAACAAAAATATCCACTTCTTGATTTTATGAGCTAATAACTAACTTGGTAGAAAGTGGATTCTACGAAATGGTAGTAATAGTGGCAGAACTATTAGTTGAAAGAGCTATTTGCTCCTGGTAGATACTAGTGTAAGTGGTGGAAATAGTGCTCTAGGCAGCTGTAGAACGTTGGTATATAGCAGAAACATGTTCTACATTGCGCAGAAACATATTAATAGCCAGAAACCGTATTCTACTTCTACCACCACCCGTAGAATGAAAAACTAAATTCATTTTAAAAATAAATTTTCAACTTGAAAAAATTAAAACTTTTATACAAAACCACTATTCATGATTTGTTTATAATTATCAGATTTTTCAAATATTTAAAAACATTTTATTTGAATTAATTTTAATTACATAAAGGGTAATATGGGGCAAAATTTACATAGTCCTAATAGGACATTTTCCAAAAAAAAAGTGGCCTATTTTGGCAATTCCCCCTTTAATTTTTCAATAACCCAAGATTGCCCTTATTTTTGCTTTAATATATATTTAAAATTCGTTTCCAAAACATTTAGGGGGGTTTATTGGTTTTGGTATTTTAATGGATTTTGAAATCCATGTAGAATTAGCAAATCCATTGATTTCACAATCAAATCATATAGATTTAAAAATCAATAAGAAAGATTTCAAAATCAAATAATGTGGATTCAAGAATCAACAAAGAAGATTTCAAAATCAAATAAAGTGCATTTTTAAATCCAGAAACAAAAAAAAAATCATAAAAATAAACAATCGTTGATATAGAGAAATCTTTTTTGAAGATATAGTGAGATTTACAAAAACAAATATGAACATAATATTTGTGTACTTTGATAATGTGAAGAAATAAATATAGACGTAATATTTAGGAAAATATGTAGAAGATGTGTCTAATCATTTCAAAATAACAAGTCTTTGTTAAGGATTTCACTCTTCATTTTTTTAACACAAAATCACTCCCAATTCCATTCAAATCCAAATCCTTATACAAAATTTTAATATTGAATAAGAATTGATTCTATTTTTTATTTTTAAATCATAAATTGAATAACATAGGATTCTAATGAGGATTTTAAAATGATTGATTGAATAACATGGGATTCTAATGAGGATTTAAAAATGATGAATTGAATAACATTGGATTCAGATGAGGAATTTAAAATGATAAATTGAATAAATTAGGATTTGGAGTGGATTTTAAAATCCACTAAAATACCAAAACCAATAAATCCTCCTTAAATTCAAAATAAAATAATTCTGTTTTTTAAATGATTCAATATATTTGAAATTAAATTTTAATAATTGAATTCAAAATAAGGAAATTATTTTTTTCTTTTATTGAATATATTGAATATAGAAATAAAATAAATATATTGATTGTTAGTCGATAAAGAATTTATTTTTAAAAAAAATTATAAAAACATAATATTTAATAGTTAATACGAAATTTTGAAACTGTAATGATTACGTAATTAATTAATTTGAAATACAATCAATTAAGGAAACTAATTAATTTAGAGAATATCTAGTTCATTGATTTAGGATTTATTAAACTAACTTTCTAGAAAACATGTTCTTCATTCGAGTAGATGATAGACACCGTAGTAGAACTTGTATTCTGAGACGGATAGAAAACTTAAAGAGTGATAGAATATATTTTTTGAATTTGGTACAAGTAAGTGCAATTAGCATAACAAATATTCTACAGTACTTTATAACATATAGCATCTAGTAGAACTACTCATCTACCGACATGTAGACGTAGAATATCAATTCCGCAAGCTTTATAGAAAAATAATATAATTATTTTTAACCATTGTTTTCAAGTTTATAAATTTTTTTTGATATATAGATAAGTCTATTCTTTATGTTTTCTTACTTTTTAGAATTTGTTTTTAAAATAAACCCTTTATTTTGAATTTTTTATTTTCTCAATAGGTATTTTGAGTAAAAATTGCAAAAATATACAAAGGGGTATTAGGACAAAATCAAGTTCAAGGTGCCTATTTTTCCAAATTCCCCATTTTCTTCCTTCTTACAAACAAATTACGTGTTATGAAGCAAAAAGTTTCAATAATTGCATTCTAGAATATGGAGATTTTTCTTGTTTTGAAACGAGTTTTGTTAACAAAGTACAATAACTTTAATATCGGCTATTTGGTTATAAAATAGTTCGATCTACTGGTCTGAGTGGATTGCCAAATTTATTGCATAACAATTTGGAAAAATACATATACTGTACTATATTTTAAAATGATTTCATTTCATACAGTCATCTAGCAAAAATGATCTTTAATTTTATCACGTGTGTGATTAAAGAATAAAAGAAGAATGATTACTATTTTCATTGATAAGACTGAGCACCAGCAAACTTTAATGACACTAAAAACAGGAGAATACGAAAGGAGATTACTTCATATTGCTATCCGAGTTCGAATGCATGAACGGTCGTGTAAGTGGAACCCCCATAGTTATAATAATTCATAAAAATAGCTCGTATAAATATATTGAGATTAATTCATACTTTTTAACTTTTATACTATAAAATTGTTTATTTTGTCCCCAGAGTTGGTTTCCCATAATTGTTAAAAAATACTCCTCCGTTTCATAATGTAAGTTGTTTTGGGGTTTTTGTATTTAATGTAAGTTGTTTTGACAATACTAGGTACTTTTAACTTTATTGAATATTATGTGACCAATAGTATTTTGCAGTCTTTTTTTATAATTGGTTAAACTGTTTTTAATATATATTTTAAATGCTAATTTTTAGAATAAAATACTTTCTTAATATTCGCGATTTTCGCTAAAACATCTTATATTATGAAACGGAAGGAATAGATGTTTACGAAAGCGGTTTAAACTGGTAGTCTAGGAATAGTCTAGGCATCGTCGTTAGATTGTTATTATTATTATTTTTTTGTAAAATGTAAGATGATTATTATTTTTTTTAGTGGCGATTGTGTTTGCAAATTGAAAGTGCAATTTTAATAAACATATGTCTACAAAATCCACTGAAAATAGTTGAAAGGAATCAGAAAATGCAATCGAAAATAACTAGACAAGAATAATTTTCTTTTTAAAGTTAGGAGTATAGTGGGTTGACGCGTACCTCACTAGTAATTTCTTTCTTCTGAGCATAAGTGGGAATTTTATGCCCAGTAATAATCGTGAAGGTCTAGGAAATGTAATATACTAAAATTATATTAGATGTGATGCTTACAGAATAGAAAATTTTGATGAATACCATTTTTTGTATGCCATTTTAAAGTTATGTTATTGTTTAAATTTTTTTGCTTGAATGTCATTTATTTTTTAACTTAACTTTTATATCATTTGTTTTAATTATAAAAAAAATACTTTTATATTTTTTGGATTTTGGCTAACTATTTTATATTTAAGATATATTTTTTGGGATAGAGTTTAGGATTTAGGTTTTCAGAAAAAAAAAATTAATAATTTTGTTTTTTTATATAAAAAGTGGCATGTTTGTAATAAATTTTAAAAAATGGCATATTCAAAACATAAATTTTCAAAGGTGACATGTTTGTAATTCTTTGAATAGAATATTGCCAAAATAAGAATAGTTAATAATTAAGATTTTTTTTAGCTTCTAACATTTGAAAATCATAAGCATAAAAGATTCTAAGAAAGAAAATAAACTATTGAAAATCGCTCTATAATGGTCATTCACACAACACTCTATAATTTAAAAGTTAATGGTAAAGTTTCGACTACTTTCTTCATTCTCCCATTTATATTTGAGGGTATATCATATATCGAGAAGTCTTTTTAACAAAAATAAAATAAAATATCGAAATGTCTCGAATGTAATGAGTAAGAAAATACTTATATTGGAAATGCGGATAAATATAGAAAAATAGTATTTGGGGAAGTGGCAAAGGAATCATGAAGAAAAGAAGAAAGATAGTGTCTGGTCTCTTTTGGATATGTAGTTATTTCACGGTTTGAGTCGGTTTATTTCATTGTTCATGCTTTAAGTTGGTTAACAAGTAGTTCGAGCTGCGGTTTGCTTGTGAGCTAGTTTCCGACCCATTTAGAGCATGTGCAATAGAGACTTAAGTTTTTAGAACCCTCCACGGGGTCTCTATTGCACATGGTTTTAGTGTCAAAATATTACTGAGATGACAACGCCAACTGTGTGTAAAATGTTTTCTAATTTTATTTAATTTTTGATCATTTTTTCATATTTCCATGCAATTAAAATGTACTCCCTCCGTTCCAAAATATAAGTTATTTTACCTAAAAGCACAAAGATTAAGAAACTACTTTTTCTTATAAAAAATATCATTTAATATACATAATAAATATAATTTAATCAAACTAAAAAAAGACTACAGAATATTATTGGTCACACAATATTCAATAAAGATGAAAAGTACCTAGAATTATCAAAACAACTTATATTTTGATACAAAAAAATACACTCAAAACAACTTATATTTTGGAACGGAGGGAGTATATGATTACTTCCTGATTGTTTGTATTATATAGTAATTTTTTTTGTAAGCGATTGAATTGTTTTCTTAACTAAATATTTGTGGATTAGAAAAAAAATGCAAATTTTAATAATTTTTTTATTTATGTGGATATAACTAAAACACCCGAAGGAACAAAATATGGTGGTGAATTCTTTTTTTTTTTAATCGTCTGAATTATTATATAGATATTACAATTACTAATTTGATCAATTTGACCTAATCCTACTATGATGATAATCCACTATATGTTGTCTTTTCGATTAGGGTGAACAACTTCTACATAGGTCTCTATGATGCAGCACATTTCCATGTATGACATCTCCCATGATGGACAAGCTCTTCTCGGCGAACGGCTTCGTATATACGGCATCTTCTATGATGGACACTTTCCTTGACCAACGATTATGCATGTACGACATCCCCAACGATGGACATGGTCTCTTGGACGACTCTGAAACTTCTGAAAAACGCTCTCTATTATTCTGCAAAATTTTGTTTTGTATGGGATTTGAACCCCCGACCTGGTGTAGAAGCCTTTAAATTCTTGACCACTGGACAAAAAAACATGCGTCTTAACAAAACCCATTTGAAAAGAAAAAAAAAACAAATACTGTATGTAGTATTTTTTTTGTTCAAAAGATACTTTTCCTTACTTTGTTAAGGCCTTGGCCTATTGGACACAAGCCCATTTGCATTATGAAAAACACAAAGAGCTGATTTTGCTAAAGAATCTCCTTGGAGTCGGAGTGATACTTAACGAGAGATCCTACGATGCTAGGGTTCTGTTTTATTTGGGAACTTTAATATTGCACACCAAGTGTTTGATAAAATGTCTGACAGAGATTTTGTTCCGAATGTCGCATCTTACAGGATCCTAAGACAAGGGTTGTTTTGCAAATTTCTAGGAAGCAAGCAATGACTATGAAATGAAGAATGATGTTAAAGAAATCTGAAGATATTACACATTTTTGCAGCAAAAAAAAGTAGAACAGTTGGTTTTACGACTCAGTCCTCTCAATACCTTCTCTAACAATGATTTTCCGACCTTCATATTCCTGCAAAGAGAAATTGTGTTAAAAGGAAAGAACTAAAACCAGAGAGCAAAAGCTTTTTCAAACGAACTTAACTGTTCCATTCAGTGATAAAGCCGCATTACGTTCTTGAAGATTTGAAAACGAAAGAAAGGCAAAGACTCTGCTTTTCCCGGTTTTACGATCGTGTAACACTCTCGCGCTTACGATAGTCCCAAACTTGCTAAAATGTTCTCTTAAACCATCAGGCTGTGTGAACCAAGGGAGGTTTCCGACGTAAACCTTGTATTGGCTTTCATACATGAGAATCTTCTTTGGTGTTGAATTCAATACTTCCGGGTTTCTTGTTGTTCCTGGATTCATGTCAACCGAATACCTAACCCGCATTTCTCGACCTCCTACTTCCTTCATAGCAAGAAAACCAAAAGCAGCAAACTTTAACGCTCGATACGAAGAAAGAAGCAAATAGAGTTTATTTCTTAGGCTCTTAGTGTTCCAGCAAGAAACCAAAGCATCAAACTTTAAAGCTCGATACGAAGAAAGAAGCAAAGAGAGTTTGTTTCTTGGGTTCTTACTTTTCCATCAAGAGAAGCAATGGCGTTTTTCGCTGAGTTTATAGATCCCATTGTTACATATCCGCTTCCACGGCTCTCTCCGGTCTGCGGATTTCTCGATACCTGCAAGATTACCCATTTCAAGCAATGCACACACACACACACCTCTCATTACAGGTATCAATCAGCCATATATTCAAGTGATTATCAAAGGTAAGGACTTTCATATCACATTGTACAGATTCTCTGTTGAATCAGGTCTAGGAGCAAGATTAAGCCATTGTAGGATCAAATCAAAGCTTAAGTTTAATTTTTGTTGATCTAAACTCAATTGATTGCCAAAGCTAAGGACTTTCATATCACATTGTACAGATTCTGTGTTCTAAGAGCAATTATAAGGCATTGTAGGATCAAAATTAAAATATGGATTTGGAGAATTATACCTCAACGGAGATTACAGTTCCAAAAGGCTGAAACATGTCGAGAAGCTGAGAAATGTCAAAGCTTTTGGGGATATTACAGACATAGAGTTCGCATGGTCTCGGTTTCTTCGTTGCTACTGGTTCTGCTTTGGTTTCTTCTCCTTCTTCTTCTTGTTCTTCATCGAGAAGTGATAATTCTGAAGAAGAGACCTTAATTTGAGCTTGAAATGGACGAGACAGAGAAGAGAGGTGAAATGAAGAAGAGAATTGAGATTTTTGGGATTCTAAGTAAGAGTAAGAAGAAGAAGAAGAAGAAGAAGAAGAAGAAGAAGAAGAAGAAGAAGAAGAAGAAGAAGAAGAAGAGATTAGGGTTTTGTGTTTGGGAATTGCATTGTAACACGATCGAGAAGAAGAAGAAGAAGATAAGGGAATTCCGAAGCATGAGGCCGCCATTATCGAACCAGAGAGTAAATTTATTTGAGAAGAGAAAAAATAAATAAAAACAAATAGAAAATATATCGGGTCGGGTCGGGTCATTTAACCCGTTTACATGAGTGAGACCCTCTTTATCGTTTAGCAGGTTTCTAACATTTCTCCAATAAGAAAATGTTTTCTAATACTAGTAGTTTAGTCAAATTATATCATCTTTCCATAAACTAAAATCATTTGTTTTCAAAACGGAAGGAGTACATTCTTAACAACATTTTAGTATTTTACTGATAGTCTAATACACAATTTGCTAAACACATTCTGAAAATATATAACCAAAAGCCAAAATATTCAAACATGATTAATACTAACACATTAAACATATAAGAACCTTTTAATAATAATTTAGTAACAACAAACCAAACAAAAAGAAGAAAAGGTTCAAATGCTTCAAACTGTTTCTCTGTGGCAATTAACTTAACAATATATAGAAGAAACATCAAACAGAAACCAAAAGACAGAAGAAACACAGCTTATATGATTGTTTTCAGACTTGAGCTGTGCCTTCAGTAAACTTAGGATCCTCACATCTGTACTGTCCATCAGGTCCAATTCCAAACCCTTTTGGATCAGCAAACACATTCTCTAGCAACTGACTCCGACCGGGCTGTGGACTCGCGTCCGCAAACTCAACCGCTTCCTCCACCAACTCGTCTATCTTCTTCTCTATCGACTTTAACTCCGCTTCGTTCGCTAGCTTGTTCTCCGTCAAATACTTCTTCAACGCCGTGATCGGGTCTCTAGCCGCGTATTTGGCTTTCTCAGCTGCCAAACAAATAAGAAACAACCAAATAAAAAAAACGCTTCATTCATAATTTACGGTTAGTTTAGAAGAGAAAGTGAGATTTACCGGCGTCACGAAGCTCATCCGGATCAGCCAAAGAGTGTCCTCTGAATCGATAGGTCTCACATTCGACCAAAGTAGGACCTTCTCCTCTTCTAGCTCTTGTAACTGCTTCTTTAGCAACTTCTCTTACTTTCAACACATCCATACCGTCAACATGAACACCGGGCATACCAAACGCAGGACCTTTCTTCCATATCTCGGGATCAGAAGTTGATCTCAAGTGAGACATACCGATCGCCCACAAGTTATTCTCAACAACAAAGATAATAGGCAATTTATACAACGCAGCCATGTTCAAACACTCGTAAAACTGTCCGTTATTACAAGTCCCATCTCCAAAAAACGCGACAGTAACATCTTCGCAATTCTGTTTCAACACATCCCTCTTATACTTGGAGGTAAACGCAGCACCGGTCGCCACAGGAATCCCTTCGCCAATAAAAGCAAACCCACCAAGCATGTTATGTTCTTTAGAAAACATGTGCATAGATCCACCTTGACCTCTGCAACATCCCGTAACTTTCCCGAAAAGCTCACTCATCACTGCACGAGCCGAAACACCTTTGCTTAGCGCGTGGACGTGGTCACGGTACGTGCTCACCACTGAATCACTCTTAGTCAAAAGCTTGATAAACCCAGTTGATACAGCTTCTTGACCATTGTACAAATGAACAAAACCAAACATTTTTCCTCTGTAGTACATTTGAGCACACATGTCCTCGAATGATCTACCTAGAATCATATCTTCATACAACTCCAATCCTTCCTCTTTCGTTATCAACTATTTCAAAAACAAGTTTCACAATCCAAAACTTCAATTTCTCAATCAATACAACAAAGCAAGGCACGTAAGCTTCAATTTCAATCCCTCCATCACAGATTTCGTTGATTACTAGCTAGAATCAGTTCATTGAACACGAATTTGCTTATTACGCGCAAAATCGAGTCCAAATTTTACGATTTCAATACAAATTTCACAATCTCAGAACTTCAATTCCTCAATCAATACAACAAATCAAGACACACACATCCCAAAATTCTACAATCTACAAATTTTCAATTCCTCTATCACAGATTTCGATGATTACTAGCTACGATCAGTGCATTGAACACGAATTTTGCTAATTACGGGTGAATTTTCCAAATCGAGTTCAAATCTAACGATTTCAATACAAATTTCACAATCTAGAACTTCAATTCCTCAATCAATACAACAAATCAAGGCAAGTAAGCTTGAATCTCAATTCCTCTATCATAGAGTTCGATGATTAGTAGCTAAAATCAGTGCATTGAACAGGAATTTGCTAATTAAGCGTAAATTCTCCAAATCGAGTTCAAATTCAAATGTCAAAATCTCGAACTTCGATTCCTTAATCACAGATTTCGATGATTACTAAGTTTCGAGTGAGACGTACCAGGTTATTGGTGGATTTCTTCTGCTTGACGATTTCCTGAACTCCGACGACGGTAGATCGACGGGAAGCGTTAAGGTGGTTGAGTTTTCGGGAAGAAATGACGGAGAGAGAACGGGTGGATCCGAGGAAAGAAAAAGGAGGAGATAATCGGATCGGAAGGGAGAGACGGTGATGATTGTCTTGAGATCCATGGAGAGAGACGGTGGTAGTGAGATTTGTGGGAGAGAAAGTTGTGGCCATTGTTGTTACGTATCAATGAGATTCGGAGAGAAGGCGGAGAGAACGAGGGAGATGAGTTGGAAGAGTAATAAGAGGCGGAGGCTCAACTTCTTCTACCTATATTTATTTCTTCTTCTGAATTTTAATTTAACATATGTTTTTCTCTTTAGATTTTTGGACCCACCCAAGACTATTCATTTCGTTAACACCAATGTATTTCTTTTGATTTTTTTTATTTTTTTTTTTAACTTCAAGATCTAATCTGCAAATCCAGTCTCCGTTATATAGGCCTGTAGAAACAACTCAAAAAAAATCAATTAAATTAGAAAATATGATGGAGGAAACATTTTTCTCTAGCTCTTTGTAATTTATTTTCATATTTTCTCTTAACTATTTTTACTCTGATTTTGGTTTACATCGTTTGGAACATATCAAAGTAGACGTACAAGTGTAGTACCTGCACAAGAAAGAAACACAAGTTGGTAAGACAAAAAAAACAAGTGTTTCCTCAATCCCAAAATAAAGCGCGTTTATCCCCATTCTTCTTCAACGCGCGAAATGAAATATGAGTTACAGGCTGCTCCCAACAATAATGGGCCGGGCTCAACACTAAATGATCCGAGTGTAATTATATAGGCCTCGTAAATTCGTAATGATACTATACTGAATACATGATTTATTTTTGACAGATTTTTTTTTACTTTAATGGTTGGACGTTGATGTGTTAAACCGAGTCGTAAGAAGAAAAATAAACAAAAATCCATTCTAACAAAAGCCAGAGCCGATGGGTTTACTCGGAAACTTTGTGTCATATGATTCCAAAAAAAAAACAAATAGAAGTTCTTTAGCAAGATCAAACTTGATACGACAAAATATAGTCTCAAATAACCAAAACAAGACAATGTAAATGCGCTTAATCGAACAAGCCGAATCCCAAATCTCCATCACTCTCTTCTGCTGGTTCATCCTGTAAACAAAACATTTAACAAAATTGACATCAATAACCAAATTATGATTACTAAGAAAACAAAACAAAACCATAGCAATGGAAAGAAAATTGTTCTAATTACCTTCTTCTTCTCCTCGGCGGCAGGGGCAGCAGCTGCAGCACCACCACCAGCAGTAGGAGCTGATGCGGCAACAGGAGCACCTCCTCCTCCACCCGCACCAACATTCATGATGAGGTCAGTTACGTTACGTTTCTCAGCCATCTTGGCGAATAGCATTGGCCAGTATGACTCAATCTCAACACCAGCAGCCTTGACCAAAGTTGCGATTTTGTCGGCCTAATCATAACAAGTCATGAATACAATTAATACAAGCAAATACCTTAATCCAATTCCAAAACCCTAAACTCTAGTAACATAATCGCCTAAAATCTCAGAGTATTAAATATTCAACACGTTCAAAGTTTATTCGAGTATATAAAACATATATTAGTCTCCCAATCCCATTTATCCTATGATTTAGACCTCAAAATGTAACAATCAAGTCACCAGAAATGGCTCCTAATTCTTCAACTCTATATCCTAAGATCGAACGTAGATAATCTGAGATATAAGCAAAGAAATCGAAAACAAAAGATTACCGTAATAGCAATACCCTCGTCCTCAAGGATCATAACAGCGTAGCTGCAAGCAAGTTCTCCAACTGTCGACATTTTTTTTCCTGAAACCAAGTAACAAATTACCAAAATATTAATCACCGATTTACAAATACTAAATCATACTCTAAATCCACAAATCGGGACTTTAAATCCGAAATTCTAACTGAACAAACCAATCATAAAGCTGTGAAATGATTAAACTACATCGTAAAAACAGATCAACGAAAATCCAAAAATCGGAAACGAAAAACTCCTAAAATCAATCGAAGATTATTCGGGAAAAGAAAAATCTCTAAACCGAATCTATATATATAGAAATCTAACAGTGATTTTCAAGGATTGGTAAAGATAGAGAAATGGAGAAACATTGGAAATACCTTAGACTACGATCGAGAATGCTTTCGCAAAGCGGCTCGAGTGGAAATTTCGCTAGGGTTTTGGAACAAAGGTGGGCGAAGCCGAGATTATAAAGCTTGTATCCAGGCTTATATGGGCCATTCACTAGGCCCATTGAAAATATTGAATACAGTTTAAATTTACTGGGCTTTTATAATATGTTAAAGCCTTTTAACGTTTGGATGAAAATTAGAGCCCAAAGAGAGAAATTTTGACTTTGACCAGATGTTGAGTAAAAACAAAAACTTTGTTGTTGGTTGGGTTCTAGGGAACGACCAACGTGGTCCATGATGCACCTGATTTCTCGATCATTGGCTCCACGCACGTGACTGCACGAGCTTGGTCAAGCAATACTTGGTGGTTGTCGTTTTCAAGTATAACATTATTCTTCACATAATTATAAATATATATATATATCTTCAATAGACTTATGATATGTCGATAAGCACAAAATGATATGTTACCCAACGATATATCTTTCATCTGTTTTTACTAAAATTCAATATTAGAGCTCTTTTTATCATGTATATATTGACCGTGATCCAAATGGAGTACCAATTTGAATTGCAAATGTCCCCATTCCTATAATCAAACCTTAAAATAATTATGCTTTTAACATTCACAAAATTAGAATCTCAATTATACTAGGGCATCCTAACGTACCATTCCACAAATTTAGTAATGAAATTTAATACGCATGCTCTAAAGGTGAACCCATAGTTGGCGTTTAGTTAAATAATGGGCAAAGGTGAAAGTAATCTTCAAGTAATTTTAGTGTATCGAGACAAAATCAACGTGCAATCTCTCTCCCACGGTACATTTACAAGGACCCATAACGAATATATGCAAGTTAATATCGATGCATACAAAACTAAAATAATAATATTCGTAAAGATAAAAATAATTTTTTTAAAAAAAACAGTGTGTCGTGGTTGCAGTGAAAGAGGTGGTCAGAATCTATCTAGTTTTATTTACATAAGCAAGGCAACAAAAATATTATCTGTACTTGTTCACTCTCTCTCTCTCCTTATTTCTGCAAAAAAAATCTAAAGCCAAATCTCAATTTCTTTTACGCCAAAACATAAGACAATGGTGGTAATAATCTTCTGTTAAAGAGTGATATGGGTAAAAAGAACGGTTCTTCTTGGCTTACCGCCGTGAAGCGAGCTTTCCGATCTCCGAGCAAGAAAGAGCATAACAGTCCTCACGGTAATGAAACCGAAGAAGATGAAGAAAAGGTTTGTTTATTTCTAGATCTTGTTAATTACTCTGTTTTTGGATAAAAAGTTGAGATTTTTATTTACTCTGTTTTTTTTTTAGCAGAAGAGAGAAAAGAGACGGTGGTTATTCAGAAAACCGGCGACTCAAGAATCTCCGGTGAAGCCTACCGGCGTCTCTCCCCCACCCCCACCGCCGCAAGAATCAGATAACGCAAATTTGAAAACTTCTCCGGAGACAAACGCAACGACGACGATACCATTGAACACCGGAAAAACACCTGTGGCCGTCTCCGCCACGTCAGCATCTCCGGCGGTCGCACCGAAAGTCACGAGGCGGGTTTATTACGCAAGAGAGAATTACGCAGCTGTTGTTATCCAAACTTCTTTTAGAGGATATTTGGTAAGCAAAACTAATTATCATTACTTTTGCTTTAATTATTATCTAACTAACTAATGTGTTGTTAACAATGTTTAGTGATAACGATGTGTTGTATATAGTTGACATTCTTTAGTACTATGTCACTTTATAGTGATAATGATGTGTTAGATCAAATTAGCATTGGTTATACAAGATTGAGGATTAATTTAGTTTTATTTTGTTTTGTGTTTGATATAGGATTTGATTTTGTTTGATTTCTTTCTAATTTTGTGTGTTTCTGTTTTCTTTTGTAAATGGGATAAGGCAAGAAGAGCATTAAGAGCATTAAAAGGATTAGTGAAGCTACAAGCATTAGTGAGAGGTCATAATGTGAGAAAGCAAGCTAAGATGACTTTAAGGTGTATGCAAGCTCTGGTTCGAGTCCAATCTCGTGTACTTGACCAACGCAAACGCTTGTCTCATGACGGGAGTCGGAAATCCGCGTTCAGCGACTCTCACAGTGGTTTTGAATCTCGTTATCTTCAAGACATTTCAGACCGCCAATCCATGGTTAGTTACAAAAACTCGAATAATTTTACACTATACCATAGTATAATTATGGTTGCATATGGTTTCCTAGTAATTTAAGACGTTCTTGTAATATCTTTGGTCGGATTTGCTCAAGTCTTTTGGTTATGTATTTGTTATAGTCCAGAGAAGGAAGTAGCCTTGCGGAAGATTGGGATGATCGACCACACACGATAGACGAAGTGAAAGCGATGCTACAAAGGAGACGGGACACGGCATTGAGACATGAGAAGACTAATTTGTCTCAAGCTTTCTCTCAACAGGTAAAATAACGAAAACCAGTTCAAAATGCTTTTTGTATTTTATATTTTGAGTTTTGCTGATAAGACATTTTTGTTTTAATGAAAAGATGTGGAGAACGGTTGCCGCGGGAGGTAACCACGAGGCAGAACTTGAGGAGGAAAGACCAAAATGGCTTGACCGGTGGATGGCTACTAGACCGTGGGATAAACGAGCTACTAGTAGAGCTTCCGTTGACCAAAGTGTTCCAGTTAAAACAGTGGAAATCGACAATTCTCAACCTTACTCAAGAGCAAGAACCGGAAGCCCAAGCCGTAGTCAGAGACCAAATTCACCATCAAGACCTAGCCACCATTACCAATCCCGCAATAATTTCTCAGCTACTCCATCTCCAGCTAAGTCTAGACCGATTCAAATCCGGTCAGCTAGTCCACGGTGCCAAAGAGACCCGAGGGACGACCGGGACCGAGCATCTTATAGTTATACATCAAACACACCTAGCTTGAGATCTAATTACAGTTTCACAGCTAGAAGTGGATGTAGCATTAGTACTACAATGGTCAATAATGCATCATTGTTGCCTAATTACATGGCGAATACGGAGTCTGCTAAGGCGAGAATTCGGTCCCATAGCGCGCCGAGGCAACGACCTTCGACTCCCGAGAGAGACCGTGTGGGTTCGGTTAAGAAACGGCTCTCATATCCTGTTCCTCCGCCACCGGAATACGAGGACAATAATAGCTTGAGGAGTCCAAGCTTTAAGAGTGTGGCTGGTTCACATTTTGGTGGATTGTTGGAACAACAATCTAATTACTCTTCGTGTTGCACTGAGTCTAATGGTGTTGAGATATCTCCAGCTTCTACTAGTGATTATAGGCATTGGCTGCGATGATTGATCATGGTATGCTAAATCAACGGTCAAGATCTTTTGTTATAACTCCAGGAATAAAAGGAATCTAGTTTTATTACATTCATCTTTTTTTTTTATTGTGTTTCTTGTATTTTGGACATGTGCTTTTGAAAGAAAGAAAACAAATATTAACAAATTGTTCTTGTGACTTGTCAAAAACTATGAAATGTAAAATTTATTTAGATTGATTAAGAGTAAGAGAATATTTGCTTGCATTGTAACCACTAACATGTTGCATTATGATGCGTTTTTCAAGCTAATTTATAGATTCGATTTTTAAGATAACTAATCAAGTAATTTTGGCCTTTTAGATCCTTACTTTTTGGCCTTTGACAGAAAAAAAATTTGGATAAAAGGTTTTGAATCTTCCACTATAGCACCCTGAATTTACGTTTTTGATGATTTTAATGCAAAAGTGAGACTCTCAAATCTTTTAAGAATGAGCTAAAAAGAGAAAAAAGCTGCAACTTTGCAACTTGAAACACGAGCAGAAGACATCACCCCATGTGACATGATTCCCAACATCACAAGTCTTGTCTTTTCACTTTTACACGCTCCTTTGAACCACGTCACACTATATTTAATAACTTATATTGCTGGGATAGCCATATCAATGACTCCTCTTGCTCATGTGATACTCATTAATTCTCCGAGTAGAGACCTAAGTCATACCAGGATGATGTAGTGTTAGTCTCTGTAATGATGGGACCGATATAGTGAAAGTCTCCACATCGATACCGCTCTTTCGTCTCACGAACAAATCTTGAATAATAGTGCAGCCACGAAAGAGGTTGCAAGCATACTCTTCCTCTTTGAATTCCACAAAATCAAGATGCAATTCTCTAAGCAAATTCAAGCAAACCCGAGAAGGAAAGTCTAAACCAATGTAATAACACTCGAGTTTCAAGCTCAAGGCCCAAAGTCATTAAGAAGAAGCCCAAACTGCGAAAAGACTCAATATCTCAAAAACGGCACCCAGTCTACCATCCTTTTTATAAAACGCCACGACATCAGAGTAACTCGCCTAAACTCATATCGGAAATTGACGTTTATTTAAATTTGGGGTAATGATGGGAATTTGGGGGAGATAATTGCACAATCCAAATTTACAATTAAAGTCGGCAGATCATTATAATTTATAACTACGAGTATTTATATAATTTGGCGGTAACGAATCCGGTCTACTCTTTTATGAACTTAAATGGTTATAATTTGTCTAAACCAATAAAACCATTAATCACATGGACACATATGTTAGGGAATTAATCATCTCTCAATCCCTTTTACTGATCGATATAGGCGATTCCCTAAACCTTGGAATCAAAGAACACCCGATTTCACCAAGTTCACAGTGTTAACGAATCGCTACATCCGGCTAGGATCTTTCGATGGATAAATTTGAACATACCATAGACATATACTATTTGTAGTAGGAGGAAAAATGTATGTACTCACTCCAGTATCAATGGGGACAGGCCTACCCAATTGGTTTAGCTCTCTTTCGAGTTCCTCGATGCTTCTGGTTATATATTAAGACTAGGATATTTGGAATACGTTTCCTTATAATAGATTCTAATTAAGAGCTGGAGAAAAGAAAAAACAAAGATCATAAACTAAAATCAGAACGATATAGAAGTATAAGTGACATATTCTGAAAACATTTTAGCGGCTAAGTGACCATAGTCAGGACTGGTTTCAAAGTATTCTCGCTCTTTCCTTCTTGAAGCCTTAGTCAGGCTAAATGTTTCATTGGTTTCTTTTTGTTTATTTTGTTTACTAGATTTTGACCCAGTCGTGCGTGGGAATATAAATTTCTGTTTATTGTATAGTAAAAATGTATTGTTTTGAATTATACATACCAAAAATATTAGATAAATAATCATGTCCACTACAAAAATTATTCGATTGGTTTACGAATTTTGAGTGTCTAAATAATAAGTCTTACGTTTTAAGTCAAAAACAAAAGAAAAAAATGAATTAAAGATTCTCCTACCGGAAAAAAAAAGTTTTTGTTTTTTTAGATGGTGGTTGTTACTTGTTAGATATGTGTTTTTGTGTTTGTTAACTTATATATAGGGAAGTGGTGATAGTAGTCTTATTTTTAGGTTTGAAAAAGAAGGAAAGTTATATATATAAATGTTTATTTCAGAATTTTATTTAAAATTAATGCAAAATTTTAGGAAATTTAAGGAATGTTTCGTAATGTTGATAAATTTAGAACTGTGTTATTATTTTAAATTTTTAATAGGATGATAATTAGCCCTTAAAACACTCTTAGCATGACACATAAGATTTTTTAAGGTAGAATGTCTCTTAGCATGACATATAGGATTTTTTAAGTTAGAATGTCTCATAAAAGCCTCAATGAGTGACACCTAGGATTTTGAGATTTTAGTGTCTTCTCAATTAATATATATAGAATTATTAGTTACACTCTCATGGGGAAACAATAAATATTTTTAATGTTGCAATAACACGTGGAAGTATATTGAGTTAATATACATGTTTTTAAACTCTAATGGGCTTTTAACCCAAGATCCGGATCTTATATGGGACACTTAAGATTTCGGATCTTAGGATTAGACACTAGACACGTGTCGATATCTGGTGGTTTCTGTTGTTTTTATTGGAAAAAAATTAAAAATTAAAGAAACAAAAAACATAATGTTTTATGGGTAATTCTTATAGATACCACTTTTTTAAGTTTTAAAATAACACCAATTTTTAAAAGTTCCCTAGATACCAATTTTTTCAAATGTTCCAAAAATACTACAAAATTAAAATTAGTTTTAAATGGTCAAAACTAAATCCTAAACCCTAAACCTACACCCTAGCCCCTAAAACTATACCCTAATTGTACAATAGTTAACCCAAACCCAAAAATTTAAATTATAGACCCTTTAAAAATCAATTTTTGTGTTTGAAGTGTTTTTAGAAATTTTGATTTTTTTTTAAAATAGTGGTATCTAAGGAACTTTTAAAAATTAATGGTATTTAAGGAACAAAAACTTTGTTTGGTGGCATTCTAGGGAATTTCTCGTGTTTTCTCCCTTTTATGATAAAAAAAAACATAATTTTTTTTTTATAAGATCTTCTAGTTTTAAGATCCACCAATGGAAGCAACAAAATTTAATTCACTTATTAAAAGTCTTAAAATTTCATCATCAACTATTTATATTAAATATATTCTTAAGACTCAAAAATGTGGATCTATGGATGGAGATGCTCTAAATCAGTAATTTTTTGTTTCCTATTCTAATTATCAAGAAACATGAAAAATGTGACATCGATTTTTTTGCATTAAATGTTTTTTTGCTTTTTGGTTGTTACATGTAGGCAGCAAGCCAGCAACCAAGTATACATATGCATCTCTTTCAAAAAAAATAAAAGTATACATATGCATGCAGATGATTATTCAACCACCTCGACCTAGAAAAGTTGTTGACCGGGCTAATGGTTCGAGGCCGTAGGACCAGGACTAAGGTAACCGACCTTAATTTTTACTAAGTTATTATTATAGATCAAGACTTTGAAGAACCAAGAGAATTTTATGTATCCGTTTGTAATATGTTTCTTATATTTATTGTTGGACTAACTTGGTTAATCCTTAAATTTAAAAGTGATAGTATGGTTATGTCTTAAAAATGACAAAAGAGTGAATCTTAACTAGCGTAATTTGTGAGATTTGCAAACAAACAAAAACGTGTGGTTGTTTAAAAAATAGCGTAATTTGTGAGAATTTGCAAGTTATCTATATGGGTGTGAACGCAGTTAAAGTGGATTACAAAGATACGACTTTTATTTGTCTCTTTTGAGGTTTTGACAAAATTTTAGATTTCTTGTTTACCAAAAAGTATCAAAAAAATTCAACTTTCGTATACCAAACACAACATCCATAAATTAATTAAATTATAATCTTCATTGGATAACTTACATAAAAAAAGTATACTTCAATTTAAAGAGGAACACAATTACATATAATCAAACCAATCACTGTACTTCACATATCCGGTCCAACCAATCATTGCACAATCTTAACCGGATATTCATCAACCGAACCTTCCCATGCATTACCTGTCAACTCCTCCGTCGAAACAGCTCGTAACGCTTTCCAAACCGCACTATTGCACTTAAAACCCGATCCAAACGCAATCTGCCAAAGTCTATCACCAGCTTTAACCCGACCTTTAGCTTCGGTATAAGCCATCTCGTACCACAATGAGCTACTCGAAGTATTACCAAACCGGTGCAAAGTCATTCTAGAAGGTTCCATATGCCAATCTTTAAGATCAAGATTCTTCTGAACCTCGTCAAGAACCGCTCTACCACCCGCGTGAATACAGAAATGCTCGAAAGCTAGCTTGAAATCCGGAATATACGGTTTGACTTTGAGCTTGAACATCTTCCTTTTAACCAACGAAATCAAGAACATTAATTGTTCCGACAACGGAAGAACCATCGGTCCTAACGTCGTGATGTTCGTTTTCAAAGCGTCTCCGGCGACCGACATAAGCTCACGAGCTAAAGAGACACCGATCGTTCCTCTTTCGTCTTCCTTCTGATACACGCAATTGTAGTTCTTGTCGTCTGATCCTTTGTGTGTCCGTACGACGTTGACTAGCTCGTACTTTGACTTTGACCGGTCTTTTCGACGGTTAGAGAGGAGTATCGCCGCACCGCCCATTCGAAAGATGCAGTTACATAGTAGCATTGACCGGTCGTTACCGAAATACCAGTTTAAGGTTATGTTTTCCGTGCTGACCACGACAGCGTATGAATTAGGGTTTGCTTTGAGGAGATTGTTCGCGAGATCGATCGATATTAAACCGGCCGAGCAACCCATTCCTCCGAGGTTGTAGCTTTTGATGTCTTCTCTCATCTTGTAATGGTTAACGATCATCGCCGATAAAGACGGTGTCGGATTGAATAAGCTACAATTTACGATCAAGATTCCGACTTCGGCCGGTTTAATTCCGGTTTTCTCGAAGAGGGAATCTAAAGCACCGAACATAACGGCTTCAGCTTCTGCACGAGCCTCGGACATGTTTAGCTTTGGCGGTGTTGAGGTTATGCCACGTGGCAGATAAGTCTGGTCTCCTAAACCGGCCCGGTTCGAGATTCTTTGTTGGAATTGAATCGTGTCGTCGGTGAACGAACCGTTTTCTTCCGTCATCTTCAAGAACGAATCAACCGATATTTTCCGCTCGTCTTCCGGTTTGTATGTGGAGAAATCCACTAGGTAAACCGGTTTAGACCGGTTAGCCACGTAGAGAGTCAAAATGAAGCAGAGGAAAACAGAGCAGGTGAGTCTAGTCGCGCCGTCGAGTTGGACCGCCTGGTTAGACCAGAGCTCAGTGAACATATCGACTGTTAGACCGGTTAGCTGAACCAGGACGGTTCCGGTTAAGGGGAGAATGATGATGAAGAAGAGAATGGTGGATAAGTTGCAAGTGTTGTGGAGTCCAAGCTTCACGTATTTGAGCTTAACGGACGTTAGCAAATCCGGCAAACGTCGCCGGATTCTTATAACGGCCGACGAAGAATCTTTAAACGCCATCTCCGCCGTTAATCTCTCTTGATCCATCTCTATGCTGTTTGTTCTCTCCATCATCTAAAGATTGGTAGAAATATGTGTATAAATATTAACCTTTAGGAAAATTTGGAGATAAAGAGAAAATGAGAATGAAAAATCCCAAATTTGGTGAATTTGGAGGATTTTGGTGAAATTAGGGCAAGTAGAGATAGGGAGATATAAGGAGTTGCTATTTAGTGCAAGAAAGAGAAAAGAAAGTTTTGGAATAATATTAGAAATTAATGGTGGGTGGTTCCGAGATACTATTATTAGCTCAACTACTTATATGGGACCTTGGTATTAAATTAAGTAGTCAAGATTATTTGTCATGTTTTGTTCACACGAAATACAAACAGTACATTTTTATGAAAGTCTAACATAACCAGCTTAATCGCATAGGGTTAAAGATATCTTTATTACTTACACATAAATTTGGACATCTTAACTTTCTTTCTAATTTTGTTTGTCGATCTTAAAATGTAAATTAGAGGACTACACCAATAACAAGAAGTTATGACACGTTTACAAATTACTATATATTTTCTTATTAATCAATACGTCTATGACACGTTGGTGTTTTGGTTGCTTCTTAAAAAGTATATATTTAATCCAAAATTGAGTGAGGAAAGTTTTTGAAATTAAACATATTATAAACTGATTAAGTGATTAACCATGACATATCGTAATGATTTGTGCTCCATCCGTTTCTTGGAGATTGATTTTCTAGCATTTTCACACAAATTAAAAAACAATAAATTGTGTTTAGTAATTAATGTAACTTTTTGCAACAAACATTTTTTCATAACAATGAACCAATAGTTATTCTCTAAATTTAAATAGTCTCATTCAATATTTTTTGGAACTTACAGTTTGTTAAATATAAATTGATTAAAAAAGTATAAAAAATCTACAACATCAATCTTTGTGGAACAACCAAAATATGCTAGAAAATCAATCTCCAAGGAACGGAGGGAGTATAATATATGATATTCTTTGAAATAATTATACATTACAAGTTGATAAAAAAAATTAATTGTAGTAAATTGTAGATCAATCTAAAGGACTGAATGTGTTTGAGAAGCGTTTCTTTCATTCATGAGAAGCGTCCCCTGTCCCAATTGCTATTGCAAGAGGGTATATAGACAAAAGCGTGTCCCCAAATATTCAAATATGTTATTTTCACATGATTGTGTATTCCACAATCCACATGCATGCAAACTCCTTTTTATGGACCATGATTATCTGATTATGAATTAAAGTTACTTTTAAATATTAGTACACTTCGTTTACTCCATTATATACCATATCCATATAAATTTAGTTAATATCGTGGTCATTGTCATTTTAAATTTTGCTGGCTCCATTAAGACGTTGAATTTATTGAGTTAAATTCCATTTTAAAGTTGAAAACAAATAATTTATTTCAGTTACATGGAGTTTATGCAAAGACGCTGAATTGTTGTCATTATCTTAGAATTACGGTTGTTAATATGGATATATCAAAGTGACTATAAACCAAACAATTACTGTCCATCCAAATTTTGTATTTGGATATCTACTTTTCGATTTTTTATGTTCTTTATAAACAATAAAATTGATTATTCTAAGGTAAAATAGACCTTACATGGGTAAAATGGGGAATTTCGACCAATTGTATGACATAAAAAAGCTGTTGAGTTGTTGGTGAAGTGATCGGATCTTAAGTCCACGATCTTCCTCTGTTTTAAAATTCGTATAAGCTGATATTATACGTAAAATGCTTTAACTTAATCATTTCTACGATCGTAAACTTTTTTTATTTGATATCAGAATCTACTTGCGTCTCTGGAATATACCATTCATCTAAAGAATATTTAGATTATCACAAAGAAAAATAAGATGGTAATCTAACTATCGCGACGTGGAGAAAAAGAGAGACAAATCAACGACGTGGTTTCGATGAATCGTGATTATTACATGAAACACATGTTTTGACAGTACTTACCAACTGGCAACTCTCACGTCAAACTTTATGAGCTTAATATAAGCCGAAACGTATAGAGTAGTACTGATATATATATATATATACTTTTATTTTAAAACGGAGTATAGTTTTTTTTTGTGTGGACAACGAGTAGTATTACTATTAATATTATGACAGAGTAGTAAACTAATTATTTTTGTAAAGTAAATGAAATAGCGATGATAATAAATGGTGGAATAGCTAGTGCCCATGTGTAGACATAAAGTCATAAACTAACAATTAATGTTGGTCGGCTTAATACCAGCTAACTAGAAACCAGTCAGTCATTAATGTATGAATAATAAACTATACATTTCACAATGATAGAATGTATAAAAAGGACTATACCAATTTAAATGGTTGCAACAGAAATAAACGATATAGTACTCTAAATAAAAAAAGGCGAAACAAGGTTGAAGTTTGTGGTATAATATACATAATATTAGTAGAACGGTTCAAAATCAAATACACAAAAAACATTAAATTAAAAATCCATACTCATTTTTAACGAATAAAGCTAAATGAAAATTTCGTTATAACATTTAAATCGATAATTGTAGCACACTCTACACCACTGGAAAATTTAATACAACGCCATGACAAAACATTGCCAATTCTTGTTGTCACGTCTAATCTAAATTACGATTGGTAGTTAGATACCAAAATATGTAAATGTTTGATTAAGGATTATTCACTTAACTACGGATTATCCATTCTTCATCATCAACAGACCACAAATTAGTTACGGGTTTATAGCGTACCTAATTTACATATGGAAATGTTCGTTGTTTCCAATGTCAATTGTCAAATGAAACAAAAATCGTCACTCATGTTTTGTAGCCAAACCATAACTATTTGCCTCTTCTTTGTTTGGTCAAATATCTATTTTCCTTTTTTGTTTTGTTTTTAGAGGCTACATATTGTATTTTATTGCATTTAAAGCCATCTAACTGCGAAAAAGACAACATAATAGCGACGATTTTTCGCTTTTTTATCAACTCGCATTCCATCATTAATTCATAGCCTGATTGTAGAAATCCATAACCATGTCTCAGGCTATATTTCGTTTTTTCCCCCTTGCAGTATCTATGGAATAATAGCATTATAGCAGAATCGTTATTTGATATGCATTTTTTTAACCGATCACAATTTTACAAAATAACAGTCATTCCATCATTAGTAAGTGCATCTTACGTAGTTTTACAGCGTAAATAACTTTTTGCCTCTCTTAATATTTCTATCGTTTGTATTTTTCGAAATTGTGATCAGTTTTGTGCCATTCTAAAACGTTGGCAACAGTTGCCATAAAGCGATATTGTTTCAACTATATTCGAACAGTGAACTTCAGTTATTGGATTTTAAACATATTAAAATGTTTGACTTTTGAGTTTGACTTAAAATGAGCCAAACCGAGTTTTGAGGAAGATCGCATATGCCTAATCTACCTTTATAGGCTTATAGCCCACTAATAGGTTTGACTTTTTTGTGTGTTGGTAATATTTATATTTTGCCAACTCCAGAAGATTTTTACTATTCAGTTTACAATTTCAATTTGAATTCTCTTTCTTAATTTATTTTAATTTTTCCATATAACAACATTATTTCTTATTAAGCTTTATGTTCTTCAGCTGCTCCATCAGTCCAGACTACATCTTTTAATCCAGATGAGAAGTTTTTGTAAAACTGCAGAAAGAGATTTTTACATAAACCCAATTAGTAAAAAATCAATTTAGAGAACCTCAACCGATTCATGAAGATTAAACCGAAAACAAACCTTGTGAAACTCGAGGGTATCACCGCCGGTTTTCCTTAGCTCTACCACATGCAACGATGGTGCCACTTCAAACACCTGCTTAAACCGGATAACCAAAACCAATTGATAAAACAAACTAGAAAACCGAACTTAACCGGAATGTTTCGATTTTTATACCTCTGTAGCTACGGAGAGCTGACCTTTACGACCACTTTTGTCTCCTTTCATTTTTATCTGAAATTTTATCAAAGAAATGTTTAACTAAAAGCCACAAAGACGTTTAAGCAACACAAAGAGAAATTCAAGAAGATGAACAAACCTTGTAGTTGTCTTTACGAACATTGAAGCCTAATGGCTTTGCGGTTTCTTCCATTTTCGACATTATTTCACTCGCTGATCGTTGAGAAGTAAACCGCGTTTCTTTCTTCACAAGTTGCTGCAATTCCACAACCAAAGGAGAAGCTTACTTAAGATAAACCTATGCATATGATATGATGTTAGAGACAAATAATTCACAAACTCTAACTAGGATAAAAGTTCGTACAGCTTGCTTTTCGAATAAATTTTCAAGACTGAACTGATTTGAGCTAGAGATAAGCTCGAAAGCGTTCATGGATTCCGGTTTCTCCTTCTTCTCTGTTACAAGACATTCCTAGAGTAGCAGAACAAAAGAGTAATATAAGCAACCGAACAACGATATATATATATATATATCATTACATAAGCAATAGAATCAGATAGAGAAATGGCAGACTTTTACCTTGGAGTTACTGAATGCAGCATCAACATCATCAATGGTTATGTCTTCATCATCTTCGTCAAACGATGGAGGTTTGTACCCTTGCTTGAACCATTCATCTTCTAGTAAGTCTGCAATACTAATTCTCTGCAATTCGGAAAACTCATGTTTCTTAATCTCTTGCTCATGTTCACAAATTCACAGCTATTCATTCAAGAAAGAGTAAAATGGTTCTAGGCGTTTACGGTTATCGGGTTGGGATCAAGAATACGCTTAATGACTCTCTTGGCACTTGTAGAGAACCATGGTGGGCAACTGAACTCGGCTTTGCATATCTGTTAAGTGTTTTAGTAAACACCGAAGATGAGATCAGACAAGTAAATAGAATAAAGGAAGAAGAAGAGGAAGAAGAAAAGTTTTAGACGTATACACGTTTGTATAATGTCATGAGATTTGGCTCATCAAAAGGCAAGTAACCAGCCATGAGCACAAAGAGAATAACACCACAGGACCAGACATCTGCTGCTGCACCGTCATAGCCTTTGTCCGATAAAACCTACACACAAAATGCAGTTAAAATTAGAGTCTTGTATCAGATAACAAGACACTTCATATGCTTTGCTTTTTTAGTGCTGAAAATTAGTATATACCTCAGGAGCAACGTAATTTGGCGTTCCACAAGCTGTGTGAAGCAAACCATCTTCCTGCGTTCAACAGAATAATGCTTACAACAACCATTACAGTGTGAAAACAGACAATTGATATGACATTTACCCGAACTTGCCGTGAGAACGCGCTTAACCCAAAATCAGATACTTTAAGAACCCCATTGGCATCAAGTAAAAGATTTTCAGGCTGCAACAAGCAACATATCATAGCATATGTAACTTTGAACAAGATGAAATATCATATTACGAGCGAAAGAAAGAAAGAAAGAAAAAAATTAGACCTTCAAATCTCTGTGGTAGACTCCTCGACTGTGGCAGTAATCCACGGCATTGATGAGTTGCTGAAAATATCTCCGTGCTTCTTCCTCCTTAAGTCTCCCTTGTTGAGCCTATGTATGATTCAAATCCAAGAATGACATTAGTAAAAACAGAGAACATTTTCATAATTGCCAAAAAAATGTCACTTAGATTTGATCTTTATATAGTAACAGTTAAATGTTGCTAATCAAAACGACAAAAATGTGAAGATTCCGAACTTGTAGTGGATTTGGTTTCTTACGATTTTATCGAAAAGTTCACCTCCATTGACGAGCTCAAGAACGATATAAATCTTGGTTTTGCTCGCCATAACCTCAATGATTTCAACCACATTTGGATGTTTAATCAATTTCATTGTCGATATTTCCCTTTTAAGCTGCACAAATACACCATCATCAAGATCCAATCAAATTGTATACAAAACTAAATTTCCTCAGATTCGAACCAATTCCAAAATAAATCTACTCTACTAACTATAGGTTCCAAGATAATCAAATCCACATAATTTCGAATATTTGGAGTTTTAATGATTTTTTTAATTATATTTTAAACTTCAATCAATCATTAACCTTAATAATACTACCCACCTCGGACATGTGGGTCCTTAAACACTTTTTCTTATAATTCGATTAAACAAATCCTAACAATCCAAGCGTGATTGCTTCGTAAATTCAACGATTTACGAACCTGTTCGACCATTTTGTGACGGAAAACTTTTTCTCGATCGAGGATTTTGATCGCAGCTAGATCTCCGGTGACTGTATTCCTCGCGTATTTCACCTTCGCGAAGCTTCCTTCTCCTAAAGTTCTTCCCATCTCGTAATTCCCTACTCGCGTCCTACTCGCCGGCGCCGCTTTCCTTCTGCTTCCACTCATTCTCTCTTCCGATTACGAAAAAATCGAAAACCTCCGGTGGATTTAGTCAACGGAATCGATGACGGATTTCGAATTTCGATGAGAATATTTCTCTCTATCTCTTCTTCTTCTTCTTCTTCTTCTTCGCTAGTGGCTGATATAAGGCGAGCGAGAGAAAGTGGACGAGGGAGCGATATAATAGGGAGAGTGAGATACACGCGCTTCATGTGGGTCCCATGGATAATTAACGGCAGATGGATTATTTTCTGTTCCGCGTCCGTTCCGTGTGTGTGTATGTACGTACACTGGTACAATACTACAATTTATTATGAACTTCTCATATTTATTTTATTTTTGTGTGGATTATATCAAAAAAAAGTTTTGGATTTTTAATATATGTGGATCTGTTTTTTATTTTGAGGACTGATAGTTCTTATTTTCTTTCTTTCTTTGTTTTCATAGCTTTTCTGAATTTATAAGATAGATTTTTAACTTGATAAAATTGTGTGGAATGTGGACCATCATTTCTTTATATGTGTAAATTCACAAAATATAGCTTTTCTATAGTTTCAAGTTGGAAATTATCTAACAAGGGTAATAGCTAAATGATGGTAAATTCATGGATTTTGTTGTGTTGATCAAATTTAGAAATGGATTGTTGACTCTCTTTTTTTTAACTATGTGACTTGCAGTATATAACTGGTTTTTCTTGTAACGGTTCTAGATTTGATTAGATATGGAAAAAATGAAATAGATTGATCTTTCCATGTGAGTAAAGATTAGACTGTGAACCCCACATTTGGTCATTCCTGATAAACTCAGATGACACAGAATGTGATAATGTTTTTATATTTCTTCTTTCCTTTATTTTTTTCTCATTTTTTTCTTCTTTTATTTTGATATTAAAATACAGCCAAAAATGCAGAAAATAAAAAAAAGAGTGGCAGACAGTGAGTTAGCGATTTAATGCATAACTGATAAATAATACATATAACAATCACTTTTGAATTATATCGCATTCAATAATTGAGTCTGTTTTAAATATTTTATTTAAAACTCGATCGGGTACAATAATATAGCGTCACCATCATGAAAGCAATTTCATGTTGGTTATCAATTTGAACTTCTTCAATCCAGATTTAGTATGATGTCTTTTGTTTTTATTTGGTTATGGATTCGAGCTTCATCGATCATGTGGATTACGAATAAAAAAAATCTACAATCTATAACTCATATTTGGTTTGATTTCGTAATTACTCTCGGTTTAGCTCGGTCTGTAGTTCCACTAGACTTCCGAGTTTTAGCGCCTGATTCTAATCCTAACGTTGAACTAATAGCCCATATTATTAATATTTGGCCCAGATAGCTTAAACGACCCATTAACATTATGCCTTATTTCTCTGCTAGAAGAACTTTTTGCAACTACAATTTAATAAGACAAACTATCAAATTTTCATGGAAAAATGTAGTATTCTAGTCGATTTTTATTTACACATAACTATTTAAAAAAAAAAATTGGGTAATCCTAAAATCATTTGTATGAAATTCTATATTGATAAATGGTGGTAATTTCGGTGAATATATGTTCAAATGTACATGCCACAACAATCCTTGATTCAAACTTATTTAGGAGGAATACTACTTGTTGTTGATATCGTTTTTAGTGAAGAAGTTTTGCGCGTTTAAGTGTGTTTCTTTTAACATATGTTCTTCATCACAAAGAACAAATGTCGGATAAAAACAAATAAAAGTGAACAAATATGGTCGAATAACCTAACTATATACTCACACATAATTTGCTTATTTGCCTAATTCAGGGTCGAAGTTATAAATAATAGAGTCGGGTCAGAGTGTTTCTCTTATTTCTTTTAAAAAATTCAAATATATGTCAATAAAATTCTATAAAACGTATAATGTCTTCAAGATTCATCATTCATTAATCGTGAATACGAAAATACGTAACTCGATCTGCTTGCCCCACACGGCACCATTTTTGCCCTTCCTCTCACACGTTTCTTCTCGCCTCGTAACAGAAATTATATAACTTAGATGAGTACGACTTGTGCAAAAAAAAAAAAAAAAAAAGAGAGTACGACTATAAAATACGACGAAAACAAAATTTAGCCATAATTTTGGAGAAGATGTGTCTTTGGGATATTTGTGGCAATTTTAGAAAGCCAAACATAGGTTGTATTATGTAATGCAATGTGTACACAAAAATAAACAGGAGTCGTCGTAACCAAACTAAAAAAACAAACTTAAATTCCTCAAAAATCTAAAACATAACAAAATATACATTTCATCAACGAAAACAAAACTAAATCGAATTTTGATTATGAAACTCTATTTTCTAAACCGATACACACGAAATGAAACCGACTATATATAGTTACTCATACACTCAAAAATATTAAATCCATTATATCACTCTCTATCTTTTCTTTCACTTCCTCTCACTTCACCGAATTCCCTAGTAAATAGGAATCATTTCTTTTCTTTTTATCAATCGTCTTGCAAATGAAACACGAAAGCAACAACATGAACACGATTAAGAAGAAGAAGAAGATAATGAAGAAGGAGAAGAAGAAGAGTATGTCATCAATGTCGTTCTTTTTATATTCAATGATTGTGATTGTATTTGGAGGATCGTTTCTAAGTTATTGGGCTTACAAATACCATCTCACAAATACCAACCTTTGGATGGTTCCTATTGGACTCCTCTTCCTTATCACTCCTGCGTTTCTCTCTCTCGCCGTTCTAATTTCCGATCTCTGTGACGACGACGACGACGATACCGACGATGATGACGTCATTATCGACCTTGAACCAAAAATATCGATCCTGATCTAACAATAATTTGACTTTTTTCCTTAATTGTTGTTAATTACTTGCTATTAATACGTTCTTGTTTAATTAATCTCCGTATCAAGGGTAGAATAATTGTGTTATTTTATGGTTTTAGACTTTTAGTTAATAAGTTTTCACCTTCGTTAGCGAAATAAAAATTTGTTAATTGTACGACAAGTTAGGTTATGTCCATTTGTTCGATGGCCCATTGGCCTTAGAATATTGTATTGGGCCCAAACGTATCGAATTAAGAGCTTAAACCTTCTGTATCGCTTAGAGGTTTATTACATTGGTTTTTTTTTTTTTTTTTTTTTTTTTTTATAAAGAAAATTAGCCGCATTTTTTTTGTCATAAAATCTGAGAGAACCTCGTCGACATCTAGACGAATCCAAGTAATAAATTGAAGGAAAAATCTATAAATATTCTGTTGAATCATTTCGTTTACCGTATGAAGTCTAGTAATTTCTCGTCTTGATCGATTTGGGATTGGTAACAATTAAGAGGTTATTTTTGGGGGAGACTGGAAATTAGGGTTTTTGTTGTTTGGTCGGTGACGAAGAAACAGTAGAGAAGATGCAGCAGTCTCCGCAAATGTTTCCGCTGGGTCCTTCTTCGATTCCACCTACTAATAATATCTCTACCGAACAGATCCAAAAGGTTTCTTCTTTCTTCAATTTCTGAGAATATTTCAATCTTATCTTTGATTATTTGTGTCCTAAATCGGATTTTAGAGTCTATTTGTGTTGAGAATTAATGGGTTCTTGTGATTGAATGATGTAATGGTTAATTTGGTGGTAATTGGTTTTAAAGTGTTAGTTTTTACTCAGAAATGAAGTTGGGTCTGTTCTTGGTTATTGATTTTGTTTATTTATTAAAACTTAGAATCAGAATTTTCAAGTTTGGATTTTGAGGTTATAATGCTTGTTGGGATTTGTTGCTGTTGTGTTATTATACTTCATTTTCTTTGTCTGCTTAAATTCAGTATCTTGATGAGAACAAGAAGCTGATACTAGCGATTATGGAAAATCAGAACCTCGGAAAACTTGCAGAATGCGCATCGTAAGTTTCGCAGTAATTGAATCCGAGAACTACGATATATATATGTAGGTTTCGAAGTACAAAATGTTTTGATCACTTATGATATTCAGGTACCAAGCTCTTCTCCAGAAGAACTTAATGTATCTCGCTGCAATCGCTGATGCGCAACCTCCTCCACCTACACCAGGAGCTCCACCACCACAAGCTATGGCTTCCCAGGTTGTGAAAACATTAAAACATATATATATCGAAAATGTATCGGGGTTTTGCTTACTTTTGGGTATGATTTTCTGTTAGATGACAACACCGCATCCTGCGATGCAACCACCAAGCTACTTTATGCAACACCCGCAAGCTTCGGGTATGGCTCAACAGGGATCACCTGCGGGTATTTTCCCTCCACGAGGTCCTTTACAGTTTGGTAGCCCACAACACCAGCTTCAAGATCCACAACAGCAGATTCATCAACAAGGACACATGGGGATTAGACCAATGGGTATCAACAACAACAACAACGCGATGCAGCAACCAGAAACCGGTCTTGGAGGTAGCAGCAGCGCAAACGGTAACTCTTCAATTCATATAAATCTCTATACAATTGTAACTTAATGGCTTGGTTAGTAAATGTTTGTATAAGTTTTGATTTTTCGATCTTTCTTTACTAATAGTGGGGCTTAGAGGAAGCAAGCAAGAGGGAGGAGAAGGACAAGGAAAAGATGATGGCAAATGAATGGATTCAAAGAAGCTTTTTGCTTTTGTTGTTGTTGATATTTAGGACTTGTGCTTTTCTTTCCGAGTCTAGTACGGGTTTTTGCGATGCTTTTCTTTCGAGTCTAGTACGGATTTTTGCGATAGTTTTATCGAGTTTTTAACAGGAAGATAGACTTGTTGTGGAACAGTGGTTGCCACAAACCTTTGTTGTAATGTATTGTTATTTAGTAGTACACGTTTGGGTTGGTTTTACAAACATCTTATTTCTGATAATTGAAGCATTGGTCTTTTTTTGTTTCTTCATTCGGGTTTCGCCTTGACGATGAAGTTCTGGCGACTTATCGGGTTCATCACGACGGGAGGACCAGCGGTTCTTGGCCATGCTTGGAACTTTTCGTCGGTCTTTGCCCACCATTCTTTGTTAGAGACAGTTCCTGGAGTAGTCCCTGAGATTGTTACCATAATGTTTATTAGAAAAAACTTATCAAGTTTTTGAAAACAAATTACAAAGGTGAAATCTTGAAGTAATACTTGCCTCCAAAGATCTTATTATCAGAGATAAGTTTATCAAATGCGTAAGATATTCCGAAAGTTCCGATTAGAGCACCGATTATGTACTTTGCTTTACCTCCTGATGTTGTTGCCATTTTCTTCTAATCTCAAACTGATTTTTATAACAATTTGACATATGTAACAATAATAAAGGAAGAATAAAGAATTTCACAAGAGAAAATGTTAAAATCCATCAATTTCTTCTCATAAAGAATATTTACGAACACAGGAAATTAAAAGACAAAATTGTGTTCAAGTTTGAAGTTACCTCGATCGATTCAGAGACGACGGAGCTTAACACTGGACTTGAGAGTAAAGTTGGAGAAGAAGATGACTCCAATGGTGGAAAATAATTGTTATCGTTATCTTTAACTGTAAAATTACCAAAAAAGGCTCAGTTTCGAGAAGAGTCGTTCGTTCTTGCTTGCGGTGGGGGCTCCGATCGTAATTTCAAGATCTAACGGTGGAAAAATGATCTTTGGTTATTTGTGTCAGTTTTGACCAATATGGATAATTCCCTTAATTCAATGGATAATTCAGTTTTGACCAAAATGGATAATTCAGTTTTGACCAATATTGGATCTTTTTTCTCGGTAGATCATAAAATTTAATATATTTAATTTAAAAAAGTTTTTAGACACTCTACTCCGGATTTCCATTGAACATGGTCTTAATCGTTATATATTTTAAAATCCCCTATATATTATTAGGGAGGTGATTTCATAGATAATTATGACATGGCACCAAAATGGTGACATGAAAATGTGACATGGCAATCACCTCTATGATGGACCAATCACCTCTCTAATGGGCCAATTACATTAATAAGGCTTTAACAACATTGTTTGTAAAAGAATTGTTTTCATTTCCAAATCCCCTATATATTATTAGGGAGGTGATTTCATAGAAAATTATGACATGACACCAAAATGGTGACATGGAAATGTGACATGGCAATCACCTCTATGATGGGCCAATCACCTCTCTAATGGGCCAATTACATTAATAAGGATTTAACAACATTGTTTGTAAAAGAATTGTTCTCATTTCCAAATAAATATTATATCGGGTATATTTCAAATATATTACGTAAATCTCGGTCAAAATATCCTCATTATAAATTTATATTATCAATTCAAATATGGAAGTCTATACAAAACAAAGCCTCTAAAATATATGAGATTTATTGTCCATAGAGGATTTGGCGTATCAATTCAAATATTAGATCTTACCAATACAAACATTTTCTACTTAAAACTAAAAGAAATATTCCATCTTCCGAAAATTTGGCTATATGGACACACTAATTTCGAATAATAAGTTAATCCGCGTTATACGTTGATATTTCATATAGATGATAAGTTAACGATTAATTGCAAGAGAAAAATAAAATATAAAAAAATAGAGAGAATATAAAATTTAATAAAGAAGGTGAAGGAAAACAAAGTAAAATTAAAAATGGTAAACTAACAAAATAATTATCATGTAACTAACCAAATAAAAAAAACATGAAAATTCTAATAGTCCAAAACTAATAGAAAAATAAGAAAACTTCTAAAAGATAAAGTGAATATAAACAGTACAAAACAAAAAGTAGACAGAATATAAATTTCAATTAAGAAAATGGAAATAGTGAATGATAAAACAAAAGTGGTTGTATAAATTGAAAAAAACAAAAAAAAAGATACGTTGATATTTCATATAGATGATAAGTTAACGATTAATTGCAAGAGAAAAATAAAATATAAAAAAATAGAGAGAATATAAAATTTAATAAAGAAGGTGAAGGAAAACAGAGTAAAATTAAAAATGGTAAACTAACAAAATAATTATCATGTAACTAACCAAATAAAAAAAACATGAAAATTCTAATAGTCCAAAACTAATAGAAAAATAAGAAAACTTCTAAAAGATAAAGTGAATATAAACAGTACAAAACAAAAAGTAGACAGAATATAAATTTCAATTAAGAAAATGGAAATAGTGAATGATAAAACAAAAGTGGTTGTATAAATTGAAAAAAACAAAAAAAAAAGATAAAGAAAATATATTGAAATCTCAATCTAAAATTTTAAGAGATGGATAACCAAGTTGAAGAAAAAACAAACAACTTAAATCTATAAGATTATTCATAAAACAGTGAAAATGAAAATCTTCGACCTATGACGGTATTAGGAAGATTCAAACATGTTTAAAGTTTGCGACTATGAATATCTATGAAAATTAAAAAAACCCGATGAGATTTACCAATTATGAATTTATGTGTGATGTCAAAAAAATTCTTTATAAAATATTTCCTACGGGTCTTTCGAGATATTTCATATAGATGATAAGTTGATTTTTACATGTTTCCATAGAATCTATATGATCGCAAACTTTCATATGTTGAGCAATACAAAGAAAATTGTTTTATATGTTTTAAACATAAGAGTTGTTTCTTTTTACTATTTGAATCAACTGTTATGTTTATAGTAAAAAGAAAATTAAAATACGCGGATTTTTGTTTAAAATGATAAGTTAATCCGCGTATTACTATTTTCTTATCTAGATGAATAAGGGGATTGAAAGAAACAACTCTTATATTTATAGTAAAAAGAAAAATATTTAATCCGCATATTATATTATCAATCTCGGTCAAAATATCCTCATTATAAATTTATATTATCAATTCAAATATGGAAGTCTATACAAAACAAAGCCTCTAAAATATAGGGGATTTATTGTCCATAGAGGATTTGGCGTATCAATTCAATATTAGATCTTACCAATACAAACATTTTCTACTTAAAACTAAAAGAAATATTCCATCTTCCGAAAATTTGGTTATATGGACACACTAATTTCGAATAATAAGTTAATCCGCGTTATACGTTGATATTTCATATAGATGATAAGTTAACGATTAATTGCAAGAGAAAAATAAAATATAAAAAAATAGAGAGAATATAAAATTTAATAAAGAAGGTGAAGGAAAACAAAGTAAAATTAAAAATGGTAAACTAACAAAATAATTAACATGTAACTAACCAAATAAAAAAAACATGAAAATTCTAATAGTCCAAAACTAATAGAAAAATAAGAAAACTTTTAAAAGTTCAAACTATTTAGAAAAAAAGAAAAATGTAATAGTCTAAACGAATTAGAAAAAAAATATAGAAAATCGAGAGAATAGAAATGGTAATAAAAATAAAGTGAATATAAACAGTACAAAACAAAAAGTAGACAGAATATAAATTTCAATTAAGAAAATGGAAATAGTGAATGATAAAACAAAAGTGGTTGTATAAATTGAAAAAAACAAAAAAAAGATAAAGAAAATATATTGAAATCACAATCTAAAATTTTAAGAGATGGATAACCAAGTTGAAGAAAAAACAAACAACTTAAATCTATAAGAGTATTCATAAAACAGTGAAAATGAAAATCTTCGACCTATGACGGTATTAGGAAGATTCAAACATGTTTAAAGTTTGCGACTATGAATATCTATGAAAATTAAAAAACCCGATAAGATTTACCAATTATGAATTTATGTGTGATGTCAAAAAAATTCTTTATAAAATATTTCCTACGGGTCTTTCGAGATATTTCATATAGATGATAAGTTGATTTTTACATGTTTCCATAGAATCTATATGATCGCAAACTTTCATATGTTGAGCAATACAAAGAAAATTGTTTTATATGTTTTAAACATAATAGTTGTTTCTTTTTACTATTTGAATCAACTGTTATGTTTATAGTAAAAACAAAATTAAAATACGCGGATTTTTGTTTAAAATGATAAGTTAATCCGCGTATTACTACTTTCTTATCTAGATGAATAAGGGGATTGAAAGAAACAACTCTTATGTTTATAGTAAAAAGAAAAATATTTAATCCGCGTATTACGCGGGGAGTCATCTAGATGATAAGTTAATCCGCGTATTTTGATTTTGTTTCTCTCTTTCCTTTTAATTTAATAAAATAATTAAAACTTCAATTACAAACTTATCTTAAAAATATATATTAAATAAAAACAAAAAATGATAATAGAGCATCATAAATTGTAAAAGATAAGCAAAAGATAAGTAAATACACAAACAGAGCATCATAAATTGTAAAACATATGCACATATATTTCAAATTTTCGAACCTGTGAAAATTAAACATACACTAATGTAAAATGTTTTCCGCGCAAGGCGCGGGCGAGTCACCTAGTATCTAATATTTGTTCTTATTAGAAGCGTTGTATTGATTCCAATCAACAATTCAGATTAGTTAGAACATGTACAATGGTGACACTATCGTGAGTGTCTAAAAACTTTTCAGAATTAAATATATTAAATTTTGAAAAGTTTCTAAACACTGGCGACAGTGTCACCGTTGTACATGCTCTTAGTGGGTTCAATTGTGGATTGATTTGCTTGTTAGTTTCTATTAAAGCTTTGCATTGGTTCGATTCCATTAATCAATTCATGAAGCGTTGTATTGATTTGATTAAATAGCATTGTATCGATTTTATTCAGTCCATTATTTGATTTGCATCATTTGCTTAGATTGCAGGACACCGTGACAGTTCCTCCACCTCAAAGGTTGTTATTTGATCAGAAATGTAGATTCAGCTCGACGTGCAATACTCTCGATGTAGTTAGTATCATAGAAGAAAAGCTTAAAGATAAGGCTATATGGTTTACAAACCATAGACAAATTCAGCACATCTTTCATATACCTAGATATGCGACACATCGACTCACGAGTTTGTGGACTTTTGTCTTTAGAATAGCTGAGATTAGGGATAGTAATGAATTAAGGTTCATTGTTAATGGTGTTCCCATTAGATATTCAGTTAGGGAACATGCATTGCTTACTAGATTAGGCTGCACTGCAATGAGCTTCCATCATATTATGAGGACATGGGCAATTTAAACTTTGCTAGTAAGTACTTTGTAGACCCAAAGGAGGTACATCTCAAAGATGTGTTGCAAAAACTAACCTCAATGCAAGAAAAAGTGAAAATATTTTGAAGATGGCATTGTTTTTCCATTTTCATGTTATGACGGTTCAACCCAAAGACTCAAACTTGCTTGATGTGATTTCACCTTCTAGAATCTTCTGTGATGAGCTCTAATATTGCTACATCAACAATGAGAACCATTACATCAAATAGTACATTTCCATACAAAAAATATATGTTTACATGTCGATAACCAAATGTTCCAAAAACTTGCGGTAGTTGAAAAATATAGATGTAGGAGATCAATAGTCGAAACAATTTTTTTACTGACAAAAATGTCTAGAGAATCGAACGGTAGATGATTTAACGGTAGATGTTACGTCTCACTTCCATTAATTGAAGAAACAGAGCAAAAAAGGAAATTTAGGGTAAATCGTGAAAATGCGAAGGAGGTATAAAATATGGAGAGAGAGAGAGAGAGAGAGAGAGAGAGAGAGAGAGAGAGAGAGAGAGAGAGAGAGAGAGAGTTGGGTTTTGAGGGTTTTAGCCGTTTAGGGTTTGAAAAATGTCTCAGCTTTTGGCTCGAATCTTTAAGATGTCGTCATCATCGAAGCATGGACTCAGTTTGAGTGAAGTACGGTCCTTGTCCACGGCGGCGACGCCGTATCTCCTTTTCGACCACACGGACAAGTATGAGATGACATTATCTTGTATATCATTGGTGGAATTGAACTTGTACGATCCGAGGAAAAACGAAACAGTGAAAATCCCCGACCAGACTCTGACGAAGGATCTCCTCTATTCGACGAAAGCAGGATCGTCGAGGGGATGGGTGGTTGCGAAGAACTTAAACTACTCCACATTGCATCTGACCAACATGTACAACCCTTGTGCCTCTGCTTCGTCACGCAAGGTTATCTCTTTAGTCTTTGCCTCCAACTAAAAAGGGAATCTCCAAAATCTCTCTCTCGGCCTCGCCGGACCAGGAAGACTGTGTAGTGGCCGCCGACTTAATTGGTTCATATCTCATTATGTGTCGGCCTGGTGACTCGGATTGGACGCCTATCAAGACCCCCTTTTATTTCTCGGAGATGATATATTCCGAGAGAGATGAGAAATTCTATCTCAACAGGGTGAGTCATGAAGAGTACGATGGTCCGGTTGATCTCGTCGACACTAGCTCCGGATTCCCTCAGGTGAGTCTGTACCAAGGATTCCCTTTCTCCGACATCCCCAAGAGTAGACTAGAACAGCTTTCCTCAACTTCCAAGTCTCGGCACATTGTCGAGTCACCTTCTGGCGAATCCTTCATCGTTTACTGGTAATTCATCATTCTTTTTTAAAATGTGTACTTCAACATAAAAGGCTTATTACATTTTAACCAAAAATTAATTGCCTCTTCTTGTCTTCAAGGCATAACGAGTACTTGAACAATGAATTATTCGAGGCTTCACACGCCATGGAACCTCCTTGAGGATCAAGCCCAGGGGATTTGTGGTGTTTAGGCAAGACCCTGAGCAAAGGATCTCTTCTTACACTGAAGACATTGGTGATCTCTGAATTTTCCTAGGCGAAAACTAGGCCTTTTGCGTCTCTACAACCGAGTACTCTGGACTTAAGCCGAATTCGGTATACTTTGCAGACTCTAACACAGGGTTCGGTTTCTACGACCTCTCCTCCAACACTGTCCACGACGTCACCAATCCGCCCCCTTTCCGCTGTTTCTACAAATGGCTGGCTCCTCTCCAGTGAATAAGGCCCAACTATCGGCTTTTAAACTGTGTAACTTAATTGTTGTAATATGCATATGTGATCTGCCTTTTACGATCATCTTATTATTATTTCATAGTTTGTTTTGCTTTCTTTTATGTTTAACTTATGACACTGGTGGTGCTTGCTTTTGGTTAAGGAATGCACCTTTCTTAAGCCATTTTGGCTGTAACATTATTGTTGTATTATGCATATGCTTTTTCGACTTTATCTTATTATTATTTCAGAGTTTTTTCCTCATGTAAAATTTCCTTAGAGACTAGATTTGATAATTCAATTTAACGGAAACGTAAAGATAAATAAGACGACACAAGATTTAACGATCTTATTACTGTTTCGGAGTTTGTTTTGCTTTCTTTTATGTTTAACTTATGACATTGGTAGATGCTTGCTTTTGGTTAAGCAATACATCTTACCTAAGTATCTTTGTTTCTTTTTTGTGTTTGTCAACTTTATTATTATGCACATTATTCTGTTAAATGCAAATTAATCTCTCCACACAAAATTCACACTTTACTCTTTAAACGGTTAAAATTCTTCTTCACAATTAACCTACGGTTTTGGTAAATGTTTTTGGATAATTTTCAATTGGCCAAATATATGCACCAAAAGCAGAACCAAACTCTATCAACGAACGACCAATACAAATTTGAAACTATATTAAAAGTTTCGTAATATTTTCGGAGATGGATCACTACCTATTTCTTGATTTGCATGCAACATAATGTGAAGCAAATAAAAACCCAAAGCCGGTTTGGCATCAGACAAACAAGCCCTTTTCAACCAACTTTGCTTGCAGCTTTAGCTCGAACAAGAACCTCTCGATCGGATGACTCGAAGTGATCGGATACTTCAAAGATGGAAACTTTCGCCAGGCATCAAATACCAATAACTAATGGCTAAGAGATTCAGAAAACAAATGTTCAACCGTACAGCTAAGATTATGATTTTGTCGACATCGCACTCTAGTGAACATGAACGTACTCCTAATCCCAAACACCAAACTAATCTCAAACAAAACTAGCAAAAAAATATGAGAAGAATGATGCATAGAACAGGTGTAGATAGACAAAATTAAACCTTTGTAGCTCTTGAAATTCTGGTGGCCGAGAAAAACCTACAATAGTACAGAGCATGTTAAAAGAGCCAAAACAAAGATGTGAGATATAACATGGAATTCAGAAGATTTACATGTAAGATCAATGAACTAACCCGGCTAACTGCATAGTTGAGAAGAATCATAAGCGATCCATAAGCGATCTTATTCATTAATTCATACTCATTCCGTTCTCAAAAGATTGATGTTGTAGAATTTTCACAACTATTAAGAAACCCATTAATTCTTAGTTATAAATGTCTTGTTTTTTGTACTAAACAATTTCCTATAATTCTAAACCAATAATAATTCAATAAAACCAATTAATGTGTTTTATAATTTAGAATTCATCATTATTTTTCCATTAATAATGTATTGAGAATGTAAAAAATCAATCTTTTAGAAATATTTGTTTTTTCTACAACATCAATCTTTTGAGAACGGAGGGAGTATATATCATTCAAAGATATATTATTTTTTTTTTTTTGAGAAAAGATATATGATTTCTAAGACATTATTATAATATTATTCATAAATCTTTCAAAGATAAAAATCTTCACAGAGTTAATTTACTTGATTATCGGATTAGTTTTTATATGGAAACTACATATATCTCGTCTATATGACGGATTGTAATATTGGATTCGTTTTTGTTCGAAAATTAAATTTTGATTCCACATTCCTTCTTTAGGTAGATCCACATATCATTTTCTTTCCATCTTTTATTAAAACCGGTATACAAGTGATCAGCATTCCCAAAAACGTGCATTAATACTAGATAGTAACGAAAAAGATTAACAAAATCGCTAATTAATTTTCCCATTTAATGTTGCTCTACCTCCCTTCTCCAATATAATAAGAAGGTCTCATCTTTCTCAACACACTTGCAACGGCAAAAGAAAAAAAGTTACTACTCCTCGAAAAAAAACTTTTATTTTATTTGTTGAGATGGCTCTAATGAATTCTAATGGTGTGAAAAGGGCTTATGTTACTTTTCTGGCTGGAAACAAAGATTACTGGATGGGTGTAGTTGGTTTAGCCAAAGGACTTCGTAAGGTGAACTCGGTTTATCCTCTTGTGGTCGCCATTCTCCCTGACGTGCCTGAAGAACACCGTCAAATCTTGGTGGCAAATCTTGGTGGCTCAGGGATGCATCATCCGTGAGATTGAACCGGTCATTCCTCCCGAGAACAAACTCGGTTATTCCATGCCATATTTCGTCCTCAACTACTCCAAGCTTCGTATTTGGGAGGTAAAATCTCACTTGTATATTTGTGTTTGTTTATGTATTGTTTTTTTTTTTTTGTCATTTATCGGTTAGATAAATACCTTGACACGTTATTATATATAGATTCATATATTAATCTCACGTAATAGATATGTATATTTGTGTCTATTTATAAGATGATTTTTGTGCCAATACTAACATACATACACTCCATGCAGTTTGTGGAGTATGAGAAGGTGATATATCTAGATGGAGACATACAAGTGTTTCGTAACATCGATCATCTTTTCGATTCTCCTTCCGGCTACTTGTACGCTGTTAAAGATTGCTTCTGTGAGATATCTTGGTGCAATACTCGTCAATACCAGATTGGTTACTGCCAACAGTCACCTGAAAAAGTGACTTGGCCTGTCGAAACCCTTGGTTCTCCACCGCCAATTTATTTCAACGCTGGTATGTTAATGTTTGAACCAAATCTCGACACTTACGAGGATCTCCTTCGTGTCGTTCAAATCACTACTCCAACTTATTTTGCCGACCAGGTCGGTTGAGATTTTTTTATTTTTTGTTACTAATTATTTTGTTTTAATTTTCTTTATTTTATGATACTAACTAATATTATTGTTTGTAGGATTTTCTGAATGTCTACTTTAAAGACACTTACAAGCCAATCCCTTCGACCTACAATCTTGTACTGGCTATGCTTTGGCGTCATCCTGAACATGTTGACATTGACCAAATCAGTGTTGTTCATTACTGTGCAAATGTACGTCTTATTTTGTTTAATTACTTTCTTGAAATACATTTAGATTCATGTTACTAAAGTTGTTTATATTTTTAAATAATTCGATAGGGTTCCAAGCCTTGGAAATATGATGAAAGTGAACAACACATGGACCGTGAAGACATAAAAGTGTTGGTGAAAAAATGGTGGGAGATTTATGAAGATTCGAGTTTGGACTACAAAAACTATGTCCAGATTGAGTCTAAGCTGAATCTGAATCCGAACATTGCAGCCTTAGATTCCAATGAATCTGGTGGCGGTACGATTACAAACCTTGCCCCCTCTGCTGCATAAGGAAGTCGTTATTGAGACTTTTTTTTGTTTTTGTTTCAATGAAAGGTTTAGCTTTATATAAATATACAGCAACCTTGTTTTAGTTTGATGTTTTTGAGATTTGATTGGTTGGTTTTGTGTTATTGCTTGACGACTATTGTGTCAATGCCGACCTTGACCACCTTTGCTTTTGTATCTTTTTCATTACTCTTCTTTTTATGAGTAATCAATAATAAAAGGATTTGGCTTCACTTTTCTCCTATTCGTCATTTTTTGTTGAGCCAATTTTGCATCAATATGGTTATACCATTATTTATAGTTGCAAAAACATGGATTTCGGGTCTTAGATTCTTTTTGGCCGTTTTATAACTTTAGGAAGCTTTGAAGTTGGTAAAAGATCAGTCTATTCACCACCCTTGCTCTGATATATTTAGTCATCATAGAAAATCCTTTTTGTAGTTGTTCTTTATTGATTTTCTGCTTGGAAACTTTCAGTGGAGAAATTCTTCGAATTAGCTTAAACCGTTCTTGTATAGCCAAGTTGGCAACTACAACTGCTAGATAAATAGAAACACCTCTTAGGCTCTTAGCTAAAAAAAGATTGGTAGATTTCGGATCTTTTATTCTCTAATGACATATATATCATTAAGCTAATTTACAAAGTAATTGCATAAACTAGCATGGTTATTTGTACTATTGAAAGTTGCAATAACTTAGAATGAAACGCGATCATGTCAAGAAAGTCTGATGCATCAAACGAGAAAGAAATGAAAAATTAATACCAAAACTCAAATTCATGGAGAAAGTTATCTAGTTGTATGTGTAAAGGTTTGAGCAATCGGTTTAATCGGTGTGTAAGCGGGTCGGGAATTATATTGACGAAATAACCCGGACAAAAGTTTGGTTCGGTTTAGGTAATTCGAATAAATTCGGTACAAACACAAACTAGGGAATAGTTCGTTTATATAATAAATTCTGAAATTATATCGTCAAACACATGCAGTTTATAATTTCGTCTAGCTCCGTGTGCTGACCGCGTGATTGTAGCCCATTGAGTCTCTCTTTGGAGTGGCGTGATGTAGACTCTTTGATGCTATCAAACACGTAGAAATAATAAACACTGACATTATTTGATTAATATGACCAACATTATAACTAGATCACTAGAGAGATTTACCAACAATGCAACAATAAATACGTCCACCACCATTACGATTGTCCATATATTTATAAAATCTTTATCCAATTTCTTTTCGATACTTTTCGATCACTGATATATATAAATCCAATAAAGTGAAGTCTTAAAATCTAACATTAATCTCTCCAAAAGAAACAATGGTTAATTGTACTATTGGAAGTTCCAATATTTTAGAACGAAATGCGATCATAAGCCTTTAACTAGGTTACTCCTTCTGTCAAGAAAGTTCGATGCATCAACCGTACAAGAAATGAAAAATGAATACCAACACACAGTGGCGGAACCAGAAAAACAATCTGCCGGGGTCATAATACAATTTCGATCTTAAAAAATTTGCAAAAACGTTATTAAAAAAAATCATATTGTATTTTACCCTCATCTATATTTTAGAATCCTTTTATTATTGTTTCGATTGTCACTGTGTCAAACACTTGTTGTTCAATAAACATACCAAACAATCGGTTAAAAAAACGGAAGAAGAGGAAAAGTACAATAATAGAAATAATTAGTTTTAGTTTATTCTGATGGTGTTATTTTCGTTTTAAGATTGTTGGAATGAAAGTAGGGTTAATTAAGTAAATATTATGTTTTATGCATGTGTTTAGATGAGTACCTTGCATAGAATATAAATTAGATGAGTAGTAAATTGTTGATCCAATTGGACAAAAATTTCTTTAATTACAAAGGAACAATAAGTACTTATAGTTAACTATACAAATTTACATAGTTAACTATATCAAACATACAAGTAAATAATAGTTCACTATAATATATAAAAGTTGACAATATACCCACTGATAGTCTACTATACAAATATACATGATGATTTACTATAATAATTCTCTATACTTATACAAACATTAATTCTTTAGCCAGTCGTTGTGATATAGAAACAAATGCACTATAAGAAATTGTAATCAACTATACAAACTTACATAGTTCACTATATTAAAAATATATGTAATGATAGTTTACTATAATATATAAAATTTGATAATATCTAGTGATAATCTATACAAATATACATGTCAATTTATGGGTATAATCGAAATTTAATATAGGCAAATTGTTAGATATTAAATTATAATTTTATTATATGTTAAATGTTTAATCATAGGTACAAAACATAATATATATGCTAATTTCTCATGAAATTATTGGGCTTAACATTTTCAGATATGTATATATTTACTGGTTGGTTTATAGTTAAAATAAAATTTGATAGGGGTCAATAATTATTTTGGGTTAGGGTCAATTTATAAAACTTAGTATTAATTATATTGTTTAAAAAAAAAATCATGTGGGTCAATTGACCACCCTCATAACACACTAGCTCCGCCACTGCCAACACAGAGAAAGTTACATCTAGTTGTATGTAATATAAACCAATGTGCTTTGGTTAAATATTTTAAAAATACATAAGGTGCAAAATTGCTGTCTTGAGTGGAATAAATAGAAGTAGAATAGAATTGGGTGGACTAAAAAATTAAATTCCTTCAATTCAGCCAACTAATTATATTGCAAAATAGTAGAGGATTGTTTTCCTCCCAATTTGTTCATTCTTTCAAAAAAATTTGAGTGGAACAAGTTGAATCATATTTTAACACTTTTCAACCCAAATGCTAACATTTTAGAGGACTGGTTAATTCCACAAAATTTTGTTCCTCCAAATGTACAACCATTTGCACTCATAGAAATAGGATCGTCAAAATGGATCAAAGTTTTATCCGCCCTACGAGGAGCAACATTTTCTTATGCCAAGTGAAAGCGTAATACCGTTTCGCTCCACCACTACCTAAACGTATATAGGATATCATCATCATATTGCTAGGAACATCACGAATCATGTATGTTGGCTCTGAAATTAAAGATGATGAGAAAAATGCCCTAAGAATCGAAAACATCTAAGAAAATCCTTATGGAGAGAGTGAAAGTGATTTGAAATTTACCAATGCACTTGAGGTTCATCACCATCTTCTTCTAATTCAAATGATCCTACGACCAAGTAAAAAAACTCCCAACGATTTTGTCGCTTACTTCTTACGCAAGATACATTAACCCTAACCATAGTGGGAAGTAAGGTAGAGCAACCTAGTTTAAATAACGACAAATTAGTTACATTAGAACATGAGAGTCATAAAAAAAAAATTACATAAACAAAGAAATACAAAACAATTAAACAATTGAAGAAACAGAGCAAATATGGAAATTTAGGGTAAATCGTGAGTTTTGGGAAATGCGAAGGAGGTATATAATCGGGTTTTAGCCGTTTAGGGTTTTCGATTATTTTGAAAAATGTCTCAGCTTTTGGCTCGAATCGCTAAGATCTCATCATCCTCAATTGTGAAGAAGAAGCATGGACTCTGTTTCCGGTCACTGTCCACGGCGGCGACGCCGTATCTGCTTTTTGACCCGACGGACAAGGAGACGACGAAACCATCTGGTGAAGAAGTGGTCGATTTGAACTTTTACGATCCAAGGAAAGACGAAACAGTGATATTCCCGGACCAGACTGTGACGAAGGAGCTCTTCACATCGTGGAAGATAGGATCTTCGAGAGGATGGGTGGTTGCGGAGAACAAATACGACTCAACATTGCGTCTGACCAACATGTTCAACCCTTGTGCCTCTGCTTCCTCACGCAAGGTTATCTCTTTGCGTCCAACTAAATATGAAATCACCGATATCTCTCTCGGCCTCGCCGGACCAGGAAGACTGTGTAGTGGCCGCCTTGTCATGTTGTTCATCTCTCGTTATGTGTCGGCCTGGGGACTCGGAATGGACACCTGTCATGGTCCCCTTTTATACCTCAGGGATGATATATTCAGAGAGAGATGGGAAATTCTACCTCAACAAGAGGCTTCAGGGAAACTACAATGGTCCAATTGATCTCGTCGACATTAGCTCCGGCTTCCCTTCAGATGAGTCTGTACCAGGCTGCCCTCATCGACCCTAACTCCGACTCACCTTACTCCAAAATGCCAGAGAATAGAGCTGAACATCTTTCCACAGGTACCATGGTTCAACACATTGTCGAGTCACCTTCTGGCGAAATCTTCATCGTTTACTGGTAATTCATCTATCCCTTTTTGAGATGATTATTGTGATGGATGATAGTAATCTTTGCTTGCTTGAAGGTTTAACGAGGACTCGACCTTGATGAGGGACGAATGGTCTGTTATGTTAGCCAAGGAACCTCCTTATCAATCCTCCTTGAGGATCAAACCCAGGGGGTTTGTGGTGTTTAGGCAAGACCCTGAGCAGAGGATCACTTGTTACACTGAAGACATTGGCGATCTCTGCATTTTCCTAGGCACCAACGAAGCCTTTTGCGTCTCTGCAACCGAGTATCCTGGACTTAAGCCCAATTCCATCTATTTTGCAAGCAATTTCACGGGGTTCGGATCCTACGACCTTTCCTCCAACAATGTCCACGACGTCTCCAATCCTCCCCCTTTCCACACTTGCTACAAATGGCTGCCCCCTCTCCAGTGAATAAGTTACACTTAAGTGTTGTAATATGCATATAGTGATACGATTCGTCTTATTATTATTTCGGAGTTTGATTTTCTTTCTTTTATGTTATAGCTTATGACACTGGTAGATGCTTGCTTTTGGCTAAGCAATGCACCTTTCTTAAGCCATTTTGGCTTTTAAACTCATGTATAATTAGTGTTGTACTATGCCTATGCTTTTTCGAATTTATTTTATTACTATTTCAGAGTTTTCTCTCTTGCATTCTTTAATGTTTAACTTGTGAGTTGTGACAAACGCACAAGGATGCTTAGGATTTTAGTTGAGCAATGCATATTCTGATGAGACAATCTCTTACCATTCTTTTTCTTCATTGCTCATTCCTCCTCCTCCTTTCGCTCAATATTTCAAAGAATGCTGCAGTTGCACCACAGAGAAAAACGGAGAGTAAGAGCATCTCCATCAAAGGGTTTATATTAGGTTCTCAAAAAAATTATATAAAATAAAATATGAAGAGAGATTCTCAAAAAAGAAGAGAATGTTCTCAAATGTTAAACTTTCGAATCCCTCTCTCCTCTTTTGAGAACCTCTTTAATATTTTTTTTATTATTTTATAGATTTAAATTGTTTAGAACATTTAGTGTAAACCCCTTAATGGAGATGCTCTAAGAGGCAGGGATGGAGAGAGATGGCTCAAATTCAAGAACAGTTGTTAGACCATCTCCACTAATGGTTATTGATAAAAGTTCTAAGCATTAAATATAATATTTAAGTATAAAATATATTAATAAAAATTATAGAATTCTTAGAAATAGAGAAAGAAATTTCTAAAATATCTTGTTTAAGAAACTCATACAATATTATATTACTATTTTTAAAAAAATATATTTGTAGAAACCTTAAGAACTACTCCCTCCGTTCTCAAAAGATTGATGTTGTAGAAAAAACAAATATTTCTAAAAGATTGATTTTTTACATTCTCAATACATTATTAATGGAAAAATAATGATGAATTGTAAATTCCAAGACACATTAATTGGTTTTATTGAATTACTATTGGTTTAGAATTATAGGAAATTGTTTAGTACAAAAAAACAAGACATTTATAACTAAAAATTAATGTGTTTCTTAATAGTTGTGAAAATTCTACAACATCAATCTTTTGAGAACGGAAGGAGTATTATTGAAGATGGTCTTAGTTCTTGTTTGCGGTGGGCTCCGATCGTAATTTCAAGATCTACCGGTGGGAAAATGATGTTTGATTATTATTATTTTTTTCTTGTAAACATGTTAAGATGATCTTTGATTATTTCGTGTCAAGTTTGATCAAAATGGATAATTCCCTTAATCATTATATAACGGCCACATAATTGTAATTTTAAAATATATAATATTTGTTCCTTTTTTTTTGGTTAATGTACGAACATTCACAAGTTTTTAATACGCTAATTAAACACCAACTGGATTAAGGATTACAAATGACATATTTTCGAGTTTTTTTTAAGAATAATTGTCGTATCTCACATTTTTTCGTAATAGGCTTTCCATTTCTACCACTTCACGAAACCTCTTTCATTTTCTACCACTTTTCACTATTGGACTAGCGCTAAAAGACGAATTTAACCTTGCTCATAACTGAGCTAATTTCGTAGACTATATTCCACCGCCGACTGTTGTCTAGCATTGTAACCGTCGCCGTCTCCGACTTGTCCACCGTCGTTGCCTCTGACGTCGTCTTGTCTCTGGCTTATTAATCAATGTCACTGTCGTAGTTTCCGGTGCAGACGTCTTGTTCACCGCCGTTGTCTCCGACGTCGTCTCCGATGCAGACGTCTATTGTTCACCGCCGTTGTCTCCAACGTCGGCTTGTCTCCGGTGCAAACATCTGTGTCTGTTTACCGCCGTTTTTTCCGACATCGGCTTGTCTCCGGCGCAGACGTCCGTTCACCGCTGTTGTCTCCGACTTGTTTCCGATGCAGACGTCTGTTCACCGTCGACGTCGTCTCCGGTGCAGACGTCTTGTTCACCGTCGTAGTCTCCGACATTGACTTGTCTCTGGTGTAGACGTCTGTTCACGGCCGTTGTCTCCGACGTCGGTTTGTCTCCGATGTAGACGTCTGTTCACCGTTGTTGTCTCTGACATCGGTTTGTCTCTGGTGTAAGCGTCCGTTTACCGCCGTTGTCTCTGACGTCGGCTCGGCTTGTCCTCCGGCGTTATTGCTGTCTTTTATGGCGTCGACATCACCAACCACCATCACCTTTTCACCATTGAAGAAAAGAAAGAGATGAGAGAAAGTGAGATCCAAATGAAAAAAAATGGCAAATTAGTCATTTTAACTAAAAGAGGGAGAGGAAGAAGACAAATTGTAGTATATGTTTGAAAAAGGTTTGGTAAAATGGTATTTTTAAATATACCATTCTGATTTAGTGGTATAGAGCGTAATTTTATGTTATCTTTATAGCTTTGTCCTGTGGATAAACAAGAAGTACAATCAATCAGAAAAATAGTACTATTAGTTCGCTAAAATAATCATACCTCTCTTCTAATTCACCAGCTAAAGCCAGTTGTGTTAACTAATAATTTAATTTCTGAAAATGATATAATTTTACTTATTCGAATGGATCCAGTGCTGCAACATGTGCGTCAACATGTTTGTACATGATTCATGGTTACACCCTAATTATTGAGCTCGTGGCTTTAATAACTGGATTAGGAATTTGGACTTTGCCCAAAACAAACGTCAACATTTTTTCATTTATTAACATGACTAAGAGACTCTTAATTTCTGTCCATTTCATAAATCTAATAAACCCAAAACTAGCATTTAATTAATTAGGTCATGGATATTGGATAAAGCGAAATATTTTGATCGTAAATGACTACATCAAATGTAACTTTCTAGACACGTAAAGTCAAATAAATTATACTATCATTTTCTTAACCGATTATATTAAAACGTCTTACCCGCCAAAATAACAATAATTTAATTCAATAATTCGAATTATATAAACATATTCAACCACAAAGACCATTATTCCTTAATCCTTTTTTACTTCGTTCTTTCTCACAAAATGTTGAACATGAAAGATGATCGTCGTCTTACTACTCACAACATCCAATTTTTGTCTAAGTTCTTAAAAACAAAAACGGCGTACGTTATCATCCTAGTACTAACCTACGCATTTGGTTACTTCTCCGCCTACCACTATCGTGAGCCACCCCAACAGCCGCCGTCAACGGTTTCGTTGAGAACCGCCACGTGTCCAATCGATAACTTCAGAGTCACGACTCGTTGCGGCGATCTTGTTCCGCTGGAGCTAATCCGCCGGAAGGTGATTGACCGGATCTTCAATGGAACTTCGCCGTACAACGATCGAGACCGGTTTAAAGACATTGGTTTGGTTAACGGGGACGTTTGCTACTATACCAATTTATGCAAAACGTGGTTAGCTCTGGTTTCGCCGGTTCGATTTTACCGGTTCCGTTTTCGACCGGTTCGGGTTTGGAGAAGCTGTGTGAGTGGGGAGTGAAGGCGGATTTGATTGAGATTGATGCGGGTCATGATTTTAATTCGGCTTGGGCGGATATAAACCGGGCGGCTCGGATACTCCGACCCGGTGGGGTTTTATTCGGTCACGATTATTTCACGGCGGCTGATAATAGAGGAGTGAGAAGAGCTGTGAATTTGTTCGCGGAGATTAACCGGTTAAAAGTCAAAACCGATGGTCAACATTGGGTTATTGATTCGGTTAAAATGTGATCTAATACTTTTTTCTTTTTCTATTGAAAAAAAAAAATCGGAAATGAATTCGATGTATAATATGGAAAATGGGCTCACTAAACAGATTTGAAGTTCTGATTGCATTGATCAGGTTGTAAAATACCGTAAATTGTAATAAACATTTGTCAAGTTTTTTTTCCTATTTTAACGAGACATCAAGATTCAATATCTCATAATATTCTCATTGACTTTATTACGGGCCGTACAGAAAACAATTCGGTCCAAATGTACAAGCACATTTGAAGGCCCGTTTGACCCAGTTGTAATATTCTCGATTGGTTTTTCATTTGTGTGTGTGTGAAACAATGAAAGATTCAGAATTCTTAAAAGCTCATCGTTATATCGTTTTGATTCACCAAAAGAATGTTGCATTTGGTTAGTAATCCTTTAGAGTTCTGACATTTCCATGGAGATAGCGTTATTTTCGTTAATAGCTAGTTGATTTTTGACTAATGCGTTTGGTTTTTAGAATACTTGTTGTGTATTTGCTATACTTCACACATTTTTGGTTTTATAGACGTCTTAGCAATTTGTTCTGGCTACATTGTGATTACTTTGATGCTTTTACATGATTACCATTTATACAAATCAATCTCGATAAAACAATCATGTACAAACATCAAAATATAGCATTTGAAAGTATTCTTTCCACCATTTAAGCTCACACATTATTAATTCCCTTGTAAATCTCAGAGTTGTTATGACACAGTTCAGGAAAGGTTTTAATTTTCTTCAAAGTAAGAAATGTCTATTTATTTTTATTCAAATACCAATAAGAAATTTTAGGGAAAAAAACATCCATCTAAGATAAGAATATGCATGTGAGAATAATAACGATAACAATGATATAAATGTACGAAACAATAGGCAAAAAAGAAAACGGACTCGCAAATGTGTAAATCTACTCTTAATAAGCCATGCATGAAATATTCAAAGCCATTACTACTGTACTGAAAAAGAGGTTTGCGATCTTTGCAAGTAATTAACAAAATATCTCGTGATCATATAGGCAATAACATGTTAGGGGGGATGAAGCCTGGTCCGAGGTTACTCTCTATACATATATGATAACTTTGCATCAACATATGTATGTATATATAATATCCTCGATCCAGACAACATTCCCCTCAACTGAAATAGCTTAATTCTCATGATAATATTAGCAGATTCTTCTCTTTTGTTTTTGGTGAGAGAGAGAGAGAGAGAAAAAAAAAGAAAAAAAGAGAAGAGAGAAAGATATGTGTGGGTGAATAATGGTGATGATGATGTTATGATGAGGGAATGATGAGTGGCGGAGGAGAAGATGGGCTTTTAATAAGACACAAACAGAAACGGGTCGTCATTCCTAAACCCTAGCTTTTAAAAAAAAAAAAAAAATTTAATATCAAGTAATTAATGCTTCTATTTTTGAATGAGGTGAAGTCAAGAAATAATTAACTTTAGTTCAATATAACGATTATGATTAGAGATTTTATAATATTTTTGGGAAGTTATAGATGCCAACATTATACTTGCATAAATGTTATGCTTTTATACTATAGAAAGTTTTAAAAATTTATGTTTAAATGTGATATCTTGGACTTGAATTCGGACACGACATCATTGTAACAATACATTTCTAACCGATTAGCCAAAATTGGACACCACTGATCTTTCTCTCGACCATGATCGAATGATGAGTATACCTATTTACGAGATTCCAATTTCGACACATATATCTTCACCTATGCTTATTGTTGGTTTTACTATATGAGTATATTGTTTATATGTGCATATATATAGGCGAGAGTGTATTATTGAATTGCGAAATAAGGAAGGCAGGAAAAGTTAGTCAGAAGAGTAGTTGGGTAAATTGAGGATGACCAGTTAAATAACAAAATATTTACAATTTAATTTTGCATCACTTTTTAGGTATCCTACCAACTTCATTAATTATAAACATTTCTTCTCTCAAGATTGTGAACCTTTGAAATTTTGACAGCTATATGCATACATCCTGATATCAATCTTTTCGATTTTTCTAAATATTTTTCCCGTTTCTGAAAAAAAGAAACACATAATTAATAACGTATCGTCGGTTGAAACCACTTATACATTTGAGGATATATTTGATAAAATCATGTTCTCGTAATCCCGTTGAGTCAATGTATTGAACTGACAACTTTTAATTTTTATTGTACGATAAACTAAAATATAATAAGTTTGTAGCTAATTATGATTTTATCTGTGTAATATATATATATATATATATATATAATATAAATAAAATTAGGTTTAAGTTGTTGGAAGTTTTCGGGGAGTTGTTTACGACGTGAACGCATGTTGTTGTTTCTATATGGCGTGGGGTATTTTTCACATAAAAATTTATTCTATTCTCCAATTTGATTAGTTTATTAGTAGTACATTTTTAAGTTCCTCTTAAACCATAGTATATAGTTTTAGGTGACACTGTAAACATTAATCGCCTTGAGTCATCTTGTGATTTGCTCCGTTGCTTAGAATTTTGACGTTTTTCTTGCGTAACTCTCGTCTCGTTTACATCATTTATATGCCAACACGGTTCATAAAGAAGAATTATTTCAATTTCACAAAATTTGCAACGTGAAAATAACGCGATTTTTGGTCCAAAAATATTATAAACATAATATTCATAATTTATTGGTTGTATTAAAAATCCAATCAATTTTTTTTTTCATTATATGTTTTGAATATTTATAGTCCTTACTTATAATTTATTGTTATTGAAGTCATATATACTATCTGAGACATTATACGTAATATTTACTATTTCAATACAGAATACAGGTCTGGCTACTACATCTACGTAGCATTGTAATTAGGAACGTAATAAATATAAAGGGCTGTGTCAAGTTTTGAGGCATGTTTGTCTCGTAGCTCTTCAACACAAGTGTCTAAAGGCATCCATTTTTTCCATTGTAAATAGTAATAATTGCAATTTTCAAGATTAATGTAATCATCCAATGCAAGTATAGCACTCCCATCCGTGATATCTAATAAAATAAAAATAAAAACTAATCAAAACACATGAGAGAAAAGAAGAATCGTCTCTTAAAACTATTGGATACTTGGACACACATGATTGGTTCAAAATTTAGTTAATGATTTAATATTTAAATTGATATATTTGAGAGACAAAGAGGGGTTTGAGCGTTCATGATGCTCTAAGGTTTAAAACATTTGAAATAAAAGAAAACCATCTTTTATACAAGTATATTATGATATACAATTTTTGTAACAAACAAATTACATTTAGCTATGAATTTCTAATAATATTTTTCTTCGCCTTTGTTTTAGGGATTTTTATCAAAATTACCATAATTTTCAAAAATTCTTTTCAAATCTACCATAAACTAAAACACTTTTCAATTTCATACCACAACAAACATAAAAATACAATTTTGCCTTTATTACAACTTATGGTATATTAAAGTTTTAGTTGTCCACGACCGTTTAATATTTGGTCCACCATCATCCGCCGTTGATTCTGTCTATAGTCACCGTCTGTGTTATCAGATCCGTCGCCAATTTCATTTTTGTCCACCGTCTCCGTTGCCGACTCCGTTTTTGTCTACGTCTCTGTTTTAGTCCACGTCCCCATAGCCGATTTTGTTTTTGTCTATCGTCGCTGTTATCATATCTTATTCACCGGCGATGTCGTCAAAACCTTGTCTACCGTAGACGTCTTCTATTTCCTCGTAACACCATCTTCTTTGTGTGTGTGAGAGAGAGAGAGAGAGAGCTTTGGAGAGAGAGAACATCGGAGAGAATGCCCTAAAACACGCCGGCCATAGAGAACGTGTCGGAGAGCGGTGGAGAGAAAGTGTGGTTGGAAAAAATGAGTATGTGAGAGAGATGAAGAAGATAAGGATAAATTGGTAATTTTGAATTGGTGTTGTGGTATGAAAATGAAAGAAATTGAGTATAATGGTAGATTTAGAAAAAATCCGTGAATTTATGGTAGATTAGATAAATTTCTCTTTGTTTTTTATATATATGAGAGACCAGCATAGGATAATACTTGAGTCTATACGCTATAGATATAGCTTACTATCGAAAACTATTATATAGCATATAGACTCACCATGTATATTTCACATCACGGGAAATTGTATTTTGATTTGACTTTTCGATACGTTCTTATTGACTGAACCAGTTTGACCAACAGTTGTATTACAAAAGTTATAGATAGTTTTGTGGTAGCATACAAAAGTTATTACTGCATTCTTCATGATCAATGACTCAAATGGCAATTACTACGTGAATATAGAAACTATGTGAATATAGAATCGAGTCACTTCATATATATATAATTACTTGACCATGCCAAAGCTCTCGGTCTTCGACTTTTATGACAATTGTTTTGGAATTTTATTCATATGACTTTTATATAAACTTAATGTGTAACAAGCAACTTAGCCATGGATATTGATGTAAGAACAGTAATGCATTGGTCAGCAACTAATTCGTAAATAGTCCATAACACAAGTTAATGACATTTTTTATTGAACAGTCAGAAACACAGTCACAAACACACAAACCGAGTCGAACACAAGATAACGACGCCTATTGTATATAGGTATAAACTACAAACAAAGCTTCAATCATATGCTTCATAATATTAAATAAAATCGTTGTGTCTCTTGACTGACTTCTTGATGAGAAATTTCGCTGCAATTTAAGGATGTCTAAACAATTCGGATTAAGATATACTCCCTCCGTTCTCAAAAGATTGATGTTGTAGAATTTTTACAACTATTAAAAAAACACATTAATTCTTAGTTATAAATGTATTGTTTTTTGTACTAAACAATTTCCTATAATTCTAAACCAATAGTAATTCAATAAAATCAATTAATATGTCTTGGAATTTACAATTCATCATTATTTTCCCATTAATAATGTATTGAAAATGTAAAAAATCAATCTTTTAGAAATATTTGTTTTTTCTACAACATCAATTTTTTTAGAACGGAAGGAGTAATTAAGTTTGGAGATCTTATTCATGAGTACATCATTCTACACGGAAGTATTTCAGTTAAGTGGAATGATATATTCCCTAGGATAGTAGTTAAGTCTACTTTGAGACAAGCACACCTTAACTAATCAGTATATTTCTAACATTTTATAACCCATCATAGTCAAGTTAATGTACATCAATTTCATTTATGTTTTGAGAAGTGGCCACAAGTTAATTTACAACTTTTTTCTCAAACTTAATATCCGTATATAAAGGTTCGCTAGCTCCGCCATGGATATAAAACAATTGAATTAACCATCAATATTACATACCTATCAATACGTAGATCCACATAAAAGCATCTAATATTTTTATTTCATACTGTATAATATACATATACTAGTCTCTTAATCAATAAAAGTTGGGCGAATCTAATTCGCTTAGGATACATATGTTAAGGTTTTTTCTTCTCTTCTTCGATGGTTATTGAAATTATATATAAGTAACTTTTTAACTGCCAATAATTTGTGAAACACCCATGCACTGACCACACCCCAAACCTTACACTAACTGACGCCTCGGTCGTACGTTAACGACCAGAGGACAAGCCATCTCGCACGAGAGCCTTAAAGCCTCGGAGAGGTCTGGTGACTTAGCCTTCAACTCAAACTCATGCAAGAGCGTCGCAACCCAAAACGACACCGTTGCAAGTCCCAAATTCTTTCCCGGACAAATTCTCTTACCCGACCCGAATGGTGCCAACCTTAGATCGGACCCGAAAACAGAGAATTCGGATTCACCCTCTTTAGCCACGAACCTCTCAGGCTTAAACTCTAACGGATTCTCCCACACGTGAGGATCACGTGCTATAGCCCACATGTTGACCATCGCGGTGGTCCCAGCCGGCACGTGATAGCCGTCCACGGTGGTCTCCGTTATAGAGAGACGGGCCCAAGAGAGAAGTGGGCCCGGTGGATGCAGCCTCAACACTTCTTTGATCGTAGCCATTAGATAACTCAGAGAAGGAAGGTCAGACTCATCAACGGCTCTTGATTTTCCAACGACTCGATCAAGCTCGTCGTGGACCGTTGATTGAACCTTAGGATGCATCACAATTCTCGCTAACACCCACTCGATCAAAACGGCAACTGTGTCCGTTCCCCTAAATATCATTTCCTAACGGACCAAGAAATTTAAAACAAATCCATTAGAAATTCATTACTTTCTATATAATTCTCATAATACTATATGAAAACTTTGTATTTTTTGAAAAATATACAAATATAAATGATACAGAATCATACGGAATTTCTCAAATTTGAATTTAATTAATGTTAATTACTTTAGATATTGACTAGTGATTATAGAAAAATAATACTTACCCAAAGAACAGCGACCATATCGGATTCTGATAATTTTTCTAAACCTTGAAGAGAACGTAACACGTCGAGAAAATTACATGTGACAGGACGGTGTTCATGAATGATTCGGCTCAATAACTGATTTACTTTCGGTACGAGCTGAGAGCACCTGAACCGGATTTGTTGGAAATCTAAACCGCCCAACCAAGGAAGATGGTCGGTCCAATTTAACGTACCAAGAAGATCATAGCCTTCTTCAACCAAACCCTTTAAGATTTCCGATTCGACGTTGTTATTAGAGTCCAATTCGTACTCTCTCCCAAAAACCAATCCCATCATGTTGCACAACGACGCGGTTTTGATCAAATCACGCACTCCAAACGCGGTTTCAGCTTTACGTGCAAGCGCATTCACCATTTGAATGGCGATCACTCGTCTTTGCTCTTCCGAGCGTTTGATTTGCTTCGGGTTGAAAAGACTGTTTGAGCTTAATCGACGAAGTGTACGCCAATATGCACCGTTTGGAGCAAATCCCATGGCTCGATTAAACATTAAACCGTAAGCGGTTTCGTCAACTGGCCGGTCTGCAAAAACTGAACTGTTCAGTATTTCCTTTGCCACGTCGGGATGACACGTCACCACCACCTTAGTGTCACCAAGGCTAAACGCCATGAGCCGCTTGGCTTTTAGCCTCGTAGCCACATAGGCTATGCGCTGATGAGCCACGTGGCTTGACCTTAGGCTCATGCTTCCCACAAGTGGAAACCCTCTCGGACCGGGTATGTGATTCTTGGTTTTTCGGTTAAAACCGGGCGTAAACCAGCGAGTGAAGAAGTATTTTCCCCAAGCCGGTCCACCCGGCGTAGACCAGAACACGATTGTTAAGGCAAACCAAGTGATGGCCACGGCGACAATAAGAGAAACAAAATGTTCTTGCATGAAAATATTAAATTTTGATGCAAGAGCAAATACCCACAACCTTTCTATTTCGGTTCTCATATCTAAAGAGAACATTATGGATAGGATAAATGTTCTTCTTCTTTGTTTTTGAATGTGGTTTTTTTTTTCTTTCCGTTTTTGGGTTGTGATTTAAGTTTAGGGTCTTTGTGAAGCTTTAAATAGACATACGAAATGTTGAGATCTTAGCCAATGAAGCAAATCATAGAATATTTTGAAATTTATATATTTATTTCAAAGTAATTTCATGATGCTCAAATGGGTATATGCTAATAATCCACTATTCACTCGTGGTCATCTATGTGTGTATGTCATGACATGTTTGGTACACCCAAATTACTATATCCCTCGATATATATATATATATATATATATATATATATATATATATATATATATTTAAATAAATCACAAAGTATTGAAGATTATACTTTCATCTGTCACGTTTGTTTCAATTGTAAATTGTCTATGAGCAGTACTATCGTCTAATGGTCCGCTTTCTAATTTATTTTAGCTATCTTGAACATCGCTGAGTATTCTATTTGTTATATCTTTTGTAAGGAAACGCATACGTCATTACGTATACGTATATAATATTATGGATGATGAATCATGATTTTTAAATGGTAATGTATAAGAAAAGTGAGTATATATGCATCTTTATAAAGTAAATTTCATATCTAAACGTAGTGCTTGATTAACAAAAAAATATGTCTACACGTAATGACTATTTTTTTCAAAGATGCCAATTTTCTGATGAGTCTCTTTGCAAGTTGTGAACGTACGACTTTCTCCTGCCAATTGCTCCCTATTTGACTTTTGATTTTGCTAGTCAACGGTATTTCCCTTTTTATGTTTAGTTCCTTTTTCTCTTCTATATATAGATTCTATAGAATCTAAGAATACATAGTTGAAGAAAATTCTAACATGTAGTTTATATCAAGACAACTGAATTTTGTATGGCCTCGAGCTCTCAAAAATTGGATTTTTACGATAACACTAAAACTTTAGGAATAAAAAAAGAATAACCACAAAAAATTGATATACAACAACGTGATCCTGAATATAAACTTCTTCTACTGTTGTATTCTCCACGTATGCGTAACTATAAACCATGTCTTTGTTTGATTCATGTAATACATACTCGATGCGATACATTAAAAAATCCAAATAAGTAATCTACATATCTATTTATAAGAATCTTTCTTTTGCTTATAAACATTATATTAATTAGCAACTTTACACATAATACAGAGGTATCGACATAGAAATAATAAAGTGGTCACAAAGCACTTTGGTGGCTGATTAATCATATGTGCATATATATAATGATGATATCAAAGTGATATGTATTATATATTTGATTATATAGTAAAGACTTATTATTTAGGCGTTGAGAGAAAAAGCGAGTTGGTGATTGGCGCACTTCAAATTATTCGGTTGCATGCAAAAATAAATAAATAGAATCATATCTTCTGTTGGATTTGGATTATATTCCAGATTCTAACTTGACACTCACAGTTGATGTCACGAAAATATTATGAAAATATATTCTTAGTGATCTTAGTATAATTCTAATTATTTCGTAATGTAATCTTTAAAAAAACTCCATTAACTTATATTGGCGTGGGTTAGTGAATTTGGACGCATCATCATAACATATTAGGATCCAATAATTAACCCATTTAACACTTTAAAAAAAATAAAAAATCGATAAACTTTTCGAACATCCATAATGTTCACTTTTATGACTGGATAGTTATGTGGTTTCGATCTATAGTTTTTTGCTAGATCTTATACTAATTTCCACTGACCTACTTCAAATTCACTACTTGGTGATTAATTTATTAAATTTATGATAGTTACCTTCACGAGTTTCTCTATTCCCTTCATCCTAATTGGATAACGTGAAAAATTTCATTTGAATGTCAATCATTCCAATGTTTGATTGAGGCATAAAAGTAATGTTTTTTTCAAAAAAAAAACATATACAAGAAAGAATTGTAAAGAGAATATAAAATGACACAAGGTATGTGAAAAAGCCCATAAACAAATATCTGGGTCATATATGAGCTTCAATAAAGCCAATTAATTGGCCCATTCTCGACCCATCACTAAAAAAATCAAAAACCAACACGAACACGATGATTGTTCATTCGTCTTACTATTCTCAAGATCCGAACCAGAGATCACATCGATTCTCGAACCGTCAAGCTTCACAACAGATCCACCGTCTTCAGATTCCAGACATATTCTCGAAACAACACGACTAAAAATCTCCTCGAGCAAACGGAAAAATGCTTCGTCGACGTTTCCGCCGCTTAAAGCCGACACTTCCGAGAAAAAAAGCCGTTGTGTCTCGGCAAACTCAACGGCTTCTTCCATCGAAACGTCGCGTTTGTCTCCGGCAAGATCGGCTTTGTTTCCAACGAGCATTATCACGGCGGAGTCGTCGGCGTGAGCACGTAATTCCTCAACCCAACGTGCCACGTGATCGAATGAGACTCGTTTGGTTATATCATAAACCACCATCGCTCCTCTATAGTAAGCACTCGTCACCGCTCTATATCTGGTTTGAATAAATTTTATATTCAATTAAAAAAAAAAACGGAGTAAAAAAATCAAAATATTTAACCTTTCATGAATACTCCATCAATTTTCAAATCAGACAATTTTAATGACCAAATCAAGGAAACCAATAATTATTCAACTCCGTATATTAAATAATTATATTTAGATCCAAAATCCAATCAAACCATATCTAAATTTAACGTGTTCCAAGAAAAAGGAATTCTACTTTAATTTTTTTTTTTTTTTTTTGGTAAAAATTCTACTTTAATTTATTTGACATATAAAAGGTATAAAGAATTATAAATGTGTGTGACATATAGAATAAGAAATATTTACCTTTCTTGACCGGCGGTATCCCAGATCTGAGCTTTAACGAGTTTGCTCTGAAGAGTGATCGTACGTGTTTGAAACTCGACACCAATGGTGGATTTCGAATCGAAACAGAACTCGTTATGTGTAAAACGTAACAAGAGTTGTGTTTTTCCCACGGCAGAATCTCCGATGACTACTACTTTGAACACGTAATCGATTTTTTCCGGCATCGTCGTCGGTTTCGATACGTGTTTATTAATCTCCGGTGACTCTCCACTCATCTCTTCGTTCATAATTGAGCTGATGAAGAAGAAGAAAACAATAAAGTTTTTGAGTAAAGTGGGAGTGAGTGAAACAGAGGAAACGGTTTGAGTTAATTTCGTTTGTATATGGTTGAGTATTCATAGACCAAACCAAACCAAACCAAATTTTGATTTATGATAAAAATATCCAAAAAGTGTTTTTTTTCCTTTTTAAAAGGACAGCAACGATGATCTGTGCATTTTTTTTATTAATTTTAAATGAATATATAGAATGTAATATAGCTGTGAGCATGAACCGACATAATAAAAAATAAAAACGTTAGGATTATTCTGCAAATAAAATTTATTGATTCAACATGAAACCTACTATTTGTTTGGAGATCGTTCATGTATGAATTTATTGCTTTATTTGGCCCCTTTTTTTTTCTTTTCTTTTGTCGACCAAATTTCCATTCATTAAAGAATTACAAAAGTATTCAGAGTTCAACCCCATTACAAATTAAGCCCAACCCAATTACAACTTAATCCCAATCATGCAAACCCATTTACAATGAGATATTGATGATCTGAAAATGAGATAAAGAAACATGGGTCCCTCACTTGAAGCTTCTAGGGTTGTCACGAACAGGAGCTCCTTCTTCTGAATTTTCATCTCCTCCAAGCTCCAAGAGTCAACAATCCGATGAATTAAACCAAAATCCACCGAGACTTGACTTTTTTCTCTGAATACTGATGTAATATCCATCCTCTCTCATAACCGATGCTTTAAAAACGGAAGCCAAAACCTATTGATAATAAACCAGAGGAAATTCAAGCACGGGTACAAAAACCTAGACTAAACACATCCACTTCAGTTTTTGAATGGAATCCCTTCAAGAATCCCTAAAATCATGAAACTCAAAACACTAAAGACACTTTGCCTAAACCTTCTAAAGGCCCAATCATGGGGACAAAGATTTATGCTAATAGGATTTGAAAATCATGCAATCAATCGGAATAGATCCATCATAAAAGACAATCAGAATCTATATAACAACCAAAGAGGGAGGATGAAACAAAATTCGAACCAAACCGGATATGAAACCAATCATCGCCGGAATATTTATCCGATAAACGGAAACAAGATCGGACTAAGCAGAATTCCAGATCTGAACTGCATAGATCGAAACAGATCGAAGCAGATCAGAGCACTACTATACTACTATATAGACAAAAACTATTTAAAGAAGACCCTCGACGCCGGCACGAGGCCGGACGCCGGATAACTACGACAATTTCTTTTTTTGTTCTAGTGAGAAGACGGAGAGTTTTAGGGAGAGAGCAAACTTTTGTAAGTTAAAAAACTTTTCTTCTTATTTGGCCCCCTTTCAATTTTCTTTTCTTTCTTGTGTTGGTTGAATTGAAATTTTATAAATTGTATTGTTACTGTTATTTGGTTGATCAAAACTCAAGATACTATCTATAAAAGTGTAAATTTAAATGATTCGATTGATATATCTATATTTATATATAATAGCAAACCCAACCAAATGAATTTTTTTTTTTTTGGTTCTTTCGGTTTATTTATAGTGGTTGGTTTCACGATTTGTGTCTATTCATTTGGGTTGCGACTTATCGTACGTTGGTGTCTTTTCATTTGGGTTGCGAATGTTCATGAAGGGATGTGCCTTTTCCATTTCGTAGGGTCGCACCTTTTCGGAAATAACCGTTTTATGGTTATTTCGTAGGGTTGTGTATTTTCGCATATAATTAGTGGTTGTTTTAAAGGGTTGTGTCTTTTCATTTGGGCTGCAACTTTTCGTAAATATAACCGTTTAGTCATGGTTTTGAAAAGTTACATCTTTTGATTACAATTATTTTTCGTCAAGAGGTGCAAATATGTTTTATGATTATTCATAAGATTATGACTTTTCATTAAAAAAACCATTTAATAGTTATTTCCAAAAATTACATAGATTCGTATTTTTCTAAAAAAACCGCATTATGGTTATTTAAAAGGGTTGGTTCCTTTCAAATATGTAAGGTCGCAACTCTTTGAAAATAACTGCTTTATGGTTTATTTTGTAGAGTTGTGTCTTTTAGGGTGATATTTCTTCACTCATGACTTTTCGAAAAAAAAATCTTCTATATATTTCTTTCGTTTATTTATGGCTATCAATTTAAAAATTTCTTTAAAACATAATAATGATACGAAAAATCATATGATTCTGTATATAATAATAACAATCTATGAGGATAATTCAGTTATTAATGAGGACAACAATGAGGAAGATGAGCCAATAGAAGGAGATGGTGTGGCTAAAGTTGGGGTTCCATGGGAAGACGGTCTAAATTTCTTTGTTGATCAACAATTTCGTAGTAGGAACGAAGTGAAAGTTTTAGTTCAAGCAGCTTCACATGAGCAATGTTTTGAGTTTGAAATAAATAAATCGGAGCCAGGACGATATGTGTTAAGATGTGCGGCATATGAACAAGAAGTTATTTTAAAATTATTTAAGATTTTAAATAATTAATGAAAAAATAATATAAGTTATATAATATTATTCGATATAATTAAAAATGAAAGATAAAAATGGTGGACAACGAAACATTTATTATTATTTTTAGGAAAACAATAATTTTTAGTTAAAAAAATTAGTAACTACATAAATTTACTATAAAAATATCGTTCAATGTATTGAAAAACTTTTAAAAATGCAAATATATGTTGTAGATCTATCATATTATATGTACATATATGTAATTTACGAATCAAATCGGATATTCGAATTTTTAAAATTAGTATTTGTGATTTGCTTTGCTTTAGACGGATCGTAGAATTTACTATTTGCTTTGCTTTGATTCATATCAAATATCTGGATTTTACGGATCAAATCAAAACGGATCTCGGATCGGAGCAAATCTAACGGATAATTTGCCGCCCTAGTAGCAGGTAGCAGCTAATAATAAAGTCTGAAGACATCAATTTTTTAATCATTTCTTACGCAAAAAAAGAAAAAAAACATAGCATAGGTTGGGCTTTTAAAGGCCCAATAAAAGAACACCCTATAACAAATGGGCTCAAATAATAAAACAATTAGAACAAATACAATTATATTCGTGTCCTAATAAAAAATGGAAATTTCGTAGTAATTCCTATATCTCTCTACTTCTGAATTCTCTCTATAGCCTCCATCTATTCTGAAATTGTGTTAAAGAAAGGTTTTGTTCTTCAGTTCTCGAGCTCGAAGGAATTTCTCTATTCGGATTTCGATCCTGCTTATGAGGTAAATTTTGAACAAACAATAAAAGAATCTGTCGTTATGAGTTGAAATCTGAATGAATCTAGGGTTTAGCATTGTGTATTGAACTGATAATCTGGATAATATAGTGATAAAACTCTCTAGATCGGTTATGATTTGATGTTTAAAGTTGATAATGATCAGGTGGAAGATGGAAATGGTAATTGTAGTGAGTCTTGGGTTAGATTTGTATCTGAGAAGCATGTACTGATGCTTCATGCTGGAGGTGATTCTAAAAGGGTCCCATGGGCAAATCCTATGGGGAAAGTATTTCTCCCACTTCCTTATCTTGCAGCTGATGATCCTGATGGTCCTGTGCCTCTTCTTTTTGATCATATACTTGCAATCGCTTCATGTGCAAGACAGGCTTTCGGAAATGAAGGTGAATTTTTTTTTTGTTTCTTGCGCGTTTTCTCATAGTGCAAGTGACATGTTCTGCAGATAAAGAAAATTAAAAATTCTAACAAAGAAAAACAATTATTATCTCTAAAAAGTGTATTGATTTCTACAATAAACAATTTTCAAGAAATTCTAACCACTAGTATTTGATTCTTTTTCTTGAAAGCTACAATCTCTCATCAATAAATGCTGAAAATCTATTGATGAGAGATTGTAGAAATCTATTGATGAAAATGCTGAAAATCTATTGATGAAAGCTTGCAATCGCTAAATGCTGAAAATCTATCTTCATGAAACAACTTTAAAACTCAATAAATCTATCTTCATGAAATGGAGGGAGTATATTGTTAAGGACAAATTCTGACTAATCTCCAGCTAGATCTCCACTGGACTTCTTTTACAATATTTAAGTAATACTACCTCTTTTTAATTAAAAATTAACAAGTCATTATCTATTATAATATATATATATATATATATATATATATATATATATATATATATTTATACTTGTTTCTTGCCAAGTGCCATGTTCTTGCATAAACCAAATAAGAGTGTGTGTTCATCTTGTGATTTTTATTACCTATTTTAACTAGTGTATGGATAATGATCTTAATGTTCTTAACTTGTGAAGGTGGATTATTCATTATGACTGGAGATGTCCTTCCATGTTTTGATGCATTTAAGATGACTCTCCCTAAAGATGCAGCCTCCATTGTTACTGTGCCTATTACTCTTGATATTGCTTCCAACCATGGTGTTATTGTCACATCTAAATCTGAGTCACTCGCCGAAAGCTATACTGTCAGTTTAGTTAATGATCTTCTGCAGAAGCCTACTGTAGAGGAGCTTGTTAAGAAAGATGCAATCTTACATGATGGACGAACGCTCCTCGACACTGGGATAATATCTGCAAGGGGCAAGGCATGGTTGGACCTGGTTGCTCTTGGATGCTCGTGCCAACCAATGATCTCTGAGATTGTAGGCAGTAAAAAAGAGGTGAGTTTCTCGTAGTTCTTGGACAGCCATTGGCGTCTTTTAGATGTTTTGTAATGGAATGGTCTGCTAACTTGGCAGATGAGTTTGTATGAAGATTTGGTGGCTGCTTGGGTTCCTTCAAGGCATGATTGGCTGCGAACTCGACCTTTGGGTGAACTTCTTGTCAACAGTCTAGGGAGGCAAAAGATGTACAGCTACTGCACCTGTATGTTTGTGCTAATCCCAAGACTAGCAAAACTAGAACAGGTTTTTGATTCCATTTGGTTACTTTTCTAATTCATTTTTTATCATCTTGTGTCAGATGATTTGCAATTTTTGCATTTTGGAACATCAAGTGAGGTATTGGATCACTTTAGCGGAGATGCTTCAGGAATTGTAGGTCGAAGACACTTATGTTCCATCCCGGCAACTACGGTTTCTGATATTGCTGCGTCCTCTGTTATTTTGTCTAGTGAAATTGCACCTGGTGTCTCCATTGGTGAAGATTCACTTGTATATGATTCAACAGTTTCTGGTGCTGTACAAATTGGTTCTCAGTCCATAGTTGTTGGTATTCACATCCCAAGTGAAGGTCTTGGAACTCCAGAGAGTTTCAGATTTATGCTTCCGGATAGGCATTGTCTCTGGGAGGTCCCATTGGTGGGACACAAGGAGAGAGTAATAGTGTATTGTGGTCTCCATGATAATCCAAAGAACTTTTTTCACAAAGATGGAACTTTTTGCGGTAAACCCTTAGAGAAGGTTCTGTTTGATCTTGGGATTGAGGAAAGTGACCTCTGGAACTCTTACGCTGCACAAGACAAATGTTTGTGGAATGCAAAAGTGTTCCCGATTCTCACATATAGCGAAATGCTCAAGTTAGCGTCGTGGCTGATGGGTTTAGATGATGGTAGTAACAACGAGAATATCACCTTGTGGAGAAGCTCACAACGTGTAAGCTTAGAAGAGTTGCATGGATCAATAAACTTTCCAGAGATGTGCAATGGTTCCAGCAATCATCAAGCTGATCTTGCAGCTGGAATCGCTAAAGCATGTATGAACTATGGTATGCTTGGGCGAAATTTGTCTCAGCTGTGCCATGAGATTTTACAGAAAGAGTCATTAGGATTGGAAATATGTAAGGATTTCCTGGACCAATGTCCCAAATTTCAGGAACAAAACTCCAAAATTCTTCCGAAGAGTCGGGCATATCAGGTAGAAGTTGATCTTCTTCGAGCATGTGGCGATGAGGCAAAAGCTAAAGACTTGGAACATAAAGTCTGGGGAGCAGTTGCAGAAGAAACTGCTTCAGCTGTGAGATATGGCTTTAAAGGTAAAATCTAGCAACCATTCGTGTTTTTTACGGATAAACCTGTATAACTAGTTTATTTGTTCTTCAGAACATCTCTTGGAATCAAGCAGCAAGCCTCATTCAGAGGATCATATATCTCATTTGGATCGAGTTTTCGAACCAAGAAGGACGAAAATTGAACTACCAGTTCGGGTAGATTTTGTAGGAGGTTGGAGTGATACACCACCATGGAGTTTAGAGCGAGCGGGTTGCGTACTGAACATGGCTATAACTTTAGACGGTTCACTTCCCATTGGCACAACCATCGAGACAACGAATCAGAAGATTGGAATCTCAATCCAAGACGACGCTGGAAACGAGCTATACATTGAAGATCCAATAACCATCAAGACACCGTTTGAAATCAATGATCCATTCAGGCTTGTTAAATCTGCTCTGTTAGTAACCGGCATTGTCCAAGAAAAAACTTTTCTCCATTCAACAGGATTAGAAATAAAGACATGGGCTAATGTTCCTCGAGGTAGCGGTTTAGGAACCTCTAGCATCTTAGCTGCAGCTGTTGTGAAAGGACTTCTTCAGATATCTAATGGAGATGAAAGCAACGAAAATGTAGCGAGGCTGGTCTTGGTTTTGGAGCAGCTCATGGGTACTGGTGGTGGTTGGCAAGATCAGATCGGTGGATTATACCCCGGGATCAAATTCACTTCAAGTTTTCCGGGAGTTCCTCTTCGTCTTCAAGTCATTCCTTTACTCGCCTCGCCACAGCTAATCTCAGAGTTGGAACAACGCCTCCTTGTTGTTTTCACGGGACAAGTAAGTAACAATAACAACGCATACACAAAATAGCACTAGTCTCATTGATTAATTGCTTTGTTTTAACAGGTAAGGCTTGCTCATCAAGTCCTACACAAGGTTGTAACAAGGTATTTACAAAGAGATAATGTATTGATTTCAAGCATTAAGCGTTTGACCGAACTGACAAAATCCGGTAGAGAAGCGTTGATGAACTGTGAAGTGGTTGAGCTCGGTGAAATAATGTCAGAAGCTTGGAGATTACATCAAGAGCTTGATCCATATTGCAGTAATGAGTTTGTGGACAAGCTTTTCGCGTTTTCTCAACCTTATAGCTCAGGTTTCAAGCTTGTAGGTGCTGGTGGTGGAGGATTCTCTCATATTGGGTAAGGATGTAGAGAAAGCTAAAGAGTTAAGACAGAGATTGGAACAACATCCAGAGTTTGATGTCAAAGTTTATAACTGGAGCATCAGTATTTAACACAGTCTTATCTTTGTTTAACATGACATTTTTTATTTCTTTCTTCCTTAATGTTATGTGTTTCAAAAGAAGATAAGAAAAAAAAGATAACAAGGGTCCTCGGATAAAGTGGTTTAACAAAAGCTGAGAAACAAAGTGACAATAACTGCGCAAAAACAAAACAATTCAAGAAAGTCCTTTTGGGTTCTTCCTTTTGGCGGCTCGTCGTTTAGGTGGTTTGAGCTGAACTTGGAACATAGGAGATATATGATGGGTAAATATACTCATACTCATCCGGAGATTTTCCAAAATCAACTTTCTTCAAATATCCATCATCTCCGATGATATAAGCTACGTTGCGAATCCGGGTCTCGATGCTGTTGCCTTTATCAAAAACCACGACGACTCTTTTCTCCTCGTCAACAAAGAAACTCCCAGCATCGACCGCAAACTGCTCGTAGATGAGCGGATACATATCCAGTGCTAAGAACACCTTGGTGTTCCAAGACACGGCATCAGGCTGAATCTTGGTCGTAATCCATATCTCCATGTGTAATGCAGGCTCCTGGCTCTGAAACAAGACTGCGAGCTGCTCATCTCTAACACTAGAAAGAGTCACAGTATCTTCAATATAAGAGTGGAACGGTAGCCTTAGACGGGGTCCAAATCTCTCATTGGTGAAATCAAAACAGATTAAGAAATCGGCGGGATCTACTTCCGCGGGGTGGTTCTGTGGGATCTTCTCCTGAGCAAACCAATAAGTGTTTCCTTTCACAGACACACCACTTGCATAACACAATATCTCCCAGTCCGAATGGATAGTAATAGGGATAGTGGCGGATTTGACGTAGTAGATTTCATAACGAATGTGGTGTCGAGAAGATGCATAAAACCTCAAGATTTTGTAACTGCGGCTATTCTGCTCATATCCTAAAGCATATGTATATAAGATGCACTTTTCACAGTCAAAAGTTATGGGTTTGAACCACCTGGTTTGGAGGCAATATGGATTCCAAAGAACGAAACTAGTCTGATCTCGCGGGATACATAACAATAGACCATCGCAGTGACAAAGTAAAGATATCTCGAGTTCATCTTCAGTTGGGGTTTCGAGTTTACCTTGATGGGTTGTTGATGGGTCAGCGTCATTGTGGAGATTGACGCTCATCAGATAAAGCTTGAAATCCATCACCATCACCATCTTAAACTCCGTTGCATCACTCTTTGTAAATCTCCAGCTTTTTTTTGGGCTAAAATATCTCTGCTTTCTTGATAACTTGTTCCACTTTTTTTTGCAACCAAACCGCACGGCTCTCACCGGAACCCTAGAGAGAACATCCCATGCCGAACCCATTGGACGATCGGACATCTTTGACATTTCGATACGATGAAAATCACACCAACTTTTACCATAAAATCCCTCTTATCCTCGGGTTACCCCGATTTCAAGACACAGAAACCCTAATGAATCTGGGCCACTTTGAATATTTTTGGGCTTTAGATATTAAATCAAAATATTCATTCAAATTCAAATTCAAATTGTAGTTTTCAAGGATAAACAATACTACGTTAAAGCATAAGTTATCAAGGATAAATTGAAAACCATACTCCGTAGCAAACACACAAGACTAGTACTCAAAGATAGAGCAAGAGTGATACGAAAGAAAACAAAGATAGATACTAGTAGTAGCAAGAGTGACAAATTAAGCGTTGGTGTTGTGGGAAGGTGCAATGACAAGCCTGAGAACACCAAAATCAGCTGAGAAGGTGATGGTGTCGCTCGAAAGTGCAGATGCAGGGAAAGGAGTGCTGATGCTTCCTTGGTAGACACGGGCAGTGTTGTCAGTCTCCGCAAAAAATCCGACTTCAGTTCCACGAGTTAAAACTTGGACATCCTCATCACTAACCCCTGGAACGTAAAAGAGATTGTATATTTACATAAAATATATGGATATATTACAAATGCTAATATGAAATAATGTCGAAAGTTTGGAGATTAGATCAAAAGCTTGATCCATATTGCAGTAATGAGTTTGTGGACAAGCTTTAATTTCGCGTTTTCGCAACCTTATAGCTCAGGTTTCAAGCTTGTGGGCGTAGGTGGTGGAGGATTCTCTCTTATCTTGGCTAAGGATATAGAGAAAGCTGAAGAGTTAAGACAGAGATTGGAACAACATCCAGAGTTTGATGTCAAAGTTTATACCTGGAGCATCAGTATTTAACGGAGTCATCTTTGTTTGGTTACTTTACACAACACAACAAATTATCATTTTTTCTTCAACCTTTGGAGAAGAATAAAAGAAAATAATACAAAACTGAAATAGAGATCTATTAATAATAGCAATCTTTCGAAGTCATTACACCTTCAACCATTAACAAAAGTAGTGTAAAATCAAATTTATTACACCTTCAAATTTATTACAGTTAAATTTTTCTACAAAACATCAAAAATTTGAGTGCTAAATTTACAATGTATCGTGTTGGCAAAACGGATTTGACATCGCTAATGATCAAAGACATTAGTCAATGACGAGATTCACGTTCGAATTGTTTACATAATTATGCAATATTAACACTCAAGGTTTTTAATAAAAATCCGAAAATTAACAAAAGTTGAAAGAAAAAAATCTGAAATTTGAATGGTAACTTACATTATATTGTGTTGACAAAACAGATTTGAAACCGCTGACGATCAAAGACATAAGTCGATGACAGGATTCCACGTCCGAATAGTTTTGCACAATTATGTATATTTAACACTCAAATTTCTTTAATTAAAATCCGGAAAAATCTAATATATTAGTTTGAAAATTCAAAAACGTTTTTAAGATCGAAATCCACCTTGCCATATAAAAACGAGAGCATTAGTGAAAGGCTTTGTTACGGTCAGGAAATAGAAATTTTATTTCTATTGTTATTCGTAGATCATGCAAAAATATTTATTCAAGTCAGGTTTACAGGTCATATTATTAGGGTTTTTTTCTTGGCTTGATCAATAAGTAATGAAATTTTCTAGCTTTATACGATTTTTCTGATTCAAAATTTTGCATCTTCATATAACTTTTCATTTAAGTTATATGAATCCAGCAATTGTTGAGATTTTCTTCCCGGAAAATAATCGGCAGAGGAATAGCCGTCTCACACAACCACGAACTCGTCGCCGAACCAAACACACGATGAAGCGGCGGTGAGAACCACGAACTCGTCGGAAACGGCCGAATAAAACTTACGACGAAGCTTCTCAAATCCCTCGATGGATTAGAAGAAAAAAAAAACAGAGAGAGATTAAGCGAAATAAAAACTGTATTTTTTTTTTGTTCTTGGCCAAAGAATTGAATCTAGCAAACCCCTTTGATATATTTATAGAACAAAACTATCCGTTGGAAAAAATAAAATTCAAAAAAAATTAGCCGTTTGGGAAAAACAACATTCAACGGATATATATCGTGGAAACAAGTCTGAAAAGACCTCCGACTCGGACTCTCTCACTGTTGCGTCTGATAGAAGAAGAGAACCAAACTTACTAAATGACTATAGTACCCTTGCCGAATGACAGCTCTAACATTATGATATACGACGTCGTCTTAGAAACTATTTGGCCTATACTATTTTTTTTCCATCTCATGAGATTATATTATCCAAAGAAAGGCACCATGTGTTACAAACCAAAAACTCAACCCACCCCTTATATACTATCTTGATCCTAGATAAACTGTTTGCCCGAACAAACCTATACCCTGAAACAAGCCAAAAAATGGGACAAGGAACACTCTCACTCTCAAACAATTCTTTTAACCACTAGGGAAATCCTCTAGCCACATACGAGTGTAGTCTCAAATTGCACTATGAGCAATGAGTCCTCTAGCTATTTGGCCTATACTAGCTTCAGTGAATAAATTAAAAAGGAAGAAGAAAGAAGAATCCGAAGTTTTGTGACCAAAAAAAAAAGAAAAATCCGAAGGGCTAAACGACGTCGTGCCAAATACAAAATCCTTTACTTGACCTACTCGACCTTCTTTGCTTTGTCCCGGTTTACTTGATAGTTCAACCACCAGATTCATGCACTACGAAATTACCGTAATACCCTCGCCTGAAATCAAGGTCTAAAAAAGTCCCCGGAAATCAGTGATTCGTCATCAACATTTGGAGATAACGCCGTTAAGGTCCAACTCTAAAAAAAAACGTTACTTTACCTACCTCAGCGACGTTAGATCCCACCGTTAAAGCTTACACTTGTTAACTCCATTTCCTGCATTTTCCACAAAGAGAGAGAGAAGAAGAATGGGTTTGCTTACGAACAAGAAGGAGAAAGAAGAGTTAAAACCAGGAGATCATATCTACACTTACAGAGCAATCTTTGCTTATTCTCACCATGGTAACTCCAGATTCATTCTTCCCCAACTTTTTTCTTCCTTTATCTGGATAACTGTAAAATTCTCAAAGTTGTTGACTTTATCTACACAGATCTTATAAAGTAACGATTTTTTTACTTTCTTTAATTGTTACCTGATACCAATCTTTGCTTAATTTGAAAATCTCATGACCTAATTTTACCCATGCTTAGTACTTTGATGCTAAATTGATCATCTTTATTGACATTTTGATGCTAAATTGATACTCTATTGGGTTTTGATTTGATTCTTGGAGAAAAAAAAACATTTTTCGTTGCAGGAATCTTTGTGGGTGGATCAAAGGTTGTTCATTTCAGACCTGAGAACAATTTGAGTTCATCTCCAATGGAGTCATCGTTCTCATCAGCTTCTTCTTCCAGTGAAGAAATTTGTCCAACATTTCCTGATTGTGGATTTAGACAACCAAACAGTGGAGTAGTCCTTTCTTGTTTAGACTGTTTCCTCAAGAACGGATCACTCCACTGCTTCGAATACGGAGTTAGTCCATCGGTTTTCCTCACGAAACTCCGAGGAGGCACGTGTACAACCGCGCAATCCGATCCAACCGATTCAGTCATCCACAAGGCAATGTACCTTCTCCAAAACGGATTCGGGAACTACGACGTTTTCAAGAACAATTGCGAGGATTTCGCGCTTTATTGCAAGACCGGTTTGCTTATAATCGATAAACTAGGTGGTGTAGGTAGAAGCGGTCAAGCTTCTTCGATTGTCGGTGCTCCTTTGGCTGCATTGTTATCTTCTCCTTTCCAATTGTTGATTCCAAATCCTATTGGTGTTGCAACTGTTACTGCTGGTATGTATTGTATGAGTCGGTATGCTACTGATATCGGTGTTAGAACCGATGTTGTTAAGGTTTCCGTTGAAGATTTGGCTCTTTACCTCGATTCGATGACCATTGAAGAAGAAGAAGAAGAAGAAGAAGAAGAAGAATAAGAATTTGATACTGACTTTGTAAAAGTTTTTAGACTTTTAGTAAGGGCTTGAGGAAATAATGTTACAATTTAGTACTAATTTGTAGCATTTCAGTTAAAATCTTTTATGTTATTGAGTGTTGTTCAATGTTTGTATGATAGAGTCTTTTTAGTAAGGAATTGAGGACAATAAACTTGCAAATTTAGTAATTTGTAACATTTGAAGCAAATCAATAATCGTTTTGTTTGTTGATAAGTACCAAAATGGGAGCGAAACGCAGCCGTTTTAATGTGAAAAATATCTTGAAAATCCCAATAATTTCCTCATTTATTCCACAGTTGGATGCGAAAAAGGAGTCGTATTACACGGGCACACAAAATCAAACCAAACAAGAAATCCAAATCCTCACCGAAAGAGAGAATTTTGTGAATCTGGGTTTTCGATTCAGGTGGAAATTAGGAGACCCACCTAGGAGAATCATCAATCGTGTTTGTTCTAGATTCGATCTGTTTCGATCAGAAAATGGCGAATCTGTATGTGAAGGCGGTTCCACCACCGGATATGAATCGGAATACGGAGTGGTTCATGTATCCAGGAGTTTGGACGACTTATATACTCATTCTCTTCTTTGGTTGGCTCGTTGTTCTCTCTGTTTCTGGCTGTTCTCCTGGTATGGCTTGGACTGTTGTTAATCTCGCTCACTTCGTTGTAAGTTCTTCTTCTTCTTCTTCTTCCTTTTGAAATCGATTTGTTCGGTGATCTTGTATACGCTTTGATTGTCAGATTGGGTTGGAATTGATTGTTTTTTCTTTCTGAGATCTGGATTGGAACCTGGCATTTGATTTCGAGGATCAGTTTTTGCATCTCAAGTTTTGAGTTGATTAGGGCTCTAAATTGCAATTACCTCCTGATTACTGAATCGATCAGTTAGGTTATTAGTAAAGTTTGTGTTGATGCAATTACCTTCTGGTTTTGAATTGATCAGTTTGGTTGATAAGGTGCAATAGCATTTTGAGGTTTTGATGTATCAGAATGCTCTTAAAGGTCTAACTATTGTATATTAATCATCAAAACCAAATGTATAGAATTTTATGATTCTGTGTAACATTGTGGAAATTGAGTAGCATTTTGTGGTCAGGTAACATATCACTGCTTTCACTGGATGAAAGGAACTCCATTTGCAGAAGACCAAGGAATCTACAATGGTTTGACTTGGTGGGAACAAATGGACAACGGTCAACAACTCACACGCAACCGCAAATTTCTTACCGTAGTTCCCGTTGTCCTGTAAGTCCCCAACCGCCCGTTCGTAACATAATCTCAAGCATTTATTGTTCATAATTCATATCTTGTTTAGCTGCATTTAGCCTTACTCAAATCTAAAACCGATAATGTATAACGCGCTTCCTCTAGAGAATTCGCAAACCTTGTAGTTGAGCTATGTTACTTGTTTTTACATTATAGACATTCTTTCTTGTCATTGTTTCTTTGGTGTCTTAATCGTTTGATAATGACACATGTTTATATTAGGTATTTGATAGCATCGCATACGACAGATTACAGACATCCATGGCTGTTTCTGAACACACTCGCGGTGATGGTTCTCGTTGTTGCCAAGTTCCCTAATATGCACAAGGTACGCATTTTCGGCATCAATGGTGAAAAATAAGCTTTTTAAACTCGTACGTATTTCGCTGATCCGGTAAGAAAACAAAGAAGAAAAAAGGAGATAGAAAAACAAACATAAATATGTAACAATGTTCATAAATCATATGAATTGGTTTAATTCAAGAGTTAAGTTATGTTTGATATTTGTAAGTAAACTAATTTTGAAGCTTTGATCATCCTTTTTTTACATGTAATCTTTATTATTTTGGGCCTTATATGCAATATGGGCCTTATTGAGTTTATGTAAGGCCCAAATACGTAGTCATGACTCCATGAGTTATCCATCAATCATAACACGAGGATGTTTAATTGCACGTAATGATTCAGTGGGGCCCAAAGAACACGTGTCTGACTACAAGATCTCTAAATTGCTGGATGGTGACACGTCTCCCACTAAATTCCACCTGGACGGGTTATGTCATACACTATTTGTACCTATCAACTAATTAAACACCCTTTAATTTGTATAAAGCACTGGACAGTTTTAGTTAACGTGATTAATAAACTGTTAATTTGATCCAACAAAAGGTTATTCCTTGCAAATTTAAAGCCGACAAAAAGAAAGAATGATTAATTAAAGATGGAATAAGACTAATGATTTTTAATAATTTCCATAAAATAAAACGCCTTATCCATTAAATCAAAAGTGGGTCCATATCATATTAACCGTCGATTCTCTCTAGAGTCAGCACGTGTAATAAATCCAGCAGTTTCAGATGCTTACCAAGCCAACAAGTTATTGAAACTGTGTCGTTTTGTGTAGTAACTCAGAAGCTTTACGGAAAAAAACTGTAAAATCAGTTCCAATCCATGGGGACAGAGTGCGAAGGAAGAAAGAAGGAGAACATAGAAAAGCACAAAAGCCAAAAGCTTCGGTTTCAAGATCAATTTGTTTGTAGAGAGATTCATGGAATCTTTTAACTAATCAAAATGGTATCTTTATAGTTTATCACTCTGTTTTTTCTCATCTATTTTTAATGAAATTCTCTGTTTTCGTGTCTGGTCTTACATGAAATTCTCAGTTCGATCTGATAGTTTTTTTTTCAATCAGCGATGACTTCTTATTGGTTTGCTTCTGATTTTGGAATTTTCTGAGAAATTTGGTAAATTTCCTTGTGTTTGCCCAAGACTTATACTACTTATCTACAAGACTAAGTTGAGTTCTTTTGTTTTATTTTGTCTGGATCTGTTGAAACTTTCAAGATTTTTCATTTATGTTGAATGGGTCTTGATTTAATGGAGATTTTATTTATTATATGACTGTTAATATCTCTTGTAAGAAGATGCTTGATCCCAATAGTTGCGTGTATTGTTTGATTAAAATTCCTTAAATCATTCGCTTGTATATGAATCAATCATTTGCTTAGAAGCAATCTCGTGTTTTTTGTAGGGTTCTTGTGTTTTTACGTTGATGTAGTAATGGGAGCAGCTGAAGCAAGAGCATTACGGCAAAGAACAGCGAGTCGTCGCTTTGTTGTTCACGAAGATGCTGAAATGGCTCCGAAGTTAGCTTGTTGTCACCACCAACAACATTCTTCATCTTCGGGAAACACCGAAAAATCCGGTTTTTTTACTTCAGGAGGGAGTTTTGGAGATAATTCCTCTGATTTCTCTTGTGATACCAAATGGTGGCTTAAGGGATCATATGGAGGATTTGATGAGGAGGAGATTACAAACTCTTTCTTTGAAGATACCAAAAAATGCAAGAAATTGCAAGAATTTGTCGACTTGACCGGGATACGAGAAGACAAGCAAGACTATAGCTTTATTAGCAAGAAAGATGTAGATACTACAACGCCGTGGTGGAGAACTACTACGGATAAAGATGAACTAGCTCTCTTGGTGGCGAGTAGATCGGTTGATCATAATATCCAAAACTGTGATCTTCCTCCACCTCAGAAGAGGATTCATTGCACGAGTGGCGAAAATGGGTTTAAAACAACGGTGAAATCGCCGTGGAAGCAAGGAGTTTGGAGCGATCGGTTTGAGAGATCTCCGAGTTACAGTAGTAGCGCAGAGAGCAAGAACGCGAGTCCAAAGACTTCTCCTAGGAGTGATGAACTAAGCAGAGCTCAGCTTTTAGAAGCATTAAGGCATTCTCAAACGAGAGCGAGAGAAGCAGAGGAAGCGGCTAAAGAAGCTTGCGCTGAGAAAGACCGTGTGATAACGATTTTGTTGAGACAAGCGAGTCAAATCATGGCTTATAAGCAATGGTTAAAGCTTCTTGAAATGGAAGCTCTTTATCTCCAGATGAAGAAAGAGGAGGAAGAAGAGGAACAGATCAAAGGGATGAATCTGAAGAATAGGAAACAAAGAGGGAAGAAGAAGAAAAATGGTGAGATTGGGAAATATATGATGGCTTTTGCATTAGGGTTTAGTCTCATTGGTGCTGGTTTGCTCTTAGGTTGGTCTGTTGGATGCTTGTTTCCTTTCTAGAATCTTGAAAATGGCTTTTGTTTTATTATTCATCTTTACTACAAGAGTTTAGGGTTTATAACTTACAATTTACCTCTTAAATTGTGTTTTGTGTGTTGTCTTAATGAATGTACGTGTGATATTTCTGTTAGACTGTTACTGGTCATAGTGTATAGATGTTTTTTGGAAAATGATTCAGTATTGGGTAATATGTTGCAAACCATCTGAAATATAAAAATATCTTTTAAACTACAAATTGGTGATTCTGAAAAATATTATCAATTTGGGGATCAATCTGTAATTAATTTTATACAAAATAAATATTTTAAAATAGAAAATTTAAATAAATTGAAACACCAAATACAATTACAAAAAAAAATTCAAAAATTATAATGAAAATTTTCGATTAAAAAATAAATTATAGTTTCAGTTTATAATATATTAAATTATTTTTGTTAAATTAAAAAATTGTTAAAAATTTGTAACTTCAAAAAGTTCTTAATTTCTAAAAAGTAATTGAAAATGTAAGGTATATAAGGATCTAAATATATGTATTTTAAAACCAATTAAATTTATCAAATAAAAGTTTTTTAAATGTTGATCGACAAATATATTTAAAATTATGTTGAATAAATTTCAATAGTTTAGAATAAAACACATAAATGACATATATTACACTTTTGTATGAGAATTTTTTTTGTAACATTGGGTCACAAATAAAATACTCATTAGCCTAGCCCTTAAAAAAAAAATATATATTCTCATTATAAAACTTATAAAATTACATTGCAATTCGCTGTTTAATGTTAGGATATGAGTGATTTGAAATCCCGGTTTCTCTTTTTAGAGCTTAGTACTCTTGGTTTCTAGTAGAGGGTTTGCTTCTACAGTTAACTGAGCTTTTGGGTAATAAACACGAGTTTTTCTAGTGATTCTAAGCAAGTTAAAAGTTTCTTTGAGTTTTCAATTAAAATTGAATTGGGGATCTAGGGTTCTCATCCTTTTCTTCTTTCAAAAACAGAAAAAGTGAGCGATAGCAAGTCTAAGTGTTTCACGGGATAATCTAAACTTGATAAAAGGGGAGAAGCTTGGTCCAATTTAGTTCGATGACAGCAACAATGGATAAGGAAATGGCAAAGATGGATCTAGGAAGCGACGAAGATGAGGAACCTTGTACGATGCCGAATCTACCGGAGTTCTCTTCTGCTGAAACAAATTTCAATAGTCTTATAGGTAGAGTGCTAAATCCGGATGGTGTCAAGATGTCAAGTCTCATACTTGATATGCCAAGGAAATGGCAAAAACAGGGCAAAGTTAGAGGTGTAGCGCTATCTAAAGAGAGATTTCAGTTCATTTTTGAAGATGAACATGATCTGTTGGAGATCTTAGACAAAGGAATTCATACTTACAATGAATGGTCTCTAGCGATGGAACGATGGGTGGAACATCCTCCGTCAGATTTTCTTCAGTTCATTCCCCTCTGGGCCGTATGAGAGGGCTTCCGGTGAATAGAAGAACAGTGGCAGCGATAACATGGTTGGGAGAAAAGCTAGGTCAGGTTACGGATGTGGCTTATGATGCAGCCAAAGCTCAGACTCAAGACTCAAGGTTAAGTTTGATGTTTCTAAACCTTTGCGAAGATCGAAAATGTTCAATCAGCCCAATGGAGAACCCTTTACTCTTCATTTTGATTACGAGCGTGTGCAAAAAAGATGTTATGAGTATCAGCGACTTAACCATGAGAAGGATCAATGCCCAGTTTAGATCAATAAGTGTCTGGATAAAACTAATGAGAAAAAGGCGAGAGGAGAGGTTCAAAAGCTTCTTTCTCCTTTAACTTACCTTAAAGACACAGATCCTCTGTGTCCCATACAAAAAGTGAAGATGCCAATGTTCTTAAAGATTCCTTTCCTTTTTCTGTTGGTTCAACGATAAAAGGGCTTAGTTTATCTCAAGCGGGCTCTTCAGGAACCAAAGGAAAAGGGAAAGTTGGCACTCCAAAGAAAAGACCTGTCAAAAGCAAAAGACATCTCAAGCCAAGAGATTTTGCTCTGAATCCGGATTCGGTGGTCATCAAGCAAGGGTTAGTGAAGGGTGCAGGAACTAAAAGACAAGCAGAGGAAGTTTTAATGGATGGTTCCATTGGTGCTAGACGCCAGAAGCCAGAGGTAGTCCCAAATGAGGGATTGTCCCATCCAGAAAATGAGTATTTTGAGTTGGAATTGTCAGGGACTCAGGGGATACGATGATCTGACAATTCCAAGACTTAGGGAAATGAGAAAGGATCATTTTCCAGATATTTTATTTCTTATGGAAACGATGTACAGTAGGAATGTTTTGGTGGATCTTCAGGAATGGCTAGGATATGATAGGGTCTTTACCGTAGATCCTATAGGGAAGAGTGGTGGCTTAGCCTTATTTTGGAAGAGTAGTATTGTAATGGATGTTATATATTATGATAAGAATCTTCTGGATTTGCATGTTACCTTCGGTAATCTCTCTTTTTTCTTATCGTGTTTTTATGGTGATCCTTTGATGAAGTATAGACACATTGTTTGGGAAAGAATCACTAGGATTGGCTGTCTCAGGAAGGAAGCATGGGGAATGATAGGAGACTTTAATGATATTTTAAGTAACAAAGAGAAGTTGGGAAGGCCTGTTCGTAGAGATAAAACTTTTGTGGCCTTTTCGGATATGATTAGAGACTATCAAATGAGTGATTTGCCTAGCTCAGGAAACAGTTTCACCTGGGGTGGCATGAGATGCACCCATTGGGTTCAATGCAAACTGGATTGAGGTTTTGGAAACAAGGAATGGTTCAGACTATTTCCAGCCTCTAATCAAGAGTTTCTAGTGAAGAGAGGCTCGGATCACAGGCCAGTTTTGATCAGGCTTATGTCATCTTCTGAAACATATAGAGGAAGTTTCAGGTTTGATCGCAGATTTTTAGATAAGCCGGCAGTAAAAGAAATAATTATGCAAGCATGGAACCAAGGGTCTTTTGTTTCGGAAAGTCTGAGGCTATGTAGAAGGGCTCTTAGTAGATGGAAAAAGGCTAACAGTATGAACTCTATGGAGAAAATCAGTCACCTTCAAAATGCGTTGGAAGAGGAACAAGCAGCTTCTCTTCCGTCTACTAGGCTGATTTATATTCTTAAACAGGATCTATCTCAAGCTTACAGAGAGGAAGAATTATATTGGAGTCAAAGGAGCAGAAACAAGTGGGTGGTGCATGGTGACAAGAACTCAAAAAAATTTCATGATTCGGTAAAAGGTAACCGCAGCTCAAAGAGGATTGAGATGCTTCTGGATGTCAATGGTAATCAACAGAAAGGAGAAGCATCAAATGGAGAGGTGGCTAGTGCCTATTTCACCAATCTTTTCAAGTCATCAAATCCTTCAGATTTCCGAAATTTCTTTCAAGGTTTTCAGCCAAAGGTGTCCTCTTCTATGAATGATAATTTGATTCTACCGGTATCTAAGGAAGAAGTCAAAGAGGCTGTCTTCTCAATTAGGCCTGCTAGTGCACCAGGAGCGGATGTCATGACGGGGTTATTTTATCAGAAATATTGGGAGATAGTGGGAAATCAAGTCACAAAAGAGGTGCAACTATTCTTTGACTCAGGAGTTTTGCCTCAAGAATGGAACTATACTCAATTATGCTTGCTGCCAAAGATAGTTAAGCCTACTAGTATGTCAGACTTGAGACCCATAAGCCTATGCTCAGTCATGTACAAGATTTTGTCAAAGGTGTTGGTAAAAAGATTACAACCGCTGCTTCCTAGGATTGTATCCCCTTCTCAATCTGATTTTGTTTCTGAAAGGCTAATCTCGGACAATATAGTGATTGCTCATGAAATTGTCCATGCTTTGAAGACTCACTCGACAATTTCTACAGATTTTGTGGCTTTTAAATCTGACATGTCGAAGGCTTTTGACAGGGTTGAATGGAATTATTTGGAAGCTTTGTTGAATGCTTTAGGTTTTCACATGAAATGGATAGGTTGGGTAATGAAGTGTGTGACTTCGGTATCCTTTTCTGTGTTAATCAACAATCAGCCTTATGGCAAGATCAAACCTGAAAGAGGACTTCGTCAAGGGGATCCCCTTTCCCTTTTTCTTTTTGTTTTATGCACTGAAGGGTTGTCTCATTTGCTTAATATGGCTGAGAAGAGGAACCGGCTCAATGGTATGAGTTTTTGTCCTGGAGGTCCTTCAATTAATCATCTCCTTTTCGCCGATGATAGTCTTTTCGTATGCAAAGCGGATTCAGATCAAGTTGGTGAATTGGTAAGGATTTTGGAGTTTTATGGCCAAGCCACGGGTCAGGTTGTGAATCCTTCAAAATCTTCTATTACTTTTGGATCCAAGGTTTCTGAGGTAATGAAGGAGCAAATTAAGAGTTTGACAGCCATCTATGGAGAAGGAGGAGCTAGTAAGTATCTCGGCTTACCAGAGTGTTTAAGCGGCTCAAAGAGAGATTTGCTAGGTTTTATTCAGGAAAAACTAAAATCGCGCCTCTCTGGATGGTTTGATAGATCGTTGTCTTTGGGAGGAAAGGAAGTGCTTTTGAAAGCGGTGGCCTTAGCCCTACCAGTGTATGCTATGTCGGTTTTCAAACTTCCAGTGTACACTTGCAAAACCATCACTAGCGCAATGGCGAGTTACTGGTGGAATTCTCAGGAACATAAAAGAAAAACACACTGGATGAGATGGGAGAAGCTTTGTTTAAGTAAAGATCAAGGAGGCTTAGGATTCAGAGATCTTAGATGTTTTAATCAGGCTCTCCTTTCCAAACAAGCCTGGCGTATCTTACAACAGCCTCAAAGTCTATGCGCTTCTTTTCTCAAAAGCAAGTATTTTCCAAACTCATCTTTCCTGGAAGCTTCTCTTGGATCAAGACCTTCTTATGCCTGGAAAAGTGCTCTTTTTGGGGGAGAATTGTTGGTTAAAGGGCTAGGGAAGAGGATAGGGAATGGCAAGTCTACTTTGGTTTGGATTGACTCTTGGATTTCGGATGCTGGTTTTTGGAGACCTCTGATTCGTAACAATTTTATTGATCTGAATCTAAAGGTATTGGATTTGATTGATAATTCTTCTAGGAAGTGGAATTTGAGAACTTTGAGGAACCTTTTCTTTGAGGCAGATGTGTAATCTATTATTAAGCAGCAGCCTGTAGTTTGGAAAGAGGATTTCTGGATTTGGAATCACAACAAAGGAGGTGATTATTCAGTAAAATTAGGTTATTGGCTAGCATGGACTTCAAGTAGAGAAGAATTAATCAGAGAAGCGGAAGCTAGGCCATCTCTTAATGATCTAAAGAAAGAAGTCTGGGAATTAAAAGCCCCTTCAAAAATTCGTGTTTTCCTTTGGAGGGTTCTAAGTGGCATTGTACCAGTAGCGGATGTGGTTGTGGCTAAGAGGATAAATGCAGATTCTAGATGTCAGACTTGTAGAGAAGAGGGGGAATCAGTCAATCACGTTCTGTTTACTTGCCCTCTAGCTCGTCAAGTATGGGCTCTCTCTTCTTATCCCTTTCCCTTGGAGGGTTTCAACCAATCATCAGTTTTCCAAAACTTGTTTTCTGTCATGAAGAATAGAAAGAGGAAGGATTTTCCTGAGGATTTGAGACGAAGCTTTCCATGGATTTTGTGGTATTTGTGGAAGAACAGAAACAATCTTCTTTTTAGAGGACATTTATTTCTAGCCCCAGAATCAGTGGACAAGATTAGGGCAGAAGCAGACGGATGGTTTCTAGCTCACAATCTAGAAGAGGAAGCTCAAGCATCAAGAGTGCGTCCAAAGATTAAATGGAATCCACCTCCTGATCCATGGCTTAAATGCAACATCGGTTTCTCATGGTCAAATGAGTTAAGGTTAGGAGGTGCATCATGGGTCCTAAGGAACTCCACAGGATCGGTTTCGATGCATAGTCGTAGGGGTTTCTTTGGAGATCGTTCTAAGGAAGAAGCCCTTCTTAAGTGTATCCTTTGGGCTTTGGACAGTATCAAACATCACAGGTTAAACAAAATTGTTTTTGAAATTGAATCTTCGGATCTGGTGAATGCGGTAAATCGTCCTGCAAGATGGCCAGCCTTACATTACCAGGCAGGGGAGATTTGTTACAAGCTAGAATCATTCGGAATGTGGAAGTTAATGAACACGGTTAGACCAGCAAATAGAGGGGCTTTTCTCATAGCTCAAAGTGTGATAAAGGACAATAGGGTGCATTCGTATGTGGCTCGAGGCTTTCCCTTTTGGCTCAAGGACATCTTTGAATCTGAGAAACGTCTTGCCTCTTCTTGCTAAGGCTTTAGGTATGAGTCTTCCCAATTTTACTCCTCTGGGAGCTTTAGTAGAAATTTTTTTGCGAGCACTCTTGGCTTAATTTCTTGGCCTTGGTGTGTTGGGTATTAGTTTAGCCTTTTAAGATTTTGTTTGGCCTTGTATGGCTTCTCTGTAATCAAACTCTGGTTCTCTTCTTTAATATATTAAGATGACAAAAAAAAAATGTTGGGATATGAGTAAAAAAAACTAGTTATAATTTTCCATACAAAAAGTGTAATTTTTTTGTTGTCAAAAAAAAAACGAGTCTAATTTTTTTTTTAAAGGGCTAGGCTAATGAGTATTTTATTTGTGACCCAATTTTACAAAAACTATTTTCATACAAAAGTGTAATATATGTCATTTATGTGTTTTATTCTAAACTATTGAAATTTATTCAACAGAATTTAAAATATATTTGTCGACCAACATTTAAAAAACTTTTATTTGATAAATTTAATTGGTTTTAAAATACATGTATTTAGATCCTTATATACCTTACATTTTCAATTACTTTTTAGAAACTAAGAACTTTTTGAAGTTACAATTTTTTAACAATTTTTGAATTTAACAAAAATAATTTAATATATTTTAAAACTGAAACTATAATTTAGTTTTTAATCGAAAATTTTCAATATAATTTTTAAATTTTTTTGTAATTATATTTGGTGTTTTAATTTATTTAAATTTATATTTTTTAAATTTCTATTTTTAAGTATTTATTTTTTTATGAAATTAATTACAGATTGATCCCTAAATTGATAATATTTTTTAGAAAGCACCAATTTGTAGTTTTTAACATGTTTACATATACTTGGTATATGTCACCATGTGCTACATAATAGTTTGTGTAGTTTAGAAGACATTTCTATACTTCGGATGGTTTGCAACATATTAGCCAATACTTTGTGTATCTAAGAATCATTTTTCCATGTTTCTTTTGATTAGAATCCATCTCTCTCTTCTATACAGTAATTGAACAGTGATTAACACACGGAAATGCATCAGGAGCTTGAGTATATTGGGATCAACGAAATCCATATTGAAGCCCAATTTGCTAATTAAGGCCTATACATCCTGGAACGTTTTCTAGACCCAAATTTTATTTATTTCTATATCTATTTATTTTGATAAAATTAACATCTTTGTTTAGGGAATGTTTCAAACTTTGTAGGATTTTTTTTTTTTTAATTATAAGCATGGGTAGTATCCAATCAGAGCCATATATCTTGATATATTTTGAAAGAACCAAATAATTATAGGTTTTGTTAATAGTAGTATACATATAATACAAAACTACTTAACTAAAAATGAAATTAAAAAGCTACTTTATTAATTTCGAAATGAGTTTAAAAGGTAAAGTCAGTAAACATTCAATAAATATTTCCAATAAAAAGATTTGTACTTAATTTTACCTTCTTCTTTTAATCGTCGTGGTCTAAGCTTGCATTGTTTGTGTTTATGCACACTTCGAAAACAAATATATGAATGTGTTAACGACTAGATGGTAAAATACAAATAACGATATACCAGTCCAATTATTCTCATTGACCCATGTGAGGTACAAAGATATTTACCGTAAACATTGAAAACAGATGTAATAGTTGTAATTTGGTCAGATTATATCTCCATTTTTTTAGATAGCCAACTATACTCTGTTTATTACACTACAGCCATTTTTGTAGCTCAAATTATATATTATTTCTTGGTATTGTTTCTGAATAATAGTTGTATGAAGCTTTATTGAATTTCCTGCATGAGTCAGGAGTCAGGACGATGTTTTATCGATTATTTGCGTACTACAACGGTTCAAACTTTAAAGCAAAACAAAAAAATTGCCATTTCAAAATAAACCAAGATTCGATTTTCTTGGACGTTACATACGAATCGATTTCTAAACCACTAACTATATAACTCTAAAGCATAGTTGAATTTAAGTCCAACGAATCCTTTGTCTGAAATAATAATTTCGAGTATCGTTTTAGACGTTATAATTCAACATCTGTTGTTATTAAATATCCTAATTTGTGGTGCAAAATCGCATTATAAAGAATTAAAGATGCAAGGACAAAGCTTAATAATTTCAATTTTTACCACATAGAGGTCCTAGACAACTTTTGGTTCCATGCGGGGTACAATTTCCGCGTTCTGGTCTTGTCGTGTGTCCTACATGAACATAATATTATTACAGTACTACAACTTAATTTGCACATGTCAATATGCTAAATACTAGGATTATGTAATTTAACTACTACGTACTATCTTCTTTTATGAATTACTATACGTACTTTATTATAAAAATATCTTGTAAATACCAAACATAGGTCTAACTGCGGCTGAGAAAAAAACATACTTGTGGTCCAGTTTTGAGCACGTATATTTATATGGATGTAATGTTTTGAAATAAATCAATTGAATTTAGTTACAATTTTCATATTTCTATACGTGATATATATTGATCTACTTAATTAGCAGTATTTAAATTTTAGGTCGAAATACAAATGCTTTAAGGAAACAACCTTATTAAGAAAATCTAGCTTTCATTTCTTTCAAAACCATAATCTCTATCTACGGTTAATATGATTTTGGACCTATAAGTCATGATTTTAGCAAGTTGTAAGACATTTTTGATGAATAAGGATTGGCTCAAATTATGTTTATTGTACCACAATAGAGGATGTTTAACAAATTATGATTAGAGGATGTTTAATAATTTGATCTGTGAAGAAAAGAGCCACATGCCACATCAAATAAAGATCCAGTTCCAAGTAATAGAAAACCTGAAGCAAAATTCAACAATCATCATGAATAAACAAATCCCTAGAAGTGGCAATACTAATGTATACATGCAATTATGGAAACTGTATAAGAACAAGCATACGTATTTTCAAGCTCGTACAAAACTAATAATTAATTAAGAACATAGGGTATCCATTTATTAATCACGTAAAACAATAAAACTAGAAACAAATAAACAAAAAATGCATTTAAAAATATACATGCATTAAATTAGTTTAGCCAACACAATAACGATACAACGTACACGTATAACGAATACGACACATTCGACAACAACACTCACAGACACGCCATGAACTGATACTGATACAAGTCTCCGTCCACCAGCCACGTGGCATCATCTCCGGCAACAAAAGGCTCCGGCGACCAACCACCTCCGGTCATCATAAGCTCCGGTAGCTCAATGCCTTCCCAAAAATCATCTCCGCCGTCGATATCCGCCACGTCAATATCTGCCGCGTCATCATCACCGCCCGTTTTAATGATCTTGACGGCGTTGGCCGCTTTGGCCGCTGCGACTTGGATATCTCTGGCCGTACACGTGGAAGGTCGAGGTAGATCGTCAATTTCGTCGGGGAAGTTGAGCTGAGCTTTTCTTCCTTTTAGACAAAGAGCCGCCACATCGTAAGCTTTCGCTGCCATCTCCGGCACCGGAAAAGATCCGAGCCAAATCCGAGATTTTTTCCGGGGCTCTCTGATTTCGGAAACCCATTTTCCCCATCGGCGTTTTCGGACTCCGTGGTACACTGGATGCCTAGTAGTGGAGCTGGTTTCTCTACCGCGGCCGCCGCAAGATTTAACGGCGGAAGCGGCAGCAATTGGGTCGTTGTTGGTAAGTAGTGGTGGTGGTTGTGATAGTTTCATTCTTTTTTGTAACATGGAAAAAGAGTTTGTTATGTGGTTAGTCACACTGTTATCAACATTTATAATCTCAACGAATCTGGCCATTTTCTGACTAAAAGCGTTACTGTTCTATGTACGAATTTACATAAATACCCCAACATTATAAAATTTAGATCATCGAACTTTTTTTTTTCCCGAAATCAAAACTATCTTCGGCCGGTTACTTTTGTTGGATATCCCGTAAGATATTTTAATACATGGATAAAGAAATGTAAAATCAATCTATCTCTAATATAACTATGCACCAGAATGAAAGTTGAGTTTTTATTACATCGTATTTAAATGTTGTTTTTAAGTGATTAAATTTTTTCTCGATATATTTCAAAAAAGTCTGTTTTTATTGTATTATATTTTAATGTTGTCCTTAACTTATATATTTTAAATAGATATATTCAATAGTTCTTTTATAATTATTTTTAATGGATATATAACAATTGGATATTGAAATTTTATAATTGATTTTTTTGATAATTACTAAATAATTGAAATTTAAAACAAAAATATCTTATTCAATAATACCCGTTTCTTATTGGCTTAACTAATCGATGTGTTTTTTTTTTAGTTTTTTAGTTTATTTTATTATAGATACATAAAATTGGTGTTTAATTAACTGTTTTAGAGTTTCATAAAACTCATTTAACAAATGGATATATTCAATGAATTGTTTTACAATTTTTTTGGTATGGTGATATATTCAGACTCATAAACTTTGCTCCATGAGAAACTATATATATTCAGACTCATAAACTTTGCTCCATGAGAAACTATATATATACAGAAACTTTGTTCATCGTTCATTGTTTTATTTGTAGTTTATTGCTGATTTTTATCTTACCAAATTATTTTATGTTGATCGATTCTAATTTTGTTTGTTGATTTTGTTTTTGTTTTGTAGGTGGTTTCCATGCAAGTTCTTTTGATTTTTGTCATGCATACTGGTTTGGTTCTTCAACAAGGGTAGGCTTTATGTTTGAGGTATGTGGACTGGTTTGGTTTAATTATTTTATGTACCCGTTTGCATCTTCTCTATATTATTCTGTATGTTCTGGAAAAATATCACCAATGATCGGTCTTCAATCTTTGTGACTGATTTGTGAGCCTTCTGGATCGGGAGTGGTGAACATGGAGTTTCCACATAGTCCAAGCTCATAGATCTTCAAAAATTCATGACGGTGAATAAGAAATATTCAATCTTATAATATAATAAGCAGATCGATCCATAATATTATATATTTTTTCTATTTATTTTGTCTTGGATTCTTAGAATTTGTTTAAATCGCTTTTAATTGTTTATGTTTTTTAATTATTCGTATTTTTGTGTGTTAATTTTGTATTCTTCACCTTGTTGAACAGGTTAGACAAAAACCATGTAAATTTTTTAAATTATTTCAGTACTACTCGATTATTTGTAACTATTCTAATAAATTATTATCTCATAAGTTGCAACATGGTCATTGATAGCAATCATCGGTCTCGGAGTTATGATTTGTTGTCTTATGATGATGAGTGTATTGCAGCAATCAAACAAGCGAGTATGTAGCTTGATTCAAGTTATATACGTGGAAACTTTAGGAAGACCTTGGATTGTTTTGTGTGCCACTTGAAATGAATTGTTTGATGACATAATTCATCATCCGATGAAATTTTTGAAAGACTAATTGTAAAAACGTATATATAGAGGTACAAAACCGACTGGAAACTTAAGTAAACATCTTAAACTTTCGGGCTTCGAACGGACTTCTTCTGATTAAGTTTTGGGCTTGGTCGACATGGGTGTCGATCGACACTCATGGTGGTGTCGATCGACACCATCTTGAAAATCAGATTCTTCGCTTCGGTTTTCGCCACTTCATTCCGCAATGCTCCAAAACTTCCAGTAAACATTTTTTAAACTCCAATCGTCCAAGTACCTATAAAGACTCTAAAAACAACTGGAAAACACCAAAAACTCTAGATATAGGACTTATATCATGGTCTAAACTGGGTGAAAACCATGATATATCACTGAATTTCAACTGGATAATGGGCAGTTCAAGAAGATGAGAATAACACTTGATCAATGTTATTTCTTGTTGATCTATCACTGTTCTGCCAACGTAAATGCTCGTGTTTGGTTGTTGAACAAGGTTGTGTTGCAGCCACCTGATATTCAGGTTATTCCAAGCCAGGGGGAGTTGCATTATAAATATGGTGATGAAGCATTGCGACTTACACTCCTCTGGTTTACTTTGGTCTATCTTGATGAACACCACATGGTCAAACGTTTTCAGTTTTGCCTAAAGTCGATACATTTCCCCGAAGGTGCTTCCATTTGTGTTTATGTGTCAAAGGAGCTGATTTCAGTAAGAAGCACATGGAGCCTTCATGAATTCTTCTTCCTTACAGTGAGGCTTAATGCATACAGAGAAGGAGATGTTGCTAGACTATAGACTGAGTCTAATGTTGGCTGTGAAGTGATTCTAGAAAGACAAAGAGGAGATTGTTTCTTCCCATGTCACAATCACATATTGGAGGATCTCTTCTCACTGTTGCAGTCAACCTTTGTTCCTCATTTTGGTGTATACATGCCTCAGGTTATGGCACTAAGCATTGCGTCTCATTCTGGTGGTTCACTCAACATATTTTGCTTCTTATACGGATCATTGCCGAGGCCACCAGAAGATCACATTTTCAGTTCTACACCACTCTTATTCACAGGAAGTTCACAAGCCATGAAGTTATTATTGTCCAAGATGGAAGACTTCCATCTTGAGGGGGAGTATTAATGTATATAGAATGGTTTAACATTGGTTTATATTGGTTTAGTTGGTTTAGTTCTAGCTTATGGTTTACACACTTGTATATAAGCTTTCTTTTGTTCGTCATTTACAATTAATGAAGATTAACAAGATTATTGAAAGTCCCCAATAATAAGTTAGAATGTCAAATTAAACCACTAAAGTTTATATGTCAAATCTTTGTCTCCCAGCAATTGGGAGTGGTAGGGAAATGTTTTCAATAGCTCGAGTACTGATGACGTTCTGTCCTATAGTTTTGTTTGTTCACTGCCTTCTGATTTCAACAAACTGGTAAGTGGTAACAACATGTCGTAGTAGTAATTAATATATAATTATTAACAAACACACTAAGATATTTGACTCCAAAACATTCAAACAAACTTCGGCCAAAATCGTGATACTGGAAAAAATTATAAATGTTATATTAATTTCTTATTTTAATGAAATCACTTTATTAGGAGTAATTTTTTTGTGAATGCATGCCATAGTCGTGAAAATATATCTACAAAGAACCCTTTCTCTTCCTAATTGTTAACTTATTAATGTTCTACTATTTCATATATTTGGGCAGCGCATGTCCACAGAGCTTGCTTTTGTGAAAAATAGCATTAATTGTTTTTTGAAGGGACCATATACAATAGTCTAAACTCTAGTCTATATACCTCGCAGAAGCCTACACCACTTAATAAGTTGCCTTTTATGCTTTTTACTTGCTATTTACTAGTATTAAACTACCGTTACGAAAGTATAGAAACTATTATCATAATAATCGTAAAACATTAGAGCGAGACAATGTGGGTGTGTCTCATAATATAAAATTATTAAAATTTGAGTAAAAGGAAGAAAGAGAATGTTTTTTGTTAAAATAGTGTGGTGTATTGAAATATAAAATTAATAAAAGTTGAGTAAAGAAAGGAGATAGTGGGTTTAGTTGGAGAGATTGTGTCTTGGGGAAGACATAAGAGAGAGATAATTGGGGTGTGTTTAAATATAAAATTAATAAAAGTTGAGTAAAAGGATGAAAGAGAATGTATAAAGTTGAGTAAAAAAATAAAAAAAAAGGTATAAAGTTGAGTAAAAAGAAGAGAGAATGTGTTTTTAATATTTTTATATTGTGAGACATTGGTAAAATGTCTCCAATGGTGATGGCCTTATGGAGTAGTTCCTATTGTTCTTTATAGTGTATCAGTAAAATACCAGTAAGACTTGTCGCAATCGCAATAGACTTATGATTATCAGTTTCTATAAAGAAAACTGGATATTTTTCAAAAGGACAACAAATTAGAGTTCTTCTTAAGATAATGTAAGAGTTCAAGCCTTTAAGGTATCACAAGAAAAATCACGTCTTCGTACGGTGATTTGTATTTTAACTTGTTAGGACATAATTGATAAATATCACCTGAAGTATATGCATGGCTTCCATTTTTTACCCCCATCACGTCACTAAATAGAAACAATAAATTTCCACACATATATAAACAAGGGAATATTAAAAATTAATCCAATTATTAAGGACCTAATATAGTATTAAAATATACTCTCAAAGGGGAATATCTCGAGGAAGAGGAGTTACAAAACTCACTTTCTTTTTTTTGGTTTTAATGTTAAGATTTTATACCAAAAGCTTAAGTTACATACTAATATATCGAAGATACTACCCTTACAAACTTACCATAAAAAAATAAAAATCCCAGCACGATAGAGAAACGTCATAACGGATGAGAAATACAACCAAAATACAATTCAAGGAGAGACGAAGAATTATGATCCGTTGGTCGGAAAGATACCAGCCGATTTCGCATCGTTCGACGATCATAGCTTTGAGATCACGCAATGGAGTGATGGTTAGTGTGAAGATTCTGTTATTTCTTTCTCTCCATAAAGAATAAGCTACTGTTTGGAGAAGAAGTTTGATGATGATCCAACGGCTTGATTCGCTAGGAGCATGCGGTTGTAGAATAAGCTCAGTGATTTCCGAGAGGATGGATGGTGGATAGGATAGAACCCTCCCCGCAAAAGCTTGCCATAAAGTCTTTGAAAAAACACACTCAAAGAACAAGTGAGCATGGGACTCAATTCCTCTAGTGCAAAGGGCACAAGTTTGAGGGACCGTCATTCCCCACCTGTAGAGTCTATCCCTAGTTGGGAGTCTGTTATGGAATACCAACCAGAGAATGAAAGAAGCACGCGGTATATGTTCCTTGAACCAAACAATCCAAAACCAGGAGACAGTAGGACCCACAATTCTAAGCTGTTCCCAAGTATTTCTAGATGAAAAAGCCTTAGAGTACATACCAGATGGCGATCTCCACAGATAGGCATCAGCAGCTGCTGTCATGGATGGGGGAGCAACTGTTGTCAGATGGATCAGGAGCGTTTGTGCTGCGTCAGACCTAGCGTGTGAAAATTTCCAGTGATGATTACAAACCGCGTCCTGGACCGTTGCGTTCTTTGCAATAAACAGTTGTGTTGGACCTCTTTCACCGAGAAGGTCAATTAGTGGACCCAACTCTGTCCAGTTGTCGTACCAAAACGAGGCAGAGAGGCCATTCTTTACCTCACAACGTAAGAACCGTACCAGTATAGGCTTTAACTGTAGCATACTCCTTATTGCTTTGGAGAAAGTGGTTGAGTCAGCAGTTATCCAAAAAAAATTTCGGTTGAAAACATGTTTATTTACCCATGCCACCCACAAAGAACCTGCATTTGTGAACAAGTTCCAGATTTGCTTCAGCCTGAAAACCACTTCAAAGTCGGCAAGAAGTCTAATCCCGAGACCACCTTCCCTCTTTGGTTTGCAAACATCCTCCCATGCCACCCTTGCTCCCGCAGCAGATTGAGTGCCATTTTTCCAGAGGAAAGCAGAGCACAAATAGTCTACCTTGGCGTAGAAAGCTTTTGGTAGCATGTAGATCTGGCTCCAAAAATTGACCATACCATAGATTACGGAGGAGATGAGCCTGATTTTCCCCGCAAATGATAAGAACTTTGTAGTCCACGAGTGTAGCTTCTTGGTGATTCTTTCTACGAACGGTTGCATAACAGAGAAAGTTAACCTGGTGGAGCTTAGAGGCAGGCCTAGATATCGAGTAGGAAAGCTGCCTATCTTGACTCCTAGCTCACCACTAAGAGTTTCAGCTGCCTCATCTGAATAACCACTGAAGAACACCTCCGACTTAGCCGCATTCAAGTCAAGACCTGAGAAATCCTTGAAGTTTCTTAGCACTTCTTTAATTCCCTGTAGAGAGTTAGCAGACCCATTCGAGAACACTAATAGATCATCAGCGAAGAGCAAATCAGTAATTACAGGGTTCTCACAGTGCGGATGGAGGCCAAAACGCCCCTGAGCAGCTGCAGAATCCAGCATTCTGGTTAGGGCCTCCATTACCATAATGAAGAGATATGGGGAGATTGGATCCCCTTGTCTTAAACCCTTTTTCCCTTCAAAAAAACCAGCCGGTTCTCCATTTACTAGGACCGAGAATCTTGGGGTTGAGTAACACTGCTTAATCCATTCCCTAAACATTGGGGGAAAGTCTTGTGCATCTAAGATTTTTCCTAAGAAATCCCAGCAGACGGTGTCAAAGGCCTTCCGTAGGTCCACCTTTAGCATAGAGGCCTTAGGACAGTTCGATTTCTGATATTTCCTGAGCAGTTCAGTTGCAAGCAGAATATTATCGCCTAGAGTCCGTCCTTTTTGAAAGGCAGCTTGATTTGGAGAGATGCATATTTGCAGGATTGGCTTAAGACGGTTAGCGATGATTTTCGAGATGATCTTGTAGACGAGGTTACAACAACTGATAGGCCTAAAGTCTCCAAGTGAACAAGCATCCGTGGTTTTAGGAATAAAGGCAATGAAGGTTGTATTGAGGTCCTTGAGCAACCGATCATTTCGAAAAAATTCTTGAACCGCCTTAACAACATCAGGTCCTACTCTGCTCCAAGAAGACCTGAAAAACTCCACCGGATAACCATCTGGGCCAGGGCATTTGTCCACAGGCATTGCAAACACAGTTTTTATTATTTCCTCCTCCAAAACAGGTCGCTGGAGCATCGCAGCTTGTTCACTTGAACATTGAAAGGCAACAGGTCCTTGAGAAAGTCTACAGAGACCGGTGACTGTTGGAGGTCCATGGAACCAAAGATAGAGTGGAAATAATCTGCAGCATGGGCCTTTAACTCACCAGGACAGACTACTTTCCTCCCACTCCGGTCCTTTAGGTAATAGATGTGATCCTGAGAGTGACGCACTATGACAGATTGATGATAGAAAGTTGTGTTTCTATCTCCCAGCAGCAGCCACCTAACACCTGATTTTTGCCTGTAGAACTTTTCCTCTGCCTTAAGTAGCACATTCCAACGATGTCTCGCTTGACGTTCCTCTTGAGCAACCTGAGGGGAGGGAGAAGTTAGTATGATTTTCTACAGTTTTGAGGTGATTCTCTCTTGTTCCTTCACACTTTTGGAGATCCCACTGTAGTGATTCTTATTCAAAGATCTTATTACCAACTTCAGCAATTTCAGTGACCTCATTAACTTAAACTGATCAGTACCAGTGATAGAGTTTGTGTCCCATGCTTCACCAATCAGTTCAGAATACTTCTCGTGGTCCATGACATGGTAAAATAGCCTGAAAGGTTTACTTACAGAGCGTTTCAAAGTTGGGATCTGGAAGAAAATAGGCGAGTGATCAGAACGTTTTGGCTCCAGAAGCTCAGAGTATGCATCAGGAAATTTGAGAGCCCAATCTTCATTAATCACCGCGTGATCGATCCTTTTCGAAATTGGAGAATCATCATGCATATTCCACCATGAGAATATAAGACCTTTGGAGGGAGCTTCAAACAGATCCCCCTCCTGAATAGCGAGATTAAAGTCCTCAATACCTTGAGTGTCAACATTTCCAACCAAATAGTTTGAGTGTTGAGAGACTCTAAGTATCTGGTTAAAGTCTCCTGCAACTGCCCGAGGAGAATTCTGAAGAGGAGATAACTTACCAAGAGACTCCAATTCATTCCATAGCTCTACCCTTTGACTTGGCAGGTTAAAACCATAAGCAAAGGATACAGTAAAACTAACATTGTGCTCCACAATGAAGATACCACATGTAACCAGCTGAGCAGTCTCCTTATAAACCATAAATGAAACTCTCGGGTCCCAAACCACCATGATCCTTGCAGTATTGTGTCATGCAAAATTCCCATGATATTTCCAACCACGCGGGATAGCACCTTCTACTCTCCTTGAATTTGTAGGTTGTATATGCGTCTCCGTAAACGCTCCAAAAAGCGGCTTGTGGATATTAATCCAAGCCTTAGTCATATCTTGCCGTGACTGGCTGTTTAGCCCCCGAATATTCCAAGCAAAAAACATAGATAAAATAGGTAATTAAGAGGATTGTGTGACCTTTCGGCCACTCTTCTTGTTTGAGACCAAGAAGAAAGGGGCTTCCAAATGTGCCCTGTCCATCAGAGCCTGTTCCGCCAGAGGCTCTAGAGATGCAACTGGCTCTGCCAATACCTTCGGCTGCGTACTGGGAGTTGTTTCAGTGATGAGTTGCCGAGCAGAAGGGCTAGCACCATGCATCTCTGAACCTTTATTTGGGCTAACCACAGAGTCGTCAATTGATTCTTTTGGCAAAACAGGCTTAATACGGTAAGGATGGGGTATCTTTGATCTACCCGGTCTAGACCGATGAGCTCTATTCCCCTTGCCTAATGGTCTGGTAGGAGATCTCGATTGGGGCTTCCTCTTTGTTTTTTTCCGGAGGCGGTTTCTGAGGGCAGTGTGTAGCAGGATGTCCAAAGATCTGGCAATCCTCACATTTTGGTGGCAACCACGGGTAAGAGATAGAAACTTCAAACTCCTTACCGTTTTGGAGCCCAGAGATAAGCTTTGTGGGCAGTTCTTTGAGCAGGTTCACTTCAACTAGAATCTTTGCAACTTCAAAATTTTCCTTTCTCGCTGTTTCCGGGGATAAAGCTTTTGGCTCACCCACTCCTGTTGCGATACGACATAGACTTTCCTTATTAAAGAGAAGGTATGGTATTCCCCTGAATTCCACCATCACTTGAGCTTTTGTGATCGGGGCCTTCTCAGGAGAGATTTTCGGAGACCATGGCGCAACAAACATAGGGTGACCCGCGATGTTCCAGAGATTTCGACTTAGAAGGATAGCTCTCGTCCTTGGATTGGTCACTCTGAGCAGGTATGTGCCTGGTCCAATAGAATGGACAAAGATCTTTGGACCTGTGCGTGCCCACAGAGCGTTAACCACACCAATCACACGCCCTATGTCTGGTGGATGACCATGAAATTGCGCAAAGATGTAGTCTTTGAATTCCTCTTTCGCAGTTTCCAGATTTTCATCAGGGATGAGGATGAAAGGCACACCTGAAACATGAGTGGTAGGCATACCTATACTTGCAAGCTTAGACGAGTCCTCAAAGAGAGTTGACCATTTCTTCGCCAAGGGTGGTCTAATCGGGGCCTTGGGTGGTGTTGCCTGTTGATTGACCGAAGGTACAACGACAGGAGAAGAAGAGGGGGCCGGTATCTGAGGAGAAGTAGCAGCTAATGAGCTTGAGAAGTTCCAGAAGAGAGTAGATATGTGCTAGGCGCAGAAATCGAAGCAAATGAGACAACATCGCGTGGTTGAATCGGATCACTGGCCAAGGGAGGTGAACCTTGGGGAGCCGTTTTCACCACCGGAGGACAAGAGGCGGAGCTTTTGCCTCTCCTAGCAACAGATCTGGATGAGAGTAGACACATCTCCAATAACTTGCCGCCTGCAGAAGCGGTGGTCGAAGGAGGCGTAGAACGAGGAACTTGAGCTGGTAACGGGATTGGGGGTTTTCTATGCTTCTTGCCATGCCTGGCCATGGAAGAAGATTCTCGTCAATCGGCGTGAGGCCGACCGACGGTGAAGATGAGATTTCTCACTTTTTTCTCTCTCTCTCCCTAAACAGATTTCTCTCTCTCTCACTTTCTTCATACATGAGATCATTTACGGCTTTATTACCAGTTAGAGATATATCTGTTTGTCTTCAGGTGCTTTCTTGTGACAGTTTTATACACTTGTTCGTTATTTAAATTGTAAGTAACTGAAGTTATAACAGTGTGTGTGACGTCTTTTTTTTTGGCTGAGCTTTCAGTTTTTTATTTTAATTCATACGTTGAACTTTAAGTTTTGGTCGGTGCTTTTTTCCTTTTCGTGAGGTTTTGTTAGATATAAAGTAGTAATGTTATGATTGTTCTCTGGTTGTTTCCAAAAAGGTAACGATTTTTTTAAAAGTTAAACACAGCGTTATCCTCCCTCCGTTCTCTTTTGATTGATTTTCTAAGAAAAAAAAAATTAAAAATTGATTTTTCACTTTTTCAATGCATTTTTAATGAAAGTTTAATTGTGAATTGTAGATTTCAAGACATATTTATTGACTTTATTAGATTACTATTGGTTTAAAATTATGGAAAATTGTTTTTTGCAAAAAATAAAATATTTATAATTAACTATTAATATGTTTTCTTAATATTTGTGAAAATTCTAGAAAATAAAACAAATAAAAATAGAGGTAGTAGGTATATACCCACAACTGTATGCGCGAATATGGGATACATAATTGGGATCCCAATGAAAATAGTTTTCTTTTTTCTTGTAAAGAAAAATTAATTGATACAAATAACATTTACATTTAAATTTTTGGAGAGTGATACAAACAAGTCGTATATGACGTTACAATTTACAATCACATCAAAAGGTGAAACCAATTTGTATTATTTTTCAAAAAAATATAGTATATTAATACTTCATATGTGACATTTTCTACAACTAGTCAACTATTGAAGAGAATAAATCAATAAATATATTATTACATCAAGAACCAGTCCGTACACCAGACCATTTTCATTTCAATTGCTAAATAGAAATAGATGGGCCATTAGGCAGAAAATAATATTACAGCTCATATACGGCCCAATAGTTTCCATCAAAATACAGCCCAATAGTTTCTTCTGGTCGTTGTTGACTTAGAGGAACGTGGGACCCACTTGTCGATAAAAGGATTCTTTATGCACGTGATTCACGCGGTCCCCACTATTTTTCTGTGTGTTTCTCACACCGCCATGGCGCCATATATTATACCCACTCGTGACTCTATTTTTCTAGGTAGTTATTATAAGGGAAAAACCCCAAAAAATATCCAAACTCAATTATTTCTGCTAAAAAAAATTCCAGATTTTTTACGTTGTTAGAAAAATACCCCAACTAAATAATTTTGTTCTTTTAATACCTGAACTTTCAATATTAAATAGTTTTACACTCGTCGATTAACGGAAGTTAACGTCCATTTACGGTAATAAAACGATAGTGTAATAAAAGTGAAAACCCCGAAAAATACCCAAACTTAATTATTTTTGCCCAAAAAAATTCCAGACTTTTTGCGTTGGCAGAAAAATACCTCAACTAAATAACTTTGTTCTTTTAATACCTGAACTTTTAAAATTAGTTAAGATCAACAAAGCAAACACTGAAGATATAATAAAAAACACAAACAACAATAAAAATTCTCACTTGCTTTTATTTTTCTTCTTTTTCTTTTTTGTTGAAGCCCCACCTAAAATGAAAAGTCAAAATCGAGATTTTTCGATAGGTCGGAAGCTAATTGAGCTACTTTTCCATTAGAGGACTCTGCTTCAGTATTCTCCTCCATAAGAGCTTCAAAATCTAGTTTCTCTATCGTCATCTCAACTTTAAATCTAACAAAACACTGTAAGAGAAATCGTAAAACACTATAAGAATCGCATAAACTTAAAAAGAAAAGTCTTCTCTTTTATGGGAAAAATGTCTAACTAACTTTTCTTCTTCTTGTAGGGATTTCTAACAAAGAAGAGAAGTTAGTTAGACTAATCCCTACGGTGAAAAGATGAGGTATTTTAGTTCCCATATCGATTTTGGGGAAAAAGTGATAGATTTGTTTCTGTTAACAATAGTATTATTACACTAACATCGTTTTATTACCGTAAACGGACGTTAACTTCCATTAATCGGCGAGTGTAAAACCATTTAATTTCAAAAATTCAGGTATTAAAAGAACAAAGTTATTTAGTTGATGTATTTTTCTGCCAACGCAAAAAGTTTGGAATTTTTTTGGGCAGAAATAATTAAGTTTGAGTATTTTTCGGGGTTTTTCCCTTTTATTACACTAACGTCGTTTTATTACTGTAAACGGGCGTTAACTTTCGTTAATCGGCGAGTGTAAAACCATCTAATTTTGAAAGTTCAGGTATTAAAAGAACAAAATTATTTAGTTTAGATATTTTTCTGGCAACGCAAAAAGTTTGAAAATTTTTTTAGCAGTTTGAGTATTTTTTGGGGTTTTTTCCTTATTATATCTAAAAAAATAATAATATTTTTTTATCGCTTTTGTGCGAGAATTTCACGAGCCGCGTATTCATATTTTGATGATAATGTTAATAATCACTCAAACTATATATATTTCAGCTACTGTTTTGAAAAGAAAAACGAAATTTGCAGCTGTTGAAAATAAAAGATCCAAACAAAATTAAATGCCAGTCACGTTCTTCTCATTCTGGTCATCTCTCCTCGATCCACGTGAATTTCACGTGCTTTTCACGCCTCTTGCTGACTTTTTAACCATCCATATATGTCGACTTTGGCTTTTTCTAATGGGTGTATTTATTTTCAATAAAAAAAAAACATTAAATATTTTGACCAAAAACAAAAACATTAAAAATTAGTAGTAATATTTAATCGGAAAAGACATGCTCCGATTGCCTTCTCAAGTCTCTTGCATAAACTTACGCAACCCAACCTTTGCATATTAAACGTGGGAAAAGAATTTTAGGTTTTCTACAAAAACGAAAACCATTTTTTGCCTTTTCAAAATTATAATCTCAATTGTATTCATTACTAGACTTTTTTTTCGTTATCTCCAACTAGGTAATTCGGACAATATCCATTCTCATGCTCCGAGATTTGAGAAAAACATTGTATGCGAGTAAATGATCTCATCCCAAACGTCTGAGTAAATTTTAGAAATTGTAACTAATTCTATTGATCATGCAACAAAATTTTGAAAACATTTATTTAAATAAAGATTTTAGCAATGATCTGAAAGTAAAGCTATTGTGTGTTTTATTTGAGGAAAAGGTCATTTACGTTTTAGAACCACGTTAAAAATTATAAAAATGTTTTTGTAGGTCTAGCTTTATATTAGATAAAAAAGCTATATAATCCAATAACAAACCATTTTTAACGTTAATAAAGCAACAACTATACGACGACATAGCTGATTATTTAAGCCTACTAACGTGAATAGATTTGGTCAAAGTTTCCGGTACTTGACTACCGGACTTGGCACACTTTGAATACATGTAAACAATTTTTTTTTTTTTTGAACAAGAAAACAAATTACTAATTTTGGGTTTGGTTTCCCTTTAGGTGTATTCATAAACAATAATCTTAAGTCTATGTGCTGTACAAAAGAGTCTAAACAAGTGGTTTAGATCTATACCGTTGCGATAGATCTGGTACAAATTTAAATTAATCAACCTTACTTGCACATTATTTCAATAATTCACAAATATTATTATATAATCTAGTGTTACACCGTCGTGTATCAGAGACTCGAGAGACAAAAGAAAATATCGTCTCCCAAACCGTCCTAAACCGACCCGGTTTAATATTTTCATAAACTCAAGTGTGTAGTTGGAAGAGAAGTAACCATGGTTAAGTGAAAGTCCTTGTTTATTTTGTTTTAATAGAAAAGAGCACGAAGATCATGCGTCGGACTTTCTCTCTCTTCTTTCAATTCATTCAATTGGCCACGGCGACAAAGAAGGGAGCGATACAAGAAACTCAAACAAAAATTCAATTTTTTGTTTTTGAGTTTCCTTAACTTTCTGGGATTCGTAGTATTTTTTTTTCCCGGGAAAATTCTTGTTCATTTTGGGCTCGAGGAGAGTTAGATTGATTTTGGTCGGAGTTGCGATTTTACGGAGAAAATCTCGGTGAGACTTTGTTTGAATCATTTCAACTTTGATAAATTTTCAGTTTTTAGTTGAAATTTTGAAGATTTTTCTAATCGATTTTGTTGTTTATGTTAAAACAGGGCAAGATCTGAGATCTCTTGAGTACTTCCATGCAAACCCATTATACTCCGCCGTAATTCCGCATCTGGGTTCATCTCAGAACCCTAGAATTCGATCTGGGTTTTCTTAAAAACTCTTCCTTTACTGTTCAATTTTTCCGGGAAAATCTTAATTTTTTCAATTCAGAAATGAGTATTAGTGGTGTAGTTTGGAACGAAGATGATAAAGCAATCGTTGCTTCGTTACTGGGTAAACGAGCTTTAGATTACTTACTTTCGAATTCAGTACCAAATGCAAATCTCTTAATGACTGTTGGAAGCGACGAGAATCTCCAGAACAAGGTCTCTGATCTAGTCGAAAGACCAAACGCTTCGAATTTCTCGTGGAATTACGCCATTTTCTGGCAGGTTTCGAGGTCGAAATCCGGAGATTTGGTACTATGTTGGGGTGATGGGTCTTGTAGAGAGCCTAAAGAAGGTGAGAAATCAGAAATCGTTAGGATTCTAAGTATGGGAAGGGAAGAAGAAACGCATCAGACTATGAGAAAGAGTGTATTGCAAAAGCTTCATGCTTTATTAGGTGGTTTAGAGGAAGAAAATGTTGCTTTAGGGTTAGATAGAGTTACTGATACTGAAATGTTACTTCTTGCTTCAATGTATTTCTCTTTTCCTAGAGGTGAAGGTGGTCCAGGGAAGTGTTTTGATTCCGGGAAACCTGTTTGGTTAACCGATGTTGTGAATTCGGGTTCTGATTATTGCGTTAGATCGTTTCTCGCGAAATCTGCTGGTATACAGACTATTGTTTTGGTTCCTACTGATATCGGTGTTGTCGAGTTAGGGTCTACGAGATGTTTACCTGAAAGCGAGGAGACAATGCGGTCTATTCGATCCATGTTTTCTCCTCCGGTTAGAGTTGTGACGACGACGATGACGTCGAATCCTTTACCGGTTATTGTTGTAGCTGATAACAGTGACGATAACAGAACGTCGAAGATATTTGGGAAGGATCTGCATAATTCGGGTTATCTTCAAACGCAGTATCAACCGCCACCACCGCAGCAACAACATAGACAGTTCAGGGAGAAACTTACGGTTAGGAAAATGGATGATCGAGCTCCGAAGCGAGTAGATGTTTATCCGAGTAACGGGAATCGATACATATTTCCGAATCCGAGCACGAACAACAATACGGTCTTAAGTCCGACATGGGTCCAGCCGGAGAGTTACACGAAGACGACGACGACGACGAAGGAAGTACCGAGCACGGAAGATTTCAAGTTTCTACCGTTACAGCAATCGTCGTCGCAGAGGCATCTCCCTCCGGCTCAAATGCAGATTGATTTCTCCGGTGCGAGTTTGAGAGCCTCCGAGAATAATTCAGACGGAGAAGGAGCGGAATGGGCGGATGTGGTGGGCGGTGACGAATCCGGTAGCAACAGACCGAGAAAACGAGGAAGGAGACCCGCGAATGGAAGAGCGGAAGCTTTGAATCACGTAGAAGCAGAGAGACAACGGCGTGAGAAACTTAACCAGAGGTTTTACGCTTTAAGATCCGTCGTTCCCAACATTTCGAAAATGGACAAAGCTTCGTTGTTGGGAGACGCTGTTTCTTACATTAACGAGCTTCACGCTAAGGTTAAGGTAATGGAAGCAGAGAGAGAGAGGTTAGGGTATAACTTAAATCCACCGATCGGTTTAGAACCGGAGATTAATGTTTTAACCTCGGGAGAAGATGTTACGGTGAGAGTGAACTGTCCGTTGGATTTGCACCCGGCGTGTAGAATCTTCCACGCGTTTGAAGAGGCGAAAGTAGAAGTGATGAACTCGAACCTCGACGTATCGCAGGATACGGTGTTGCATACGTTTGTGATAAAATCTGAAGAGTTAACGAAAGAGAAGTTGATTTCTGCGTTCTCTAGAGAGCAAACAAGTTCTGTTCAGTCAAGAACATCATCAGGTAGATAGAGAGACTAAAAACCGGTTTGTAATGTGAAGAACCGGTTTTGAATGGTTCTTTTGTTTTCTTCTTCTTCTTCTAGGTTTGTTTTGTTTATGTTTATCTTGTTTTTTGGTTGTATACCTGTAAGAATCCTCCAAACTAGGATTTTAGATGTTTTATTGACAAAAGTAGACATTCTCTTAATACATCCAATTTTAGAATCTTGTAGCCTTGGCTAGAGTTATTTCAATGTGTTGGATTGAGGTTTTGTAGAAGTCTACAACAAATAGAGATTCAAAAAGAAAAAAAGGTTCCACCGAGACTTGAACTCGGGTTACTAGATTCAGAGTCTAGTGTCCTAACCGCTAGACCATGGAACCGTTTTGTCAATAGAGTTCAATTTTGTTTTTAACAATTTGTTATCTAGACGATAGAACCATTTCGATATTTTCGAGGATGGAAATGAAATATCTTTTAGTATGTCGGTATATATTAAATTAAGTTATTTTTGTTTATGCTTACATATCCATACTTTAGATGCATGTCTTTAAATCAAGATGTGATGTCTCTTTCGTAAGCTAATTCTGTCCTAACAAACCGATTCAAAGAACATGAACAAAGCATGTGGTTTGCAAAAATGTCACACAAAGAAAGAGATATATGGTTTATCTCTAACTTTTTGAATGGAAAAAAATGATAATGGACAGTTCTAACAGAAACTCAGCTACTATTCTTCCATTGTTTGTTATATATTGAACAAAGACCATATGGAATAATTAAAACACACACAAAGCATAATATAAGATTAATATGATTTTTGTGTTAGCCTTCCTCTTCGTTGTTCTCATTCTTAATGTTCTTCTTTGGCGATGGCTAAAGGCCTCAGCATCTAAAACCCAAAGGCTTCCTCCTGGTCCACCAAGATGGCCTATATTGGGCAACCTTCTCCAGTTGGGCCCTTTACCACACCGGGACTTGGCCGCGCTATGTGGCAAATACGGCCCATTAGTCTACCTTCGGCTCGGAAACATCGATGCCATCACAACAAACGATCCCGATACCATTCGAGAGATTTTACTTCAGCAAGACGATGTTTTTTCATCGAGGCCTAAAACGCTTGCCGCGGTCCACTTGGCCTATGGATGCGGGGATGTCGCGTTAGCGCCAATGGGGCCACATTGGAAAAGAATGAGGAGGATATGCATGGAACACTTACTTACAACTAAAAGGCTTGAATCTTTTATGTCCCAACGGGCCGAGGAAGCGCAGTATCTAATACAAGATGTCTTTCGACGTGCCGAATCAGAAAAGCCGATAAATCTTAAGGAAGTATTGGGTGCTTTCTCTATGAACAATGTAACTCGGATGCTACTAGGAAAGCACTTTTTTGGGCCTAAGTCACTAGTAGGACAAAAAGAAGCTCAAGAGTTTATGCATATAACTCATAAACTGTTTTGGCTTTTGGGTGTAATTTACTTAGGAGACTACTTGCCGTTTTGGAGATGGGTGGATCCTTACGGATGCGAGAGAGAAATGAGAGACGTAGAGAAGCGTGTAGACAAGTTTCACTCAAAGATCATCGATGAACATAGAAGGGCAAAAAGAGGAAAAGAAGATAATAACAAAGACATGGATTTTGTTGATGTTTTATTGTCTTTACCTGGTGAGAATGGTAAAGAGCACATGGAGGATGTTGAAATAAAAGCACTAATTCAGGCATTAGTCAAATTCATATACCTAATCAATAATGAAAACTTACATTGTTTGTTTGCTTGCATATGTTTTTATATCTGTTGGGTAATGTTTTGTTTACGTTTACATTTACTAGGACATGATTGCGGCCGCGACGGATACGTCAGCGGTCACGAACGAATGGGCAATGGCCGAAGTGATTAAGCAACCGCGAATAATGCGTAAAATTCAAGAAGAGCTCGATAAAATCGTAGGGACTAACCGAATGGTCGATGAATCGGATTTAGTCCATTTAAACTATCTACGATGCGTGGTACGAGAAACATTCCGAATGCATCCGGCCGGACCGTTCATGATCCCTCACGAATCCGTTCGACCAACGACGATCAACGGCTATTACATCCCGGCAAAGACACGTGTCTTCATCAACACACATGGTTTAGGCCGAAACACAAAAATATGGACCGATGTTGACGAGTTTAGGCCTGAGCGACATTGGCTTGTCGATGGAAGCGGACGTGTCGAGATAAGCCACGGGCCGGATTTTAAAATATTACCGTTTAGCGCCGGGAAAAGGAAATGTCCCGGTGCTCCATTAGGTGTGACGATGGTGTTAATGGCTTTGGCTCGGCTCTTCCATTGCTTTGACTGGTCATCGCCCGAAAATATTGATACGGAGGAAGTTTATGGCATGACTATGCCTAAGGCTAAACCATTGTGGGCAGTGGCTAAGCCACGATTAGCAGCTCATATGTATACATAGTAATACAATGCTTCTAAACTTTGTTAAAAAATTGGATTAATAAAAATTATATATTGGTTTCGCTGATATCGTTTTGAATTTGTAGCGACGGTTAATAAAATTATAAAATCGTACAATTTAAAAGATGAAGAAAATAAAAAATGGGAGAAGTAATTTTATAATTTCGGTTATTGCATACTAAACCAAATCGGTTAAGAGGACGATTTGTTTTCCGGTTTAGTAGAACCCTACTCATTTTAGACTCTCTCTCGTTTCCTGAGTTCTTCGTCTCTTTTGGTGAATTAGAAATGTTTTTGAGGATTCGTCCCGCCATGTTTCTCCGGCGATTTTCAGCTCCGGCGAGAAGGGATTTTAGCAGTAAAATCTACGAAGAAATCGATCCCTTAACTATGAACATACACGAGCTGAATCAGGTCTTTTCACTCTCTGTGTTTCTTATTTTGGTTTTGTGTATTTCTGTAAATAGCTTCTGAAATTATTGGGTTTTCGATTTTGAGTTTAGATTTCGTGTTTCCGAGTTAGAAAAATTAGTAATTTGATGCCTAAATGCCAAATCAGTGATCTCAAATGCCAAAAAGTTGGATACTTTCTCCATTGATTGCTACATCTTCGTTTGGTGTTTCAGGAAATGCAATCAATCTTTGGAGTCGATGCATTTTCCGGTCCTACGAAAATGGATTCCTCTGAATTGAAATCCAAAATTGAATCTTTGGAATCGGAGAATCCTGATCTTAGATCCCATGAACAACCTGCAAAAGTTGCTAGTGATGATGTGTCTAAGCTAACGCATGTAGGAATATCAGGGGAAGCTCAAATGGTGGATGTATCTTCAAAGGATAATACCAAGAGAACCGCATTAGCTTGTTGTAAAGTCCTTCTCGGTGGTAAACGAGTTTTCGATTTGGTATTAGCGAATAATATGGGGAAAGGAGATGTTCTTGGAGTGGCGAAAATCGCTGGCATTAACGGAGCGAAACAGACGAGTAGCTTAATACCATTGTGTCATAACATTGCTCTTACGCATGTTCGTGTAGATTTGAGGTTAAACCCTGAGGATTTTAGTGTTGACATTGAAGGAGAAGCTTCTTGTACTGGAAAAACCGGAGTTGAGATGGAAGCTTTGACTGCTGTATCGGTCGCTGGCTTAACTGTTTACGATATGTGTAAGGCTGCTTCGAAAGATATTAGTATTACTGATGCGAGACTCGAGCGTAAAACTGGTGGAAAGAGCGGGTATTGGTCTAGAGACGAGTGAAACGCAAAGATCATTTGTCTCCGTAGCTATGTGCTTCTTGTCCTTCACCTGAATATGAATTATTCTATTTACCATTTCTAGTTTCATTTATCTAACAGAGACTGCCACAAATCCTTTGATTCAATCTACAAAGACATAACACAAACATACAAAATGGTGTGACAAAAGCTCACAACACAACAAGTACTTACCGTTCCAGGGCCTTGTGTACATGGACCTCCGAACAAAGCTCCAGGCGCAATCCTGAAGCTATACTCAGTCCATTGGTGGCCACCAATGGTCGTTTTGTAGTTCATCCAAAAGCTGCATACCAAACATCATTCACACACACCAAGATTGGAAGATTCAGATGAGATTTGTTTGTCCCCCTTGAAAACAATAACCTTAGACTTCGTTGAGAATGCCAATCTAGCATGAGTACCAAAAGACACAAATCCAACCCAAAGCAAAATCATAAAGAGCTCCAATTTGATTGGATGTGTTATTATGATGATTTTTGGTAATTGGATAATTATTCCCAAATTACTTACTAGTCCTACTAGTAATTTTTGGAAAATGATTGTTAAGGAAGTTTTACTTTTGGAGATTAATTAAACTGTGTGGAGAAATTTTCCGGATAAACAAGGGTAAACGAAATTGATTACAGGTTCAAAATATTGTTTCAGATTATTACATCAAAATATTCCTCCTCTTAACGTTTTTCGTTATAACAAAAACAGATCACTCACTGTGCTCGGCCCATTAAGGCCCAAAATGATAGGGTTTCTTCTCACTTTGTGTCCGTGATTTTAGATTGGATCCATTCATGGACTATGTGAATCCCAATGTCTTTGTAACTGGCTAGTTCAATTCAAGAAGTTTATACAAAACTAGTTTAGTTCAAGAAGATACCTTGATTATACCTTCGCCTTAGATAATGAACCAAAGACAACGTGCTATATAAAATTCGTTGTCTAAGCACATTCCGAGTCATATGAAACCCATTTGCTTCGTACCGATTTACTTGGCTATTGTTGAAATCTTCCTAGGATTACATGAAATTCCATTTGTGAATACGCTATAAAAAACTAATCAAACTGAAACAAAATATCAAAACGCTTACCACTCGCCCCGGATGATGATGATTACTGTTCCCCAAATCCCAACTGAAACCGTCCCTAAACGCATTCTAAACCGTGAAGAATAGTCCCTGAACAGGATTGTTGTACGTGCGGAATTGAGCAGGCGGAGAAATAGGAATCCTATTCGCCCAAGCTTCATCAAAGAGCGCATACAACTGTTCGTGGGTAAGAGATTGCGTTCTAGACGCACGATACAACTACTTTAATACAACTGCTGTAATACAGCTGTATCGTGCGTCTATCGTGCATCTAGTACGCAATATTTTACCCGTGAGCAACTGTATGCGCTCTTTGATGATGCTTGGGCGAATAGGATTCCTATTTCTCCGCCTGCTCAATTCTGAAAGTCACTATCGTTAAGCTCACCATATGTTGTTTTGGTCTCTCATCAAAGCAAAAGAGTCTAATATCACCTAGTGATGCTAAAGAAAGCATCGCGACGATCTGTCTTTTTTTCGTTTTCATCGTAGTTTTTATAATGAAAGTTTTGATCAGAATACAAATAACGTCTCTTATGAAACTTGTTATAGTTGGATTAATACAACACAATTAGAAGGATCAGAGTAACATAATGTGTATATATGCATACTTATTGGTACTATGTGATGCATCATATCGGAATTTAAATCTTTTTGTATGCAAATTGTTCATGTCACAACTCTTGCAATGATGAATGAGCACTAAACATAGATAAAGTAAAGAAAGCAAGAATGTGTTTTCTTTCTTGTAGTGGATTTTGCTTTTTTGTCTCTCTTTACATTTGACCTTTTTTCTTTTCACCATTTTTGAGGCCTCTTGTTCCAAATTTCTACTAATGTACTTCATCAGGTTGGAACAATGTCCAGACCAGTATTTGAAAAGATTTGATATGTGAACCAACCGGTCAAGTAAGGGCTCTTTGTAAAGTTTGGTACTTTGGTAAGCATTTGAGGGATTTCACCTAAACTTATGAGAAACAATTTATGAGAGTGAAAGTGTTTGATAGAAAATGAATGCTTTTCAACTGTGAAAAGTTATTACTTACTGCTCACACTTATTCATATAATGTCCACATTCTTTATACACAGACAAGAAAGATTGGTCACAGCATTTAATTGGTGGTCACACATCCCAATATCAAACTCTAGTATTTTAAATCTCCTTCTTTTTGCTGTATTACATAACGTCATTATTTTCATGTTTTTTCTTTTCTTTTCATGTTCATATATGATATAGTTCCATACCTTTGATGTCATTATTTGGAATTGTTGTTTGGAGGAATAAATGGAAAGAGAGTTTGATGATATCAATATTTCAACTAGATCTTGAGATCTAAAGTTCGTGACGATTACATATATGAATGTATGCATAATGCATGCTATATTTTGTATACACGAATATTTGTATGTGTGAAAAATACGTTTTGTAACAATTAATTTTTATGATTTTTTTCACCCATGTGTAATGTTTCATATTAGGCTAACTTAAGAGGGACATATGGCACCAATTGTGGTTGTGGGTTAATAATTAGGTAATATTAACTATATAAAACAAATTTTCCACTTTTTCACAAATAATTAACCTAATTATTTACCTTCTCTCACTAAGCTAATAATTTCATATTGTTCCCCACACACCACTCATATAGTTAAGTACTAATTTCATAAGTGTTTGTTATCCACGGAATCTGTTATGTCGCTTTTGCATTTTCCTCAATTATCATAAGATTAGATATTTATTCGAAAGAGAAAAGTATAATCCATTACCCTACATTATTATTGGGATATAGAAAAAGAATTAAATAAAAGAGACTCTTTTTCTCACAGTTCAAGAAGAAGACTAGTGCATTTATTTATACAGAACCACTCTCACTTCAATTTTCCCGAGAAAGCTCGAGAAAAAAAAATGGAAGGAAAAAGAAAAGCTTTCTTCTTTATGCTCTGTTTCTTCTTCCTCTCTCTTCCTTCCTTCTCTTCTCTTCCTGCTTTCCAAACCCTAATCCCCAATTCTCATTCTCTTCCTTCTTCTACTCCACTCTCCTTTCAACCCGAATCCGAATCCGAGTCCGAGTTATTCGTCGGATCCGAATCTGAACCCGGATCCGAATCGGTTACACTAAACCTCGACCACATCGATGCTCTGTCCACAAACAGAACACCACAAGAGCTTTTCAGCTTCCGTCTCCAACGCGATTCCCGGCGCGTGAGATCAATCGCCACACTCGCCGCTCAAATCCCGAAACGCAACACGACTCACGCGCCTCGAACCGGGTCAGGATTCAGCAGCTCCGTCGTGTCTGGTCTCTCTCAAGGAAGCGGAGAGTATTTTACGCGTCTCGGTGTCGGAACTCCGGCGAGATATGTCTACATGGTACTCGACACCGGAAGCGACATCGTTTGGCTTCAGTGTGCTCCTTGTCGGAAATGTTACTCACAATCTGACCCGATTTTCGACCCGAGAAAATCCAAGACTTACTCAACAATCCCCTGTTCTTCACCTCTTTGCCGGCGATTAGATTCCGCCGGATGCAACACTCGTCGCCGGACTTGTCTCTACCAAGTCTCTTACGGTGACGGTTCTTTCACCGTCGGCGACTTCTCAACCGAAACGCTAACTTTTCGACGAAATCGCGTTAAAGGAGTTGCGGTTGGATGCGGTCACGATAACGAAGGTTTATTCGTCGGAGCCGCCGGATTATTAGGTTTAGGTAAAGGACGGTTATCATTTCCTGGTCAAACCGGTCACCGGTTTAATCAGAAATTCTCTTACTGTTTAGTTGATAGATCCGCTTCTTCGAAACCTTCCTCCGTCGTGTTCGGAAACGCCGCCGTTTCACGAACCGCGAAATTCACACCGCTTTTATCGAATCCAAAACTCGACACGTTCTACTACGTCGAGCTTTTGGGAATCAGCGTGGGAGGGACACGTGTCCCTGGAGTATCGGCGTCGCTTTTTAAACTTGACCAGATCGGTAACGGTGGAGTTATTATAGATTCTGGTACGTCGGTGACCCGGTTGATCCGACCCGCTTATATCGCTATGAGAGATGCGTTCCGGATCGGAGCTAGGAGTTTGAAACGAGCGACGGATTTCTCTCTGTTCGACACGTGTTTCGATCTGTCCAATCAGAATGAGGTTAAAGTACCGACGGTTGTTATGCATTTCCGTGGAGCTGACGTGTCACTTCCGGCGACGAATTATTTGATTCCGGTGGATACTAATGGAAAATTCTGTTTTGCGTTTGCTGGTACGATGAGTGGACTATCCATTATTGGGAATATTCAGCAGCAAGGTTTCCGGGTTGTTTATGATTTAGCGGGTTCTAGGGTCGGGTTTGCTCCACGAGGATGCGCTTAATCCTGACCCGACCCGGTATGGATAATGTACTTTTAATTTTCGTAATTTATGCTTAGACTTGTGTTTTGTTAAAGAAATTTCGGACAAGTGAATCTTTAAGCGGTGGAGTTTGAATACGTGTTGTAATAGCTTCACGTGTTGTCGGCTGTATTGTTGTTATTATCGTCTTTATATATTTTACATTTGGACCAAAAGAGGACGTTCACGAAATTTGTTTCAATTAGCCAAAAAACCTCGAATTTTTTTTTTTATCAGACGAATTTTTAAGACAATGTTGTAGTATACTAGTATTACGACAAATCAAATCTAAGGAAGATACGTCCAAAATACACATCATATTTTTATATTAAACTTTGCTTAATGTACTATGTACGTAACGTACGTGTCTACAATATAGATACCATGAAAAATCGTGTTAGTGTTCTTCATCAAACAAAAACGAAGCTTTAGCGCGAAGTTAGAGAGCGATCTTTATATATTACTGTGTTGATTATTTCTTCCTTTTACCATAATTAATCTTATATATAATAGTAGAGTTCACTCTCTCCTCTTAGAACGTCCACGTCATCAGCCTCCTCTTCCAAGTGGACCCAACTGCTTACTTACGTGAATGGTCCATGTTTATATCATCCATTAATTGTTCTGTTAATTAAAAAAGTCATCTATTGTATAATCTTCTCGCCTTCCTTCTTTCTCCTTTCTTTAACCTAAACTCCCTGTAAAACGTAACCACAAAACAAATCCTCTCCGATTCCCAAAACCAACAATAATGGCAAGACAAATCCGTCTTCTATATATATAGCATCAAATTCAGTCGCAACTCACTTTTCGCACAATCTTATCATTCTATAAACAGAGCAATGCCAATCATAATCAAATCGATTGGGATAGAGAACTCTCCGACGATGACGATGTTGATACGGCGACGGTGACAGAAAAACTAACAAGAGGAGTGTATCGGCGAAAGAAAAGACCAGGAATCTGAGATGATGTGTCAGATTCAATGAGAGGTAACAAAATAGCTATATTTTCTATCAATTCTATTCGCTAGCTTCAATCATTTCTCTCATCGATCTTTCATAATCTCTGTCTGGATCTGATAACTCTATATGCTTCATAATCGCCGTTCCTCCACTTAATATTTTCGACACATCACTTTTGGAAGGCCGTTTCGCAAGGCCGTTCAAGATTAGGGTGTAATCCCACTCTCCACCTACCTCAGGACCTTCAAAGTCGGCGATTACGTCGATGTTAAGATCAATGGTGCGATCCAAAAGGGTCTGCTTCACAAGTTCTACCATGGCCGGACTGGTCGCGTCGGAAATGTCACCAAGCGTGTTGTTGGTATCGAAGTCGATAACATGTCTCATTCTTTAACTTGGATATATTTGAAAGAATTAAGGTTTAGACCAAATTGGGGATTCTTTGCTATGTGTATAAATTAGTAGTTTCAAATGATGAAATGAGCGTCTGTGTATCTTTTCTGATAATGTTTTGCTTTCGATTTGTAAATTAGTACATGTTTTTTCCACTCTATAATACACTTGGAATCTGAATTTTGAGTTTGACTTAATTATGTGTTTTGGGAATGTGTTTAGAATGGGAACATAATCATAAGGAAGAGGTTACATATGCAGCAGTGAAGGTGTGCTGATGAGTTTAAACTGAGGAAGAAGAAGAAGAACGATCAGCTCAAGGCTGCAACCAAAGGAAAAGGAGAGACTACCAGCACCAAAAGACAGCCTAGAGGTCCTAAGCCCGGTTTCATGGTCGAAGGTATGACCTTGGAGACTGTCACTTTTATTCCTTACGATGTCGTCAACGATCTCAAGGATGGCTATTAAGTTTCCAATTCCTCCATTCTCTATCTTAGAATTTTTGTATTTGTTTTGTTATTCAATATCTTTAAAACAAGACTGATTTCTATATGGTATGACAGTGCAATTCAGATTTTTGTTAGAGAAGACATAATCATTTGATTGTATCTAAAATCCTTTTAGGCCTGCATTCTCTAGATAACGATTCCATGGCAACAAATTTAGACACTAAGAACCTGATGTATTCTGATTGGTGTTGTAGCCTTTGGTTCTGAGTTTTGACACTTAATTTAGCACAACGTCTTAATGTGGGATTTTCACTTGCGATAATAAGAACCAAGCCCCTCTGATATGAATAGTTCATTGAAGTTGTTGGGTTACCTCAGCTAATGATCCACTAGCCTCGAGTTGTGTTTCTTTGGTTTTGTCACTTCAAAATTGATACTAGGCACAAGGTTAGTAAAATAGGTCAGAATATAGACCCAACGTCTAACTTTCTTTGTTGAGTTATTGGATGACCAATGAATGTATAATTCCCCATTCCCCAAAGGCCAAAGTGATCGATGATATGTGCCCCTTGACAAAAGCCTTTGGTTTTCACAATGAGTTTGCATATAGAGAGTTTAAGTACTTCAATAACATCATCATCATCGAGTCGAGTTTTATTCATAGCTTCTCAAAGCTCAAGGTCAGAGGCTCTGTTTCGTGGTTTTCTTTGTAGGGATATGTCTCCTTTCATTTTTTAAAGTGCCTATTGGCATTATTTATTTATGTTTATTTTATATTGAAGGTTATCACCTCAAACTCTTGATCTAGGCATGTTACTTTGATCTCTTTCAAAGCGTTAAAAAAAAACTTTCTAGGCTTGTGATAGACTGATAGTTCATACAGACAATCCAACTTTGTACCATCTTTTTCTGTTTTAATGATAAAATTTATATGAAATAAAGTTGATTATTAATAGTGATCCATTTAAACTCCTATGAACATAATTGAAATTTGGAACTTACAACTTATAAGACAGTTACATGACTTTCCAAAAATCTGAAACACAACCAAAAATTTTGAAAAGTTAAGGCTTAGGTTATAGACTTATAGTTTTACTAAAACCATATTTTTTCAAAATAAGTTTGCAATTCAATATCAAAATTAGAACAATTGTAAAAGTTTGTAAAAAAATAACATGTTAGTATACGATGCACCAAATTAGAAATTTGGTTAGTAGGGGAAAGTAAAATAAACTACAATGTACCAAATTAATGATCAATACTTTGTAACAAAAAAAATCCCAAATTGATGATTAATAAAACCACACAAAAGATAAAACAGAAAAAAATAAAATGGCTAAGAACATATACATTCAATTTGTTGATTTTATAAAAATCAATATTAATTCTCCAAAAAATAGTCAAATATCAATAAAAAAAAATCGACAAATACACCAGCTCTAAAAAAATGAATGCAAATAATTATATTAAAAAAATTCACTACAATACCGGCGCTACGCACCTTGTTACTACTAATTTATCGGTTTAATCAAAGAGTCTTCACATGTTAAGTCGAACCCTCTATTGGATCCAGAGAGTCTTCACATGTTTAGCTCCTTCTTTCGAGTTTAAAACTTTTTAATTCAACGTGTATGTTTCACACACTTCTGACTAATTAAAATAGACATGTTTGCAAAAACTGAAAATAATAGCAAGTTCAACATTTTGGGAATGCTATAAGAAACAACAACAACAAAAAAAAAACCATTTGAAGTTAATGAAAAAATGTTACAAAAGTAAAAAACTTCAACGAATACATCATCTTTAAACGTTATATATTTCATTCCTTATAAATAAGCCCCATAATAGTTTCCAATTCTACACAAAAATACAAAACATGGGAAAGCAAACAAGAGCATCTCCGGCGATCTTCCTCCTTGTTATCCTTCTAGTAACCACCGGAGAGACGACGGAGGCGAAACCATGGTGGAAGTAAGTCGGAGATTCCATTGGAGGAGTCGTCGGACAAGTAGGAGAAGCAGTGGGGAATTTCAAAGCAGTGGAAATGGGATTGTCATTAAGTGGAGGATCTTGTGTTAGAGAGATTTTATCAGTGAGTACGAATGTGTTTGATGAATGGTGTATTGCTCTTAATGACCCAAGAGCTCCAATGTATATGAATATTGAGAATATACCAACTGATGTATCAATCGGATCCGTTTTGAAGAAGCCTGTTGATTATGTCAAGAAAAATTATCCTAATTTTTGGAAAGCTTGGAGCTTTAATCAGAAGAGTAAGAAGAAGAAGAAGAAGCCAAGACGTGCTCTTTAGTTTTTCCTTTGTTGTTTTAGTCTTGTTGTTTTTGTCCATTTTGAGCATGCAGATTCGGTATTTTTCATTAATAATAATATAACCATATCGAGGATAAAAATAAAATAAACCACACATATTACTATCTTGTTGTATTTTTTTTGTTCATTATTTGCATTGAGCCTAAGGATTACCACACATATTACTATCTTGTTGTTCTTTTAATTATACTAGTAAAATTAACATTTTTGGATTGGTTTCGATTTACAAATATCCATTTTTTTCCTGATTTTATCGAATCAACATGGACTTTAAGTACTGCCTAAATGTGGGTTTACTAGATATTTTTTTGAACGGCATTCCGATATTCAAGATTCACCGTGCCTTGACTTTGGATTGACTCAATTACACAAATGATAAATTTACATTCAAAGTTCATAAATAGAAACAAACAACTACCTATTAATTTGTTTCCTCTCACAAATCCCATTCTAGAGTTAATTACACTTTTCACCTACAATTACGTAATTAACTCTAATGGAGCTCCGTAAACGGAAAATGCGAGCTCCATTACATATCTTCCTCACCATTATGTTATTCCTCCTTCAGCTTTCGGCCGTAACGGCCCATAACAACAATAGTAACGGCGAGACTTCAACACAATCCTCTGTTAACTCTCCGTTAGTCAAGACCAGTTCTCGATTGCTGTCACAATCTTTCACCGGAAAACGGTTTTCGTTCCGGTTTAGGTGGAGGAGAAGAAGACGACGTCGTAACAAAGTCAACAGAGCAAGCATGGAGTTTCTATTCGCACACAACCTCGTACGTGCGCGCGTGGGAGAACCGCCGTTAGAATGGGACGGACGTTTAGCGGCGTACGCACGCGCGTGGGCTAAACAGCGAGTGGGAGATTGTAGGCTTGTTCATTCCAACGGTCCTTTTGGTGAAAACATATTTTGGGCCGGACAAAATAATTTTAGGCCCATGGATGTTGTGAAAGTTTGGGCCGATGAGAATAAATATTACGACGCGAAATCTAACTCTTGTGAGTCGGAACAAATGTGTGGGCATTACACGCAGATCGTGTGGAGAGATAGTACGAAAGTTGGGTGCGCACGTGTGGATTGTTCAGACGGTGGTATTTATGCTATTTGTGTTTATAATCCACCGGGAAATTACGAAGGTGAGAATCCTTTTGGGAGTTATACAGATAATATTGGTCTTACCCGGGATGATCCACCGGCGGTGATCGTTTAAACCACCGTAAGGTATGGCTTGTGGTCGGAGGACACGGTGGTGGAAGGATTCATGATAGTTGTTTAATTTTGTTTTCCTCAAATTCTTTAATTTTTGGGAAAACCCTACCTTGGGTTTATTCAGTGAAAGTATCATATAATATACTAACAGATTCAATGGAAATTTTATAATTTCGAAATTTTCATAGCAAACCGTTAGATTTGATGTAGTAAATAAGCGAAGACTAAATGGGAGGATAACAAAAGTTTTTAACATGGAGAGCTAAACAAAAAATTTATGTCCAAAACTTCCTATTTTTTATTGGCTGAATTAAACGTAACAAGCCCAGAAAAATAATACATCACCTCACATGGTGTACAAAAAGAATGGCTTGGCTTTTTTCCCCTCTGTTATAATCCAAATCATTGCAACTCCATTTTGAGACTATCACAAGCCCCAGTTTCCGATGACCGATAACAAAATAACCTGTGCAAATTCAAATATTAACAAGTTAATATGCATATTTTTTTGACCAGTGTAAAGATTCAATCAAAGAGTTTAGAAGCTAACCTTTACACTGTCTCTAAGAAACAGCAAAAATCAGAGAGATCTGTGTGATTTTGGCATTCGTCGATAATGGCTGAATTTTGAGACGAGTTTTCAAGCTGCAGACTTTGGAGACTCGCTGTCTCGGATAACTCTGCTATAACAAATCTTGAACGGTTGAGAATCATAAGGCCGGTTAAGTAAACTGATTGGCATTCTCAACGTCTGTTTCCTGTTTCTCCTTCCTCTTAACAAAATGCTAAACGTTTTCTCGGGTTTCCGGTTTCCATTCTCCATTCCACTGCTAGCCACATGATTAACAGAGTTGGCCACTTCATCTGCGTTTGCCACATCTTGATTGCCTTCTTCTTTTTCTACTTCTACACCTGAAGTGTCGATATCAGTTGGTAGAATCACAGTTGGCTCTAACACAGTTGCCGGTATTGACTCGGCAGCCATCATATGTGGAGGGGAAAACTCAACGGGATGGCATCCCGGCCAAACAGTTCCCGGTACAAATTCCGATACATTGAGCTGCCACGGGAACTGATTCGGATGGAAAGGACCACTGGTTACAGGATAAGTACTTGTGGGGACTGATTGAGTGTAAGGAGGAGGATAAACAAAGGACATTGGCTGCATCAAGTTTGGAGTTGTAGGAGGTGACGGGTAAGGAGGAGGAGGTCCGTGATGAAGCGTCATGTTCACTGGCCACGACGGTCCAATGTTCATGCCAATTGGAGTAGGACGTATAATACTTGGAGGTGATGTTGGGTTGAATGGAGCAGCTGAAGCAGATAACTTCTTGTTAGGTATTAATAATCCTCGCGGGGCATCGCTCAAGTCTGTTGTAGAAGATACTCCCAGTTTTTCTTTCAGATCATCGGAATCAGCTGCTAACTGATCAATCACTTCTTGCTCTGTCGCCGAGTGAATCATATCTGTTACTCCGTCGTTTATCAATTCAGCTTCTTCCACCTGAATGCCACCACCAGATTCTTCGTTTTCGTTCGAATCGTTCCCTTTTTCTACCACTTCAGATGGTTGCAACTCGACTTTGATCTCTTCCTCGCCTGGAATTTTCTTTTCATTCTTTACCTCTTCATCTGATAAACTAATAATTTGCTCATCCCTTGTAATCTCCATCGATGTACCTTGTTCAGTTTCTTTCTCCTCTTGCTTGTCTGAAACTTCGGCTTGTGGAGCCCAGACTTGATACTTGGCAATGGAGCCAGGTGGTGCCAATGCTACTTCCTTGTATGATGGAGATTTTCCAAGACTTACAACAGAGTTTTTCGCGTGGTAGGCCTCGCTCTGCGCACTACTAGATATACCAGATTGCACAACAGAAGAAGCATCTGTCTTCACCACATCGTCTTCCGAACTTTCAGTAGCGGTCTTAGTGTCACCAGAAGATGGCTGCATTGGCTTAACTCGATAAGCCAAGGTTTTAACTACTTTCCTGCCAAATTTGGTGCCTTGAGTTGTTAACCCGGGAGATTGATGATCCCCATAGCTTGCATATGACGCTGTTCGCTTCTTGAGAATGTAGTATTTGGTGTTCTGCTGAGATGCATTCTGGAAGTGAGGGTTATCGATATCAGCTTCAGCATTCTTCTTCTGATATGTATATACCTTCCCAATGGATGCTCGTCGTTGCTTCAGCCTGCGACCATATGATCCAGCAGATCTCGGTCTTTGCACTGGCTGCCATCCATCTTCACTACCATCAGCGTGTGGCGGCTCAGTGGAATTATCACTTGAAGTAGTCGGATTACTATTATCCATAATAGCCTCCTCAATGGCTGGAGGAGAAGGTGGTTCTTCAACTGGTGCAAGAATTGTTTCCTGATTCCCATCAATTGATTTATCTTCTTCTGACCCAGTTGCTTCAGCCTCCTCCTCAGATATCTCCTTTTGCTGCGGAGTTTCTGCTAAGGTTTCAGAAACATTGCTCTGCTTGGATTTTTCCTTTAGCTACACATAACACAAGTCCAATCATTAAAGCCTTTATACCATAAAGTGGAGAGCTGTCAAAGAAAAAGAAAAAAAGAAGCATACTTTCATAATATAGCTCTTCCTCTTTGCTGCCGCACTGTTTTTGCCTTTTGCATTATGGCTTGGATTGATATAGTCGAGTAGATCGGACACACTGCAAAAATTATCGACCTAAGGATGTGACTTGGGAATACACTTGATTGCTACATTCAAACAACATAGAAAACTTATACTAATCAAATAAGAAGATGTCTAAAGAAGTTGTTTGACCTTAGGTGTCCTTTGCTGGCTATAGATGCGTCTGGCTTAGGAGTACCATTTCGTGCAGCTTCCTGTTGTTCAAAAGCCTTGGACTCAAAGTATTCTAGCCAAGCAGCAGCATCCTGAAGTACATATTCAGATCGTCAGATTTTAAGAATACATGCAATTGTCAGAAAAAATGACTGATTTGGCTCATGTAATATCATGGTAATATATACCTGAGTACGCAAATCATCTGGCCCCAGCTTTGCTCGGAGGATTCTTAAAGTTGTTTGCTCATGCTGAACACTTAAATGGTATGCCTCCATCAACGAGAGTGCAATTGCTATGGCATGGTAGCTTGCAGCAGTCTGAAATTTGACATGATTAGTGGGAACATATTAGCAAACGCAAATAAAGTTCTTACAAAATGATGTTCATAAAAGCAGAGAGGATAGGGGAAAGAACCTGGATATGGTCAGGACCAAGCAACCTTTGATTACACTTGAGAGCTTTGTGAAGATACCTCAAGGCAACATGTACATTTCCTAGACCTTCCTCCATCATGGCTACATTGATGTATGTAGCAGCAGTGTTTGGATGAGATGGACCACATGTTAGATGTAAGAGATACAACGCACGCTTAACATACCTAACAAAAGCAAAAAATATCTGAGTCTACATGGTAGAACGGTAGAAATAGACATCAAACCATTAAAAATCGTAGTTCTTTTGAAATCAAGATTGCAAAACTTACTTGAGAGCCAGCTCCGTATGCTGAAGTCTATAGTAGAAGACAGCAAGATCACCATAACTCTTCATTGTATCTGGATGATCAAGTCCAAGTTCCCTCTCGTTGATGTCTAAAGCCTTTTGCTGATATATTGTTGCCTATTTGAACAAAATCTTTTAGTTTTGCTATTGCCATATCGAAGAAAAATATCACAACCCAAGTATATACAGACCTGGTTAAAATCACCGGTGTGATATAGAACAACAGCAAGTAAACTGTAAGCTCCGGCTGTCATTCTGTGATAGGGACCGCAAACTGCTACAAGTTTAGCAAGAGCCTAGGAGAGGAACAAAACAACAAAACCAAATCATGACGCTGTACACAGAAACAACAAGTAATATGAAGGAGTAGAAACGTTCTGAACATGTACCTTTGTTCCATATGTAACTGCATCTTCAAGCTTTCCTTTGTCTAATGCCGTTTTAGATGACTCCAGAAGTTGTCTTCCATCAGCAGATGAACATGCTGCTTGCTGCATAGATTTAGAACAGAAAGTCTGAATAACGATTGCTGATTAACGTATTAGAAAGAATACAGGTTTAGATACAAAAATTTTCAAATATCTTTTATCTTGTCCATTACCTTGTGCACTGGGACAAGACTGACCACATCTGTTTTCCGAAACGGTTCTGGAGAATCCATGTCAAAGTCCCTAGGAATCAACTCAATACCAACCTGAGAAATCATTTTAAAATTTAAACCAAAATTTTAATATTCAATCTAATAGATATTAGCAGAATTTTATAACTATCAAAATTTTCCGGTTAAAGCGTTCATAAAGTTACCTTATGGCATAATCCACGCAGAATGGCAAATTTTCGTAGATCCTTGTAACTGAAGGCGTTAAGATCATAATCATATCGTTTCTTTAGGAATTTTTCCAACCATCGGTAGATGAGAGGATGTACATTCCAAGATTTATTTGACGTTGCTGCTAAATTTTCAGGAATCCCAAGCATCATGTTCAAAGCAGCAGCTACTTTTGCAGCTATGTTGTCAGTGTCAGCAGCAACAGCAGAAATCACCGCCTGGAGGATATGCTTAAGGGCTCTAACTATCATCTCATGAACACACAGAGATTGTACATGTGACAACTTATCTGAGAGCTTCACCTGTTGTAACCAGAAAATAGACACGAGTGATCAAAATTTGTCATTCATCTTGAGTAAATTCTAACAACCATGATGTTTATATAAGGCTAACTTACAACATATCCTAAAGAGCGCATCCGAAGACCTCTTGTGTGCATAAAATCAGTTAGAGTCCGGCCATCAACTGGGGAGAGCTCCAATGAACCAAAATCTGCAACCTGCGTTGTTTAAGAAATACAAAACATTTGATGTGTTATTATCTTAACGTCGGCATAAGACGACACTACAATAAAATGTAGAGTCATTACCAGTTTTGGAATAGCAACTTCAGTATAATACTTCTGTGCCAAGTCGACAAGTTCTTGCAAAGACTGAAACAAATACTCTTCGTTAGCACACAGTAAGCAAATGAACATATAGCAAAAACTGGAGTTATGGTGTAAAAACCTTGTGATGAAGTCCAGTATCTGACTCTTTTAGGCGAGTGAAGGCTGCATCAGACAACAAATTCTTCAAGACAATCACATTTTCTTCAGCAGTCTTCTCAGCATCAGATTGCAAAGATGCAGTTGTTGCAGCGTTATCAGCCTCTGAAGAAACCGCATCAACCTGAGATGATACTGCATTCAGCGATGTCTTAGGGCTGCTTGCATCTGTTTTCTTCTTGCTGCTATTGAGGGACTTAAGTGGTTTCCCAAGCCCTTCAACCTTCAATTCATTCTTAGACTTTTCGCTGGTTTGTTTTTTGTCTTTTTCCGTATTCTTTTGGTCTTGTAAATGCTGTATCCAACAAGCTCCAAGCTCCCATCTCATAATACTATCCCTATCTATCTCCTCTTCCTCAAGCTTAACCAGACTTTCTTCAAGCATTTTACTTACAAATTCTCGTGAAGATGTAAGCTCCTCGTTCTGTTGCTGAGGTGTTTTATTGTTCTGCTCAGGAGAGGATTTATGGAGAAGGAATCTCAAGCTGTAAAGCAACACACAAACAATAAAACGGTAAGCAATCACATAAGCTAAAGAGAAAAATGATGAATGTTTTTTCGTTAAGAAAGTATCACCTGTTGATATTTAGAGCATTAGCACCACCTTCAGGCTGTTCAAGGAGGTCAACAATTTGAGAAGGTGGGCTTAACTTCTCACTCTCCTTCTCTATTTTCACAACAGAAATGTAACCACAGTACTTAAGACTTATTGTTCCTAAAGTAGCAACATCCTGCACACATAAACAATTGTAAAACACACGGTTACATACAGATGAGTAAACTAAACATGGAAAGGGTATACAATTCTAGAAAAAATCACTCACATGAGCAGCAGTATTTTCATCAGCAGTAAGTCCCTTGAGAAGGTTACGTTCCATCAGCTTCTTTTTATCTAAACCAGTGGCTTGAATTCCATCAATTTTTGTATCCACTTTACTACTTGCATTTGACGTATCCCTTGTGACCGTAACACTCAAGTCTCCAACTATCTCGGAATATAAAACTCCAGAGTCTTCTTCCACCAAGTCTGGCTCAGCCATTACTTTCTGAACAGCCTTGATGGCTCTGAAAGTCGCGACATCAACAAATAGATTGTGAAGAAGAAACACTTTTCTGTCTCTGACTTGTCTCTCCTCCGCTGTTTTGCAAGGCATAGATGCAATAAACGCAAATTCGTTGGCCCATGGAACCAAATCGTAGCTTCCATCTCTTCCTTGACCACCACCATCCCCTCCCCATCTCTCATCCTCAACAGGGAGAGGCGGAAACGCTGCTGGTGACTGCGCCGCAGTAGGCGGGATGAGCCATGTGTTAGCTCTAAACCCATATGGTAGATTCCCAAACTGCACATACATTATATGATCATTAACTACACCCAATTCAACATCCACTAAATCCTCATTCAGATATAGAATTATACCTTGTTACGCTCCGAAAATGCCTTCAGAAGATCACTGTAAGCCTGAACATGATAAAAGAATAAGATCAACAACTAAACATGAACACAACAATTCATGGATAGTTCATTATATACACTTACATTATCAAAGGCTCTACTAATCTGTCTAAGCAAATCAACAAGATTGTGACAAATGATTCTTTGTTTCCCAACGCTGTAAAATCCTTTTCTACAACCTTCAATCTGAACGAGCTTCCCGTTACAAAGCTTCACCTGAGATCAAATTATGAATCGCGAACAGTATCACCAAAGGCCAATTGCTACATCGAGAAAACCCAAATCGAGCTATAAATAGAAATTTTGTGTTCATCACCATCATCGACTTACATCAACGGAGAGAAGATGATCTTCAATCGCTATATCTTCTTCGGTTTCGCGTTTCGTCACAAGCCGTACATCTACAAAACCCTAATCACCGTAAGTTGGGGCAAAATCGATCGAATCTAGGGTTAGAGAAGAGAGAGATCATACATTGAAGAGGAGGAGTGAGGTGAGCGAGAGAGAAAAACTCGTAGAAGCTTCCAAGCTTAGGGAAAGAGTGGCTAGTCTCTCCGGCTTCGTCAATCGCCGCATCTTTCGACGCAGGAGACGGCGGAGGGGAAGTATCCGTCGATTTGGAATTCTTTCCACCTCCCTTAACCTGGGCATTCTTCGCCGATTCCAATTTCTCCGGCGATGGACCGAAGCAAGTGGTGCAGGCGACGATATCGAGCAGTCGTCTAACGTGCGCCACTGATGTTCCTTCATTGTAATCCTCTGTGGAAAAAAAAATCACAACGGTCACATAAGCGCATCAAAACTTAGTGACGTCACTATTAAAACGACATCGTTTCGAAGGACTGTTTAAATTTCCGTTACGGCGATTTAACGGCAATGCAGTAGAGAATTTTTACCTTCCGTTAACGTCAGAACACACGGTTTAAGCGCAGAGACGTCAACTGTGTCTTTTAACCGCGAGCCTCTTACCTGTAACGAGAAATGAGAATTGTTTTTTTGTCAGCTTGAATTGACTTTTTTACCACAGTACTTTCTTATTCCTTTTTGTTTTCGTCAACATTTATTTTCCCTTTATAGTATTGTTTCATTTTAATATCTCTGTATTAAAAAAAAAAAACCTTATTCTGGTAATAATTGCAGAAAAGGGGAAAAAAAGTACTATCAATTCTTTAGGCACATTGACACTAACATTTTTCTGAAACATAGTACATAAAAAGTCATTTTCCTTTACTTTTTGATCTTTTTTTTTTTTGCGGATCCTAATTAATTCCACAATAAATATGAATTTTTTGAGACCATCCAACATTAACATTAACAAAATGGAAAAGGATATTCAAATGATAAAGAAATTTCCACTCAAAATATTTACCTCATGGGAGAGAGAGTAATTGGTGACGTGGCAGGTATCGAAGTTAACCGATAAAAGCCGTCGAACATCTATGATCCTGTCCGTCGATATGCCCTATTTTCAGACATACATATCTCTCTATTAATTCCACATTTGAATCATTATTTTTTTACAAATAATAAACATGTGAAAACCTATGCCTAAAATACAGCTTAGAATATCAATATTAAATTCAAGTAACAAAATACGAATAAAGAGATATACATGTTTTTAACGAGAAAAGAAAACACAGAAAATACATGTTTTCTATATGAATATTTCACTGTCGATATAACGTCTACGTAATTTTATTGACCAAAAATATGAGAGGTATCTGAATCATCTAGTAATCGAATTTGTGTGTTACACACCGTTTTGTATTTATATACACGTTCAAATAATGATGAAAATTCAAAAGATATTTCCAAGTCAAATTGAAAATGATTTTTTGTATTTACTAAATGAGACCAAACACACAACATGTATAACTATCAATTTTCATTGTAACGTGTATTCTTACCTCATCTTAAATAAAAAAAAATCCAGCACACACAAAAAAAAATTAATTAAAGAAAAGAAAATTCGAGTATGCGCATTGGGAGTTTTTATATATCAGAAACAAATTTCAAAATTTTAAAGATAAAGGTTCATTAATATGCTATGAGTTATAACTACACAACACAGAAACTAATGTAATAGAAATAGTTATGTGCATATAAACAATAGTATTAAACTACCAATTGGAAAAGGGATTATAAGTTATTATAACAAATTTCACAGAAAAAATCGCTACCAATAAAACAGTTGTTAACACGCAAGAAATATGAATTTTTTTGCATAATTCGAAAAATTAAAACACACAAACCTTCAAAATAGCCTCCGTTTCATCAGGAAGGTTTACAATGACATCCACGATAACCGGAAGAACTGCACATAAACCGTAAACCATCATTCACCAATTCTAAATGAATTGTCAAATGAAGTTAATTATATAGTCAATTTTAAACTTATTTCAAAATAATATAGATTCCATTGTAAGTACCTTTCTCTTCCTTCTTCTTCTTCTCTCCTTTTGTCTTTCCACGGTTGTTCTTATTGGGAGCCATTTGTCGAGCTTCTTTTTTTCTTTTTCTTTTATTAAACAAAAAAAAAAGCTGAAAATAAATTCAATTAACTGGTTAAGTAAAATAATCCCATTGCCAACATAAACCACTCAAACCTCATGAAGAACCCATAAAACTGTACAATACACTATAATCAAGTTCAAAAATCTTATCCAAAACAATTCAGTTTTTTAAAACACCATTAATCAAAATATCAGTGAACACAACACAAAAACTTAAGAAAACAATCAAAATTCGATGATTACCGAGTGAGAGGAAGTGCAAGAGCTTGTTTATTGAGCTTCCAATGAACTTCGTAAAAAGAAGATAATGAGAATAATAAGGATAAAGTTTTTAGTGTTATTAAGAGTTATAAGAGAGTTTAGTGGTTCGAAGAAAAGCTGAAACTAGAAGCTTTCAGGGAGAAACGGTGAGAGAGAGTAAAAGTTTTGTGAGTGATAAGGAAGGAAGGGCGGAGATTCAATAGTCAGATGGGTAGAATGGCTTTTTATGGACGTTCGTGGCATTTTCCTGTAATTATCTTCTCTTTCAGTGTCCTTTTTAGTCTTTTTGCTCTTATTGAAATTTCCTTCTCTCGGGATTATTTCTTAACTTTTAGGGCCTTTTTAAGCCGCTAATGGGCCTTCAAGGAGTGTGTTGTTGTTGTTATCACTACACTTTTTTGGAATTATTCTGTTTGTGCACCTTCTATTTTCACCATACACACAGAATCACACTATATTTCTTACTCTCTATGTCAGGGCCAGTTTTAAAGAAAATAAATTAATTCCGGAAATGATATCTTCAGATATTTTGTCATTTTTTTTTCTAAAATACGAAACATCTGTCGTGTTGTTTTTAAATACATCTTTTAACGAACAAATAAGTAGCTGCGTGGAATGTCTAAAATTACTGGTAACAACAACTTTTATCAACGAAATATTAATTTTTCAAAAAAATAATTCTGATTAAAGGGTCTTAGAAATCAAGCTAGTAGGTATATATTGGCTCACCAAAACTAGTTGCAGCTCTTTTCTTCAATGTTCATTTGAAAAACAGCCCAATTAAAATCTAAACTAAATTTTTTAGAAAATTTCAAAAAACAGAACGAAAACGTACAATTTTCTTGCACGCTTGCATATATCAAAGCTAGTAATTCGAGTTCAAATAAACACAAGAAGTTCTGATTATTTAATTTATTATTAAGGCCTAGTTACCGGATTAAAATGGAAATTATTAAATCAAATTATAGAAAATAAAGATTTTTTAGTGTGTGAAGAAAATGCAGGCGAATTTGTCGTCCAGTAATGTTGGCAATGATGGCAGAGCTCACAAGTGGAGAGAAGAAACAAGAACGGGACCATTTTCTACGCAGGTCCCACATCTCCGACGAATCACAACCGCTCAAGTTTTTAATCGGCCGGCTTAAAATGGACCACGTAAAGCTGGCTCTTCCCGTTATCCTTTAACCAAAACGAGAATGGCCAATTTGTAGTAGAAATTCCGTAATTCTTTTTTCTTCTCCCTCCAGAATAACGTATTTATCTTTTCACTCGTCAAATTTCTTGTCGATATATTATAAATAAATATGTCGGCTTCTGTTAGTTGATTAACAAATTTTACACATTTTTTATCCAACAATATTTTTTACACCTTTTTTACACACCGCACCTTATTTCAAAACCAACATTAACATATTTGCATACACATGATATTTGTTACTTGTGATTTAATTTAAGGGTCACTTGTATGATCGGAAGTGAAGTCAGGCTCGGTTGGTTTCTGAGGAAGCAAAGGAAGAGTGTACCGAGTAGGAAGGTTAGAGATATTGTGCCTCAAATTATGAAGAGCGTTTGATGCGAAACGCGACGCGTAAATAGTAGCTCCAAGACTCAACGACGAAGACGCGGCTTCAGCATCACGTTTGCGTTCACGTTCTTGTTCTTGACTAGCGAGCGCGTCTCGGAGACGGTCTTCTTCATCACGTAACGTTTTGGCTAACTTCCTACGACAATGTCTCCTCCACGCCGCTTGTATAAATGATGCTCCCCATGTTCTCCATTGTACCGAATAAAACCTGGCCATCAAATCAAGAACCGTTTTAACCAAACCAATTCATATGAAAAAACATATTAAAACCGGTCCAACTTAGCAATACTATATGAAAAACGTGAAACCTAGCCCAATTTAGCAAATAGCATATGAAAAATGTAAAAAACAGGTCCAATTTAAGCAAATAACTTGAGTATCATAATACGAACGGACCGAACCTGAAAGTATGTTGGAGTTGCTTGCTATGGAGGCGTCTAAATTGTGAAGCGACGGACTTGAGATCTTCTGCTGCTAGAGCAAATGCTTCGACTTCCGTGAGAGCTTGAACAGTTCTCGTCGAGATCGGAAAATGAGACGAAGATTGAGGATCTAAGGCCCATGGTAGAAGATCTTCTCCACAGAAATCACTTGCCTTGAGATACACGGCATTGAAAAACCCAGTCCTTCCTCCATTAGTGGTAGCACTCATAAGTCTTCCTCTCATCACAAACAACATTTCCCCAACTGGATCGCCTTCGCGGATCACGTAGCTGTTCTCTGTGTATAGAACCGGTCTTAGCCTATCGCAAACCGCGTCTAGTAATTGCTCATCCATTATCTCAAACATAGGTACCTACCAAAACACAAATCATATAATTTGTTACACTAAGATAATTATTTCAAACATAGGTAATTATGCAGCCCACAATCAGGATAATTTCCATTTATTTGTGTTTTAATTATATTTTTATATCGAACTTACTTTCTTGAGAAGTTCGAGACAAAGATGGCGTTTAATGTCTCTTCTAAGGTCTTTAGGGAGATTACGAAGAAGAGTATCTTCTTCGACTCCTCTAGTCTCTTGCCATCTATATTGTTCATATCTTCTTATACGTTTCCTTAGATCTTCAGGTAACATTCTATGAGACATCCATTGCTCTGCATCTCTCTTTCTCACTCTCATTTCCTCTTCTCGAACCGTTGTTGATTCCAAGTATTTCTACAACATCAAACACAAACTACATGAGTTTTCTAGATTACTTGAATGAATTATAGAACAAGTCATGAAAATAAAGAGATTCTTACCTGCATGTTACCGATAAGTAGCGCGAATAAGACTAGTCCAGATATACAAATCGATATAGCAAAGATGATTTCACCAACAAATTTGCTAGTTTGGAGATTTTGTCCCAAGGCACTTAACAACAACAACAAAAAAGGAACTAGTGAGTATGTTTGAACATGAAAAAACCTGTGTGTTCAAGAATTAATGGTTTTGTATATTTTCAAACCTTAGATTACGTAGACCCCACCAGAAGCAGTAGAAAAATTTCTTCCAAAAGTCATGTGATTCAACAACTCCACTCTTTAAAGCATCAGTGAAGATGCCAAAGTTGAAGACCGTAGAGTTTATCTGACCAGGGTCGAGAAATGGACAAGAAGTGGTCAAGAAATCGTTTTTCACATCATTATTGTCGTCACAGTAGAGATTTTCAAGATTACAGTTTCTCTTCTTGCACGCCTCTTGCCAACATGTATCTTCTCTTTCTATTGAGATTAAATACCATAAAGCTCCAAAAACCTAAATAAGCAAGTTCAACATATATTAGCTAGATCATTTTTAAAGATTCAATTGTTCGATGATCGGAAAACTCACATGACTAGCTAACATGTAAAGAGAGAGGTTCCAAGCAGCTCCAGCCCAAGCTGTTTCAGTAACAATACCAGCTGTTCTAGTCACTTCGGTGTAAAGCGGATACATACGAAGAATCCGTGGAATATACTGAGCGATTATGACCGATCTAAGGTAGTCCTTTGTGAGCAAAGATACCGGCTTTCCAACATTTGGAATAACAGCTAAAATCACTATCTGCAACATAAGAAAAGTGAGGATTCAAATTCAAACCATTGAATAATTGACAATATTTTTATTTTTATTTTATTTTATATCCCCTCAAGTCCAAGTGGCACTTGAACAAGCAACCTCTAGGCTTCGCCTAAGATATTTTACCCATTAAGCTAATGGCTATTGGTAAATCACTAACAATTTAAAGAAATTAATCAAATAGAGTTCATTACCTGTGGGAGAGGAAGGATAGAAAGTACATCGATGATGAAGTAAGATGAGAGATACTTTAAGGCGATTGCTCTAGCATCATCTACCAATTCACCTCTTCCAAAAACCCGAGAAGACGGAGCAATATAAGCTGTCCTGAACTGAAACACAATGTGAATTATGTAAAAGGCGTCGATGAGTGTACGAAACAAACTCGCGGCTATCTCCAAGTTTGAGTCCAAACTAAGACAGTGTTTCGCGCTATCGATGATAGGAATGTAGAAAAACAGAGGATCTATGGCCAAAGCAACCACACAAGCATAGAGAAATATTTTGTTCCAGTTTTGTAGAAACAAACCCTGTGGGTTTATAATGTTCTTCTGAGTAATACTACTAGATGATTCCTTTTGGATTTTTTTGACAGGATCTTTATGTGAACGGAAACTTAACGGTTTCTTAAAAATCTTGATTTTTTCAGATCCCCACTTTACATTCTTCAAAACTCTATCTAATGGTCTAGCTTTTCTTTCGTAACCATACTCAGAGGATAATGTTTTCTCTGCATCATTGAACCTGAATAAAACCATCAAAAAAGACAAAAAAATTATACCAATTTTTTATGTAGTTACTGTAAAATCACAAGTTTGATGCAACCAACTAACCTTACACGATTGTCATGGCTAAATGCCATTAGCCAAAGCTTTGGAAAATTCAACTGATCTTTCGCTTACAGTGTGACGAATCCTAAATTATATAACAAGAACCAAAGTTAAAGCAAAAGAATTGTTCTCCTTGATTACGTATAACAATGATTCCCACAATAAATAAATTAAAGCAAGTATACGCCTAACACTAGTGCTTTTTTTTAATAATATTTCTTCAAAGGTTAATTTGAAGTTTTTAATATAGAATCAGTCAATTTCCACCTAACCTGAATACCAAATCCTATAATTCCTAACCAATTCCTCTCAATTATTCGAAAACCATATACGAACTTATAATCACTATTCATCGAAGATAAAGAAAGCTAGGTTTCCAAAATATTTCGACCCCACGACCATTCAATTCTGGTGATTATGAAGAGATAAAGCAAATGAAAATATTTTACAATAATTTGCCTAATCGTTAAAATTCCGAGGAACGGAACAAAAATCAAACGAAAACGTAAATCAGAATCATAATTCTCCGAAACTTACCTCAAACCAAAAGAGTTGATTCCTTAAACGAAAGTATAACATAAAACTCTTCTTCTTCTTCTTCTTCTTCTTCTTCTTCTTCTTCTTCTTCTTCTTCTTCTTCTTCTTCTTCTTCTTCTTCTTCTTCAAGCTCTGTAACGGAATCGGAAAGAGAGAGTCATGGCGGTTACTTGTATCTGTGTATTTTCATTGGAAAATAAAAAATGAGGAATTATACGACGAAAGAGAGGGAAATGGAAATATATACAACTGAAAGTCTTTTATTTTAATTACAAAATCCAAAAAGTAATAAATTCAAAGGAAGACTTGGTCAAAGTCAGAACGGGAATAATAAGTAAAGTTATCATCAATTACTCTCCAAATATTAGGCCCAATATTCATAATGGGCCCAAATAGATCCAACCGCCTCGTCATCTCTCTTATTCCTTATCTCTCTCTCTCTCTCTCTCTCTCTCTCTATTCACAATTGGATTTATCGGTCTCAAATCGGAAAACTGGGAACGGCGTTGTCGATCTTTTTCCCGGCGTAATTCACCGGCGACGATCTGCGAGGTTTAAGGTAAAATCATATTCTTCCTTGTACTATATTCTTACTTTCCATTTGTTTTCGCTCTTGTTTTATTTTTTGTTATTGTTCTTCGGGTTTTTCTCTCCGATTCCGATTTAAGGATTTGCAGATTCCAAGTTTTGTAGCTTCATCGAGTTTTCGAACTTTGGAATATTTTCATTCTGGAATATCTGTTTAACGATTGTCTTCATACTTATGTACATACTGTGAATTGGCATCGCTGTTTAGTTAGATAAGCTAGGGTTTTCTTCATCGTGTACGCTTACGATTTTGGAATCGAATTTCTACATGAATTACTATGTTCACGATGAATTCGTGTGATTTGTGATGTTTGTTGCATTGTATTAAGATCGAAACTGGCGAAAATCGATAAAATTGTTCGAATCAGTAAGAACTAGCTCATGAGTTTTCTGGCAATGACCTTGATATTAACGTTTTGGATTATCTGGCATTTTGCAGGCAAATTTCAAGTGTGTGCACATAATCGTATCGAACAATGTCGGATTCCGGTGAACCTAAAACATCTCAGCAAGAAGAATCTCAACCTACTGGAGAAGAATCTCAGCCTCAACAAGGTACATATACATTCTTCTCTCTCAGTTATGGTAAAATTGTGTTGTTGTGAGCTTAAAATTTCATTTGGGAAACATGAGATTGAGAAATATTTGTTATCATTGTTCTGTTTTCAGTTTGTACTTTCTTCAAGAAGCCAACTAAATCTAAAAACATAAGGAAAAGAACGGCTGACGCAAATGAAGAAGACGGAGATTCTTCAAAAAGCGAAAGCTCGATATTAAACAACTTAAAGAAAGTCGCTAAACCCGATAGCAAGTTATACTTTTCCTCTGGACCATCTAAAAGCTCTACTACGACGACGGGTGAAGCTCCCGAGAAAGTTGTCTTTCACTACGATTCATCCAAGGAAATCCAGGTTCAAAACGACAGTAGAGCGACTGCAACGCTAGAAACCGAAACTGACTTCAATCAAGATGCACGAGCTATCCGTGAGAGAGTCCTTAAAAAAGCAGACGAATCACTGAAAGGGAATAAGAAAAAGGCTTCAGATGGGAAACTGTATACCGGAATTCACGGGTACACAGATCACAAAGCTGGGTTTAGAAGAGAACAGACAATCTCGAGTGAGAAAGCTGGAGGCTCGCACGGGCCATTAAGAGCTTCTGCTCATATCAGAGTATCTGCTAGATTCGATTACCAACCAGACATATGCAAGGATTACAAAGAAACCGGATACTGTGGATACGGAGATTCGTGTAAGTTCTTGCACGACCGTGGTGATTACAAGCCGGGATGGCAGATAGAGAAAGAATGGGAAGAAGCGGAGAAAGTTAGGAAGAGGAATAAAGCTATGGGAGTTGAAGATGAAGATGATGAAGCTAACGAGAGTAGCGATGAAGACGATGATGCTTTGCCTTTTGCTTGCTTCATTTGCAGAGAGCCTTTCGTCGATCCAGTCGTCACCAAATGCAAACATTACTTCTGCGAGCATTGTGCTTTAAAGGTATGGTAATGAAATTTAAGTCACAATTATATGATGGTTTGTGAAACTAATAGTTTTGTTTATGTAACGATGATGATGCAGCATCACACGAAGAACAAGAAGTGCTTTGTGTGTAACCAACCAACTCTGGGGATTTTCAATGCAGCACAAGAGATCAAGAAGAGAATGGCTGAAGAACGTAAAAAAGCTGAAGGGTAAACAAAACCACTCGAATTTGCAAATTTCTCATCACATGCAATCTTGACGAAACCAAAATCACTCGAATTTGCAAATTTCTCATCACATGTAATCTTGACGAAATTTTTTTGTTTGTACTCATTGGCCCATGTTCTGATTGTTTCTAATTATTTTGCCCAAATATGGTTGAAAACGTAAAACATCAATCTGATAATACCACAACATTTAAACGAAATAACAGTTGAAAGGATTATTCAAAGTAGATGAACAAAAACAAATGGAGAACACAAAAGAAAATAAATTACATAGCTCAAGATAAATAAGAAAAATAAAAGAGATTACAAACTCGAGCTAGCTCAATTTGAGCCCAACTTGAAACATAATTAAGAATGATTGGTCAACCTAAACCCAAATCCACAGGTGTGACTTTGTTACCCTCTCCAATAACGTATACCATGTCTCTGCAAAATAGACGTGTCAATTTCATGAGATATGCCACAATAAGTGAACATGAAAAATGACAGACAACAAACCAAAAACAGAGTGACACGTCATTTGTTTTCTTGTAATTTGACCATATTTAGTTTTTTGTTGCTTTCACTATAAAGACTCGTCGTTTTAGTATTTAGTTAAAAGTCATATTTTTACGTAAATTTGCATGCCTAATTATGCCAAAGGTGGTCCTATCATGATACGGTTACCGTAATTAGTTATCATCAACTACCGCTCTTTAAGTTTTTCAATATCACTGAACATTAAAAGTTAAAACATACAAATAAAAATGTTATCACTTTGCAGAAAGTAATATACATTCTATATAAACATAATCCCATTACTCGGATTCTATTTTGATCACTAATCCCGTTGATTTGAGATAATGAGATTTCAGATTTGTACGCATGAATAATGCTAGCACTGTAATGAAAACGTAAATCATACTTTCTAAATATGATTGAAATAATTAGAGACTCTAAATACTTTCATGTTTCATAACTATTTGTGTTGGAGAAAATGGTTACAAAATATCGAACGATTGTTATGTTTGAAACATTAAACCATTCATATGTTTGAAGAGATAAGGTAAGTCATTTAACAAGAATTATCTAAGACGTGAATATATGTGTTTTAAAAGGGAACTAAAGATGAGCCTTTGGACTTTTGAGAAAAGTAAAGTAGAACTCATCACTAATTAGTAATTACAATAGTTATCTTTTTTAACAAAAATCACAACAGTTAAGCATAGATTACTGGTTATAAAGCGTAATTAGCGCTGCTGACTTCTAACAAATAAAATAATGTCATTGACTTATTGACATTTGAAGTTCTTATATTTTAGTGAAAGTGAGTTCCGAATAACAACAATGTAGTAGTGCTTTTGTTAACAAGATATTGTATATACACCGTATATTAGTCAATTAGCTTAACACGGTTAATGTTCTAACAACTTATAATTTATGGTAAACAAAATAACAACAAGAGCTATGTTTCTGGTACGTACAAGTGTACAAGACATATGGGACCGGCCGATACATGAAAAATCCTCCAATAAAACCAAATGAACATATCCTTTTTCCTTTGGTAGATACATGAAGAAGACCATCTAGAATATGACTCGGTATATTCTATTCTATTACGTAGCTTACCAAAACAATTCACAACTCCTTCGATCTTCTTTAATTAGCACACAGCATAATTTATTCGAAATTAATTTTCCACTGTAGAGACGATATAACGTACTATCATTTTTAGGAGTTTGGGTCATTACTTATAACGAATCAAAATGCATAGAAAACACCATTTCTTAACAAAAATATCTATAAGTTTGAAACCATCTTAGAGCAAGTTTATAGAGGGTAAATTAGAGTAAATTGGGTTAGGTTTTTCATAAAGAACCAATTAAAAAAATTAAAACCGGTCCACATACTATATTTACGGTTCTAACAGTAGACGCCATATTAACCGTAAATATAGGTGACGTGTCTGGTTGTGATTGGTCGGTGGAGGAAGACGACGATTATTGTTGGTCGTCGTCGATCTCGTCTTCGATGGTCGTCGTTGATGGTTTGGTCAATGGTTTGGTCGATGGTCGCGTCGATGGTTTGGTCGGTGGAGGAAGACGACGGTTGTTGTTGGACGTCTTCGATGGTCTTCGTCGATCTAGTCTTCAACAAGCACGAACCATGGCGAGGCTTCGACGGTGGAGAAGAAGAAGCAGATGCGGTGAAGAAGAAGAAGAAGCAGAAGATCGGAGAAGATGTAATTATCAAAGAAAGTTTTTTTTTCCAAACAAAATAATAAAATATTCTCTGACAAAAAAAAAAAAAAATTTACTACTCGGTAAAAATACGTTTAAAAAGGGACCTACTTATATTTCGAAGATTTCCTAAAATTCCTAGGATTTTGGGAAAAATTCTAGAAAATCTGCAAACGGACCTCAAAGTTCACTTCAACAAGGTCACACAGCTCATTTTTAACAACGAAAACAAGTCCAGGAAAACACGGAAGCAAGTTCAGGAAAACAATTTGGACATTATCAACATTACAACTGAGCGTTCCGTTCCGTTTATGATTTCAAAATCTATATTTAAAATATTTTTTTCATGTATGTTTGAAATTTCATATTTTAATGAATGTACTATGTTTTGAATTTGGAAAAAAAAAATTTACTTAAAAATTACAAATTCAAAAAAAAAAAAAAAATTAACAACCTTACTATATTTACTACCTATAATCACTAAAAAAATCACAAAACTCAATTAGGATAAATATACAAATCCCAATACAATTAATAATAAAAAATTATTATCTTACCTCTCTATATTACCTATCCATAAACATGCTCTTACCTCATCATAATAAATTATTTTCTAAAGATACTATTTGTTTGTTTGTTTTTTTGCGGATTAGGTACAAAAAAGTCATACATAAGACAACAGTTGATTAAAGTTTGTTTTTTATAAAGAAGTTTGAAAATGTGTGAAGGAGAAAAAGCTAAGCAAAGAGCTTAATGAGGCAGGCACATAGTAATATATAAGAGTCTTTATGTCGGTGAGTTTGATTGATTATTGGCCGAAAAATACATTATTATCTTTGTTTGCATTTTGTCATTTTTTTGTTTTACTTTTTTTCCTTGTATTTATCCACTTCACAGATTCCATCCGAAGAAACACAGAGATTGTAATCGGAGAAGAGGAAATGGACGGCGACGGAGACGGAGGCAGAACGGCGATGTACGATGGACTTGAGACGGTGAAATGCATACGAACGCATCATCAACATCACTGTAGAGAAAATCAGTGTACCTCTGCTCTTGTCAAACACATCAAAGCTCCTGTTCATCTCGTACGTCTCTCTCTCGATTCGATTGGTTGATTCAGATTCTCCGATCTAGATCCCTTAATTTCAGTCTCGATTCGTCAGATTTGATTTTGAAAATTTTCCCCCAAAATCTAGGTTTGGTCGCTGGTACGGAGATTTGATGAGCCGCAGAAATACAAACCGTTTGTGAGTAGATGTACAGTAATCGGCGATCCTGAAATCGGAAGTCTAAGAGAAGTAAATGTAAAATCTGGTCTTCCTGCAACAACGAGTACAGAGAGATTAGAACTTTTAGATGATGATGAACATATACTCGGTATCAAAATCATTGGTGGTGATCACAGACTTAAGGTATTACTAAAACTCTCTCAATTGTAAATTATGAGGAATTTGAGATTTTTGTGTGTGGATTGTTGGTAGAATTACGCGTCGATTGTGACGGTTCATCCAGAGATAATAGAAGGAAGAGGAGGAACAATGGTGATTGAATCATTTGTAGTTGATATACCAGAAGGAAACACAAAGGAAGAGACTTGTTGCTTTGTTGAATCACTCATTAGGTGTAATCTCAAATCATTAGCTCATGTTTCTGAAAGATTGGCTTCTCAAGACTTAACTAATCTCAATGGAGATTAATTTTAAGAAGAACAAGTATCCAATTCCACTTTGAAGTTTTTTTTGGGATTTGGTATAAATATGGACTCTCCAAATGTTAATTATGTGTGATAATTAATGATCAAACCTTGTTAGTCAATGTGATGAATTTTTGTATGTAAAAACTTGCTTTTGGTTGTTTGTAGATATACTTTTGTATGTAAATGTGTGTGTGAATTGTTTATACAGAATGAAAAATGTTTATATTGAGAAAGCTTGCTTGGAAAACTGAAAAAAATTGGAATTAGTTTAGCCATAGCAATATTTGTGTTATTATTCGTCACAAACTCAGACATGAATTTGACCAAAAGAGCAACTTAACCAAAATGCGGTCTCAGAGAGATTTTGAATTGGGTTTTTATTAACGGTAAAATGGGATTCTGAGTGTAATACTGAACAAAACTCAGGGGTAAAAAAGGAATGACAGTACTCCACTTGAGAAAACGACACCGTTTTATTATACGGTTAAAAGAGAAGCGGCAAAACCTCTCTGTGAATGGGAAGGTTAGGGAAAATTATTCTTCCTTGACTAAAATCAAACAACCATTTCTCTGAAGCAGATCGATTTTGAAAATTTTGGAATCGAAAAAACTCAAATTTTAGGTCGAGCGGGAATTTTTTTTGCTCTCCCTCTCTCTCAGGTAGAATTCTCATTCACATTGTTGGGCGTTTCTTCGATTTTCTCTTTCTTTCGTGTTCTTACGCTTCGATTTCTCAGTCTGTAATTGATGGCGAGAACGAAGCATTTCGCGACCCGAGGAGGTCAGAATCGAACAGGTAGGTATTTTCTACTTTGATTTCTCTATTTCAATCGCATATAAATTTTGAATCGGGATGGATTTTGGGGTTTTTGTGTGTTCGTAACCCTAGATTTTGAATATGAAATTTGTAGGTGCTAATGTCTCTTCTTCGCCGGCGGCAGGTCCGAGTACGGTACGGTAGATTTTTCCGATTTAGGTTTTCGAGTTTTAGATACGAATCTTAGTGATGATTTTTTGTCATTTTTATAGACTCCGGCGAGAAATGGTAGTGAAGGTGGAGATAATACTCAACAAAGTGAGTTTTTCTTGGTGTTTAAATGTTAAATCGGATTTGAAATCTCTCTTGTGTTGTATATGAATTTCTTCTTTGTGATATTGCAGCAACTCCTGCAACTTCACCAGCTTCTAGTACAAGAGTAAGATTTCGAGATTTGCTTATAGAACAACTTGAAATTGGATTTCGATTTTTTTCTGAGCTTATGAGTTATTTGGTTTGTGAAGAAACGTAAAAGTCCAGCTAAGAGAAAGAGTCAGGCTAATCCACAAAGTGAGTTTTGGTGTTCTGAATTATCTTCTGATATGCATCTTTTGTGTGTTTATCTGATCTTTGTGTTGTTCGTATAGATTCACAAAGGAAGCTTCATCGATTCAAGCCAGGAACCGTTGCTCTGAGAGAGATTCGCAAGTTCCAAAAGACCGTAGATCGCCTAATTCCTGCTGCTACTTTCATAAGAGTAGTAAGTTTCTCGTCTTCTCTGTTTCTTTTGCTTTCTGGTTGCTCATACCAGCAGAGAATCAAGCCTTTTTCGTGTTTAATCTTAGGATACTTGTGCTACTTGTTTCCAACATGGTTACTATCTGAACATCAATGGAGTGAACATACTAATATAGCATTATTGGCTCACAGATTCAGAACCATATGATTTACAAAATACTTAAATCCGTTTTGGTATATCTGTTGAATGAATTTAGTCTATTGTTATATCACAAGATTCTTCTGGTTCTTGGATTATGCTTGAAAATGCTGATTTTGTGTGTTATAATCAGAATGATATACATTGTTGTACCAGGTGAGAGAAATAACAATAGCTTATGCTCCTCCGGAAGTCACTCGTTGGACAGCTGAAGCTCTTGTAGCTATTCAAGAGGTACCAATCCCTTAACTTTTTCTTCGATATGAATGTTTGAATACAGACACACACAGAGAGTCACATAATGTCATCTACTTAATTGCAATATTTTTATGTGCAGGCGGCAGAAGATTTCTTAGTTGGTTTGTTCTCAGATTCAATGCTTTGTGCTATCCACGCAAAACGTGTCACTCTAAGTAAGTACTCCGAAAAGAAGACATTTTGAGACTAAATTTAGGAATCACACACATACTTTCTATATCCCTTTGAAACAATACTTACTGAACATGCTCTACCATATCTGTTTGTGTCCATTTCAGTGAGAAAAGACTTTGAGCTTGCACGGCGGCTCGGAGGAAAAGGTAGACCATGGTGATGTAAACCCACCAAATATTTCACATCATTTACATTGTAAGTGAGGATCAAATAGGTAATCATAAATTAGTTGCAGATTGTACAAGATTATGCACTTAATATGTGTCTTGTAATGTTTGTGTTTCCAACTTACCCAACACTTTCTTTTGAAGATAAACTCTAAATCGTTTAGATTCACTCTTTAGGTTGTAAAACTTCTTTCTCTATGTTGGTTTCTTATTTGCTTTCCCCTGGAGTTGATTGTAGAATCCACCTGACTCATATATGCTTCTGAAGGGGTTGTGATTGAAAGAAAAAAAAGTTAAGCGGAAGATTTGAAAAAAACACGTTTTTAGAGGGGGAATAATAGAAATATTTGTCTGACTAATGGATTCCCCAATTACAAATTTTCAAGGCATATTAAAAAGTTTGAGATATCCTTAGCATTTCCAATAATTTAATTAATATTCTGATTTTGTATGATCATTCGCATAAAACATTTCTTTACCATAATGTCGTCATAGAAATTTTAATAAACATTTATAATTCATCACCATCCGATGTTTGCCACTGTCTGATGTATAAACTTTCTTGATGCTCGAATTTTCGACTTTCTTAATCATTTTATAACCTTTTTTGTCACAAAAATAATCTTAATTACTTAAAATTTCAGTGTCAACTCTATCTCTTTTTTTTTGTTGTTGTTGTTCAACTAACTCTACTCTCTATATGTATATTTTTTCCATGCTTTTTTTAACATCTTTTATAATCTCTGTACATCAGTACATCCGTAAAAAGCAAGTGCTGAACGAACAAAAACTCAAGTTACCGAGATGGAAGCAATAATTATTTTGTTGACAACCGAAATAATAATATAAAAATCTGATGCTCATGAATCATGCTATGGTCCCAATAAGTTTTAAAAAAAAAACATGATATGGTCCCAACAAAATTAAACAAACAGAATTACGTGTCATGCATGTTCAGTTGCAACTGCATAGTTTGTTCAGTACTTAGCTCAACTTTTTCTTTTAACTAACTAAACAAAAAATATCGAACAAAATAAAAAGAAGCTTGGAATAAAATTGCAATGAGTATAATTAAAATAGAGGGAATATCCACAACGCTAAATTAGTTTTATATTCAACCCTAACAAACTTTCAACTCACCTTTTGATAGTTCTAACAATATTTTTTCATTAAATTGGAAATTTAATTCAAGCGAAACCAAAATGTATTAGATTCGAATTCATAAATGTCAATGCTCAATACCAAGTGATTCTCCTAATGCACAACAGCAACAAATGGCGTAATTATTTGTTTTTTTTTCTCAATTACCAAAAAAATCCTCAGTCTTCAGTTTATATTTTTTTTATGAATGCTTATAATCAACCATTGTTAGTGTATAGGATATTATTGATGACTATATAATTGTTTTCAAACATATCGCAATTTATAAATTAAATATCTGAAAACGCAAACAATTTTGTCTTTTTGTTCTTTTACGGACAATCGGAATAACAAATTTCTATTTCGAAGGGTACAAACAAAGAACAATGTATACATGTACATGTTGATTAATATTGAGTTAATTGTCATTAAGTGTCACGTATATTTTATATTTTATGGATTATAAAACATCAACCTAAGCCATTGTATGAAATTTTAAAATAGCAATTACACAAGACCATGACGGAGTAAATGATGCAATGACAATGATTTCTATTGGTTACCAAATGAAATAACCCCTTATGCACACATACTGGCATAATACTGTCACCCAGTTGCAGTTTCACATTAATTAATCAGAATAATATTTAAGATTATATATTTGTATTTAGTTAAATCTGATTAAGGTAAAACAAGTACGATACATGATTCTTAATGTGGAAACCGACCAAACCAGTCGTTAAAATTTGACACTATAAATAGAGCAGAGGCTTCTTGTTCTTCCCTTCAAAATCCACCATTCTCTCTCTCTAACTCTCTCACTATATCTACCTTAAACCGTACTAAACCGTATTGATTCTCACACATTTGTACGGTATAATCATAAATCTTGGTATAGTACAAGATGGATAAGCAGCGTAAGTCGAAGCATCCCAAGACTAATGCCACCATGGTTGCTTCTTCTTCTGAAGGTATAATAAATTTCTCGAAGCTAACTCTTCATGTAACCAATACGATGCCGTTTTTTCTTCTTCTTGGTTTTTCGTTTAGTTTTGTTAAAAATAATAAATGGGAAATTTGGATGATACAGAAGTGAGCAGTCTTGAATGGGAAGAAATAGCAATGACACAAGAAGAAGATGATTTGATTTGCAGAATGTATAAGCTTGTCGGTGAAAGGTTTTTAATTCTTACTCACTTGATTTTTGGTTTCAATTATTGGATAAATCTTTATTTAAATGTGAGGGAATTAAAGGTTGGTTTATGTTGTTGTAAAGGTGGGAATTAATAGCAGGGAGGATTCCAGGAAGAACAGCAGAAGAGATTGAGAGGTTTTGGGTGATCAAGAATCATCGAACATCTCAATTACGTTGATTAAGCTATATTTGTGTTGCCAACTCTAAATCATTTTTTATAATAATAAAGAAAAATAAAATATATACATATATATATCCTCTATTTGTTGGTCATTCTGCAGTTTTGTCAGAAGTTGTTGTATCTCGGGAGTTCATATTTTTGTTTCTAAAAGTCATGTCTTTATAAAATATGAATAAACAAAATAAAGCTCAATTTCCGTTCATTTTAGAGGTAAGCTAAAAGTCCACACTAGTACGAGAAAATGAATTAGAGATAAATTTAATTAAACAAGTATTTTTAACGGTTAGTACCAGTACTGTATTACCACATTGAAGTCGTACGTGTCCAAACTAGGAAGGTATAAGAGCACGAAAATCTATGAAAGTGTCTACAAGACTTTTCAACGATGAACGGAATTTGTATCACGAAGGCCGTTGGATCTTAATAAAAGACGTTTCTGGAGAAAAAATCGTACAAATTATTTCTAAGACAACTTCGTTTAATTTTATTACAACTTCATAACAAAATAAAAAAACAATATTTATTGGGTCGTGTCTTGTTCGATCTCTTGTTGGTGGGCTTTCCACTTTAAGGAAACTTCACTAAGTGACTTTGTAGAGAACCCATCTTCTTTCAAGACTCTTAACACCTCCTCCTTTCAACTCTTTCATTTTATTCCTTATGGCTTTCCCTTCTTCTCCATCCATCAATCCCTTCACAACTCTCACCACTTCTTCCTTTCGTACAATCTCGTCTTCATCGTTTTGAGCTCTTAGAGCCGCCCGAACTTCCTCCACGAGTAGCACCGCGTTCATTTTTTGCTCCGCGTATAAAGGCTATGCTATGAGCGGTACACCGTTTACAATGCTTTCCAGAGTCGAATTCCATCCACAATGCGTCAAAAATCCACCAGTGGATGGATGGGCTAGGATTTCAGCCTGTGGGGCCCACGGAACCACTAAACCTTTTTCCTTGATCCGGTCTAAGAACTCAGGTGGCAAAAACACTAATGGGTCGGTTTGGCCAATTTAAACAGTCGGACTCATAAGTAGATGAACCGATGTTAACCAACGGTCCAATCGGGTAAATCGGTGGTTTATCAAGAGCCGGTTCTTGTAAAGCCTTTATAGCGTTTGGCTCTAAATCAACAAAGGAATTTAGTAGAATCCCTTTAGCTTCTTTAATCCTCTTGGCATGGTGAAGAAGCCATTTGTACGCGTCGGAGTTTCGGTCGCCACACGAATCAGTGAAATCCTTACCGGTGATCGAGACACAACCGGGAAATTTTATTGATTCGGTTAAGTCCCTATACTCACACGACACGGTCTCGTCTAGTATAGGCAAGTAAAACAAAAACGACAAAACGTTTGCATTTGACGTGTAGTAAACGTATGCTGCCACGTGGAACTCATCGGCCGCGTCGAACGCATCCGTACCGAATATATCGACGAGTAGAACCGCCGGGAGACGTTTCTCGGACGATAATGACAAGAAAAGTTCCCGGAGCGCCGGGACTGAGCGAGTCACGGTGAGTGAGATCCGAGCTTCGATTCCGGTCGTGGAGGGGACGTCGGAAAGATCGACGGGAGGGAGGAAAACGGAGGATATGGAGGAAGGGAGAGAGTTGAGGACGGATCTTTGGGAAATGGACGGTGGAGAATCGCCGGAGATGATGAATGTGACGGTGAAAGAGTGGTTGTTAATGAGTCGTTTTGCGAACTCGACGAGTGGGATAAGGTGACCTATACCGGGACTCGGTATGATTGCTATATGTGTAGTGTTTGCTTCCTCCATTGTTTCAAGATTCAAGAATGTGTAATCAAGAATTACATTTTTTTTTTTGTTATAGTAATTTTATTTGTTGATATTTTTTTCTATCTTTGGTAGTAGCTTAATATAGCACGTTAGTGGTTACTATAATACTTTGGGATATTTTCTTTCTTTCTTTCTGCTCTATTATTGATCCATTTGAATTTGTTGGACTAATTTGGTTCGTCGGTAAAAGTATATATAGCACGTTCGTGGTTACTATAGTTCTTTGAGATATTTTCTTTCTTTCTGCTCTATTATTTGATCCATTTGAATTTGTTGGACTAATTTGGTTGGTCGGTAAAAGTATTGACAAGATTGAACGTATACTTTATTTGAAAAACCATATCGTTAATGATGTGAAAAAATCGTTTACAAGGAAACAGAAAAGTCCATCCTAATAAATATGTTCATTCAATTATCGAAGAGGGAGGTTGGAAAATTATTAAGGAGAAATATATAGATTTGACATTTTATATTCATATTTTTACATCAAAAAAAAAACAAGAATACGAATGCTTAGCTGAGACCATCTTCACTGGTGATACTTTAGCAGTATCAGAACATTAAAAGAAAATGAAAATAATAAAAAGAAAAAAATTTGGATCATTTTTACTATGAGCCGTATCACCCAGGAGAGACTTTTGATACGGTATCATTGAGACAGGTGTCGTTATGCGAGTGGACCAGCTTATTTTTTGTTTTTAACAAAAGGAAAAAGTGGAGAGAAAAAAAATTTGCACAGCCCAGATTTCTCTTTGCTCTGTTCTCATCGGCGATTCTCTTGTCGTCGTTGATCGTCGACGGATCTGAGCATATATATGTTCTTCTTTCTCCTTCTTTCTCTTGCATGTCAATTCTTCATCACACAATCGCAAGGAATGATTTCAGCCAAGAGCATAGATCCTTCGTCGATATCAGGTAACAAAATCGAATTGAATCGTCAATTTTGTGTGGTGTTTATCAGAGGAAATCATATAAGAAATTTACCGACATATGGTGTGTTGAGAGTTAATGAGCATAGTTAGCGAATTTGATGATCTCTAAGAGTAGATTTGCCTTTGATTCATCTCATTTTATGGTTAATTTTGGAATTTGAAGGTACAAAAAAGTGAGCAATTTTCCTCTGTTTTCCTAATGGGTTTTAAGATTTTGGTGTTTAGGATTATGCTTTTGTCTGATTTTGGGATGACCTGAGATTGAATTAGTCTGCCATTACACGAGAAAGATTAAAACTTATTCCATTTCTGGATTATATGGGAAAGTTTGTATCTTTGATGTCAGATGCACAAGCATTTCTAGTCTTATTAGCTTTTATGTTCTGCAAATATGTCATCACAGTTACCATTGTTGCTTTGGTGATCAATGAGTATTGTAGAATTTGTGATTTGTGTAATGTTTTTGATTGGTGAAAAACCTGAAATCAAAAGGTTGAGACTTTTTGTGTTTGTTTGTTTGTGTTCTCTCTTTCATTTGATCAAGTAATTCATGTTCAATGGGATGCTATTATTATTGCCTCTAATAGTCTCAAATCTTGGTTAGTTCTTCTCAATGTGTTGTCAAAACTTTTTTTTTTTTGCATAGTTCTGATTCATGTCATGGATTCTTCTACCATTTTGTAGGGGGTGAGAGGAGAAGAAGTTGGAAAACATGCAAAAGTGTTGAACAAACTAATAAGTAATGCTCGGATAAGTGAAAAAGGAATGAGTTTAGTAAAAGGCAATAAAGTGGGGAAACCATTGTAATTGGAAGAGATCGATGAGGAAGTGATTCCTCTATTGTAATGTGTTTGATGTGGTTTTTTAATTCATTGTGGTGGTTGTACCAAACTATGTCCCAAAGTATTTATATATGTATGTTCGGCTAATGTTTGGACCCGGAAACTTCAAGAGTCCAAAAATCAAGAAAGAAGCAAAACAAAAGCCCATCCCGAAAGGAAATATGTGTTTGTTCTATTCCTTCTCATTTCATTGCAAAACTCTTCTCATTCCCTTCCAATGCCAAACTCTCCTCATTTCATTTGATTTCTTTCTTTCTCCTTTGATTGCGAATTAGAGCCGACTTAATTATCTTTTTCATCATGCTTTTATATGTTTTCTTGTATTTTACGTTTTCATCTACAAGTGTGAACAATATAATGAACAATCGATGTCGACTTCGTTCACAAACAACGCATCGACAACTGAAAGAAGATTTGATTGAGCATATTTGGCGAAAATGGGGCCGAACTAATTGACTTGTGGCGACTTAATTGTTTTTTTTTATCATGCTTTTATATGTTTTTCTGAAATTTACGTTTTTTTTTCGAGTGAATTTTACGTTTTTACGGATTGTAATATTACTTTTTCTAATCTTATGTTTTTATATATATTACTTTGATTATTCTCCATTTTGCAAACAATTAAATTTTTTTTATTTTTAATGATACCGACACCGGTCTCACCACTGGAAGCAGATTTATTAACAGTATCATAATGAATCTCAAACAATAAACAAATATTAAAATTTATAATAAAATAATGCTAATGATACCATTTACGTATATTGGTGTGGATGCTCTAAATTGGTCATGGTTCCCACCACTTGCTGATTTTGCACACAAAAATATTTAAGACGGGACAGTGACGGCTAAGAAATTAAAACGACACGGCGTTTCTTTCCTACACAAAAAACGACCCGTGCCTGTATCTGGACCCATGGTAGGCCCAATAATAAATGGGCTTTTAAAACCAAACCAACTAATTTACAAAGCAATAATAACACGTGAAGTCGAGGTTATTCTCGTCTTTTCTTAACTCTGTCATCTGTACAATTCCCGGTTAAGCATCACCTCCACCATTAGATCATTCCATGAATCAATCGGACCGGGTAAGCACCAGTGAAGACAATCATTCTGAATCTGAATCAGACTTTGACTCTGGCCCTTGTTCTCCAATCCAGCGAAAGGATTGAGATACCGGTACGGTCCGGGATGTCCATCTGGTCGGAGAAGCGACATTGAAGTTGTGTCAAGTAATCCAATGTTGCCATTAGAACCTTCTTGCGTCTTACGGAACTCGTCAAGCTCGATATCACGCATCGATTCATCCTCGCTCTTCATCGTTCCTTCGCTTTCTTTAAACGGCATTGTTCTATTACAAAAACCACCACTATTCCACTCTCCATTCTCAAAATGATCAGGTGTTGTTGTTCTAAACAGAACCTTAGCTTTACGGTTTGGATCAGCAACGAAATCTAAAACCAAACGTAACGCTTTTCGGTACGAGTATTGATAACCGAGCTCGGTTAGATTGTTCTTCCCTTGACAGTAATGGCATCCAGATACGGTATTGTTTTCGTGAAAAATCGATGTTTTAAGGAACCATTTTCCACCAGAGATAACAACGTAGTCGAAATTGACGTACTGATCTGTCCATTTATCGTCGAGCTTGTCGAGATTGAGCTGAATGTCTGAGTACGATACGCCTTCGACGTTCTCAAAGGTTTCGGCTTTTAATAGAAAAGGAGACCAAATTACTGAGAGTGTGAAGTTGTGCAGAGGAAATCTCCATATCTTTGATCTATATTCCTTATCATGGTAAATTTCTTCTACTTCTTCTACCTGCAAAAAATCAACCAAATTAATGTCACATACTACACACTTATGTAAAATTTATTCATAAGCATTAATGTAAATGAAATTTGGACCTGAGAGAGAATGCAAATGAGGGATTGGACATGGTTACGAGAGATCGAATCGCCGATAAAAGCCCACCATTTGTTCCGCATTTTGTCGAGAAATTGCTCGGGGTTAAACCTCGGGAGATCGCAATCTCGAGGTTTCCATTTCCATAGAAGGTAATTCATGTCTGGTCTACCATTCTTTAAGCAATTCTGGTGTTCTTGGATTTGTCGGCAAGAGAAATTGGTGTAAACCGGACCTGATGGGTCCGGTATCCAATTCCCGGTAAAGATATCACATTTTGTGGAGGAAGCTACAAATTTGTTCACACAGAGATTTAATCAAACACTTGGTGTGCACAAAATCTCAAACAACTTCGTCCTCAAAAAAAATTGCCAATTTTGGACTAATATGGTGTGATTGAGAAGGATTCTTTTACCGTTTTGGGAATCAACGGAGGCTGGAGCTTGAGCGACGGCAGAAGGATCTGCCGGGAGAGATTCCGACTCCGGCGAGGTTCTGACGTCGGGGAGAGGAGAGACGGTGGATTCGGTGAAGAGAAAACGGTAAGTGAGACCGATGAGAAGGAAAAAGGCGACGAATTTGAGGAAGATTTGATTGCGTTGGTGAGGGGAACCAAATGGGTTTCCTTCGATCTTCATGTTCTCAGAGATTAAACTCAATGTATCCATGAAAACGAGAGATAGATCAGTGAGTTTTAGGAGGGTATTGTGTTGAATTGTTTTTTTTTTTTTGGAGGTTTTTGGTTGTTGTCGTTGAAAGCGAGGAACTTCATGGTTTAATGACAAGAGTGTATTTTGTTTTTTTTTTCTTTAAGTCATAATTTTTTTAATACCAGTAATTAACTTGATAATAGTGTATGTTTTTGTAGAGAGAATCAAAAAAAGATCTAATGATTAGGGATCGTTAATTGTTTTTAAAGATACAATTATACAGTAGTAAAGCAAATCATATTGTTTTTTTTTTTTTTGGGTCAAATCATATTGTAATTTGTCTCTTGTATGCATGTTTAAGCCACTAATTATAATTGAATAATGCATAGAACATGGCATAACCCATTAATAAGCCTGAAACACAAACATATGTCCGGAAGTACAAAAAGATCTAATGAGAGGAGTCTCGAGAAGAATAGATGTCTGACCTCACACCTTAGATCTGATGGTTGTCTGACCTCACACCTTTGATCTGATGGTTGTAAGTTGTTAGTGTAAGTTGTACTTGTAAATAAATCTTCTTAATTATTTTGTCTTCTAAACAAGAATAAATAAATCAAGCGATTTAACTTTATAAGATGTTATATAAATTCATGGCAGTTTTTAGCAAAAATTCCCCAATAAAAACCATTGTTTCTACTGAATAATTTTTCTGTTTGTTTAAAATTATCCAAAGAAATAATTCATGAAGTGTGTGGGGTAGCCTATAAATTCAAGGGACCCATTGGCTTAACTCTTTAGTCATTACCTCGTGGACCCACCTCATAAATTGTACTTTAAGTTGGATTTTGACACGTGTCAGCAATCTAACGTAATAGCTTTTGCAATGTGTTTGTTTATTGAAAACGATTTAACGGACAGGCTGTAACAGACAGATCTACGAACATAAAATAATATGATGATTATAAAAACAGAGTTAATGAGTAACTTTATCTTTTTGATACATTATTGTGTCTTCCACATCCACAACCACAACAAACAAATCTTATCTCATTCCGCATTAGATTTACATAAACCAGATCACCCAAAAAAAAAAACAGTTGGTTAGCTTTTGCCAAACCGAGTCCCACAAGCCGGTTTGGTTTGCTTCAAAAGCAAGAAAAAGAGTGGAACACTACTTTAAAATCAAAAACAAATGAAATATTTTTGGGTTAAGAGTATAACCAATGATGTGTTACAGAAAGCACAATTTACAATATGAAGATTGGTACCAGAGGCTGAATCAAGCTTCATGAAGCTAGTGATCTTGGAACTCTCATGCCAAATCCATGCTTAACCTTCTCAATCCTGAATACAAAATTTCAACATTTACCAAAAAAAAATGATTATAAAAATCTCAGAATCAACTAAAGATTTGATAACTTCACTATAGAGATTTTGTTGTGCTTACGTTGGAGCTAATTTGCCAAGATTCTTAAGTTCTTCACCAGATTCTCCATCAAGAACTCTTCCTGATATATCAACAATGTAAGAACGGTTCTTTTCTCGAGGAAGACCTCTACGCGAAAGCAACTGGAAATCTCTCTCGTGAAGCTCTCTTCCGTTCACAAACACGCTCGTGTTTCCTGCACCGCAGTTATCCGGCATTGGATGACTAAACTCCTCAATAAATGGCTGCATCAAACAACAAGTATCACCCATTTCTTCATCAGCACCAATACAACAATACAATCAAAACAAAGAAACCGAAAAACTGAAAGTAAAATAGAAGAAATGTGAAAGTTCTTACTGGTATTATACCGAGACACGGGTTTCCCATTACTCCCCAGAACCCAGCACGGTAATCGTACCTAATCAAAATCATAGCAGAAAGATGATTTCTTTGGTGGCTGATCAATTTTTTTTTGTCATGACTCATACATAAATGAAAATGTAAACCAAACATACCAGTAGTTGCCAGCTTGAACTGGTCCAGCTTGTTTCTCGGCGCTGATAACCAAATCTTCCGGTATTAGATGCCCATTCACCCAAACCTCTAACTGCTCGTTGCTTTGATCATCACTAGGTATGATTTTATTCGTGACCTCAGATGAACTGTACTCACTACTCTCCTTTCTTCGGTTTCTTGGTTTGTTCTCTTCTTTACTGGCTGTTGATACCCTTGAATCTTCAAATACATCAGTGTTGTTATAGTACCCATTATCTGAAACATCTGTCTCAGTAGCTACTGAATACAGTTTCAGCGATTCTTGTTTCGCGTTGTTGGATTCTTGCTTATTGTACCCCAACTGCGCCATTCCGTAATCGAGTGCAGCTCGTTGTACATTAGAATACTCAAATAGCGTAAGAAGATTATCAGGAGGCGGAGGAGGAGGAGGAGCGTTCGTCGCTTCTTTAGTTCTGCGACGAACAGACATGACAACCTCTTTTCGTGGTTCGCTAGAAATGCTTGAACTTTCTTCACTATCCGAGTTTTTTTCACTAAGGGAAGGCAGGACAACTTTGGTTTCCGGCTGTTTTCTTGGTTCCTCATCCTTAATTGGACAATCATCTACCACCGCGCTTGTTGCACTTGTATCTTCAACCTCTACAGAAACCCGGTTAGTAGTTTCCGCAAGAGCAGAAGAAGTGAAAACAATCTTCTTATCAGCAATAGTGAAACTGATAACCTCAGAACAAGCACCACATTGCAGTTTTTGTTGGTTTCCCTGAGCAAGAAGCTTCTTCTTAGGCAAATACAGCAGCTCAAAGCAACTGTGACAAGCTATAAAAGGCGCACCGCCAGCTAAAGGATGGCAACGACGTGAATCAGAATCCGGCATAGCTTTCTGAACATACCCACGAGCAAATGCACCACCACCACCATTGCCCATATCAGAATCAGTTTGACTAGGCCTCCTATTGTGATGATGACCCTGAGCACCACCATGTGGACTATAAGGGACATCATTGTACCTACTCGGTGTAACCGGGAAGAATCTAGGATCTTGTAACTGTGAGTCAAGTATATCAGAACCAATATCAACATACTGACCTCCTTGAGGATATGGAGGATGAGGCTGCATCTGATTTGGGTGATGATGAACTGGATAATAATTTTGAGGTCTCATATGCATTGGTAAGCCATAAGGATCTCTATAACCCGGACCATGATTCGGATTCGGATTCCTCGTCGAAGGATACATTCCATAAGCAAATTGCTCAGGATATGGATTGTGATAAGAAGGTCCATGGAAACCACCACCCATTTGTGGCTGATCTGACTCTTTTGCATTACCACCACGAAGAAGATGATCTTTTATTGAATCAAGCTTTCTCAATAGCTCTGCTTGTTGTTGATCTGTGTACTTAACTGGGTTGTTTCTAGTCTCTTCTTCCTCATTTCTCGAGCTCCTGACGGATCTCTGAGATCCAGGTCGTGAATTTGAGTAGCGATTTCTCATCGGACTCGCCGAATCATTGTGTTCTTCGTCACTTCTCGAAGAACCAGCATCTTCTCCGTAGATGTCACCGCTTGTCCTCATCGGAAAAACAAATTTCTCCGACGAAGACTAGCTTCTAGGGTTCTTCTTCTTATTCTTCAATTGCAACTGAGACAATAATCATTGATTCAGATAAAATCCGAGTTTTTCATCAATCGATTAGCAATACAGAGTAATTTTTCCACATTCAAAAGACCATTTCTAGAGATTCTATGAAGAAATTTTCTCGCAGATTTCACTATTTCTCTCAAGCAACTAGAAAAAGAGGGAAGAATCAAACGGACCTTGAAGAAGAGTGCTTTCCGGCGACAGGAGGATTCGTTGAAGTGGAGAGGGATTTTTTGGGCAATTTCTTCTCCTGTGAGAATCAATTAGCAAGCTAATCTCTTTGACGAAGCCATTTTTTTTTTATATAAAGCAGATTTTGAAATTTTCAGAGGAATTTAAATATTCAAAAAAAAGGCTTTGAGCCTGGAAACAGCATAAAGGAGAAAGTATTGGCTCTAATTTTCTCGCATTTTCTCGGGAATCTATTGGGAATGCAAATATCGACTATGAAATTTGAAATATCTCGGAGGGAGAGAGCATTAACGATAAACTTAAGAACAAAAAAACTTGAAATTTTTGGACTTGTGTAGATTTTATAATTTTGGGACTTTTTAGAAAACTTGAAACTATGATATGAGTCTTACCAACCAGGTCAAGTTGACCAAGAGATAACGTGACGACCAAAAAATATTTGAACTCTTATGCTAAAATTTAAATTTGGGGACTTAAGTTAATGGTGTAATTAATGGTAAAATATGTTGTTGTTAAAGTTTAATGGTGCCATGTTCCAACTTCCAAGACGTGCTAATAAGCTCAGAGCTTTGTTTATCGAGTTTAGATTTATCAATGCTTAGAAAAGTAGTCCAAATTGCAAATCTACTAATGTTAGTCTTTAAAAGTTTAGAAATGAATTATAGTTGGTTGAATTATTATATGTAGAGTGACAATGACGAATGTTATATAGCTGTAAAGTATTTTTATTCGACCAATTTAATTAAATATATAGTCCACTTGCTAACAACAAGCATGAGATTTGACATTTGACAAAATGTCTGTTGATATTAAAACTCATAAATCAAGTGGATTATATCAATTCTGTTGAGTTTTGGTTAACAATTTCGTTTTGAAGATGTTGATTTTTTAAAGAAACAAGAGCGATGTTGCACTTGTTCACACAATCAATTTGGTTAAACACAACTCTCAACAAATTTTCTACTAGTATAAAACAAAAAATGACGACAAAAAAAAAAATATATATATAAAACAAAAAATGTGAAAAATATTTGGTTATAAAGATATGAAATGAAATGAAATGAAACAGAATAAGGGGACTGACCGGTAATCTCACACAAAATTCACAATCATTTTACATAAAAAGCTCGTAGGGTTTTCTCTTCCGTTGCGACTGTCGTTAATTGATGGCGTCGGAGGATGTGAAGACGACTGAATCTGCGGCGGTTTCGACGATCGTGAATCTGGCGGAGGAAGCTAAATTGGCCAGAGAAGGAGTTAAAGCTCCGAGTCACGCCATCATCAGTATCTGCAAGTCTCTTATCGCCGGTGGAGTGTAAGTCTCCACTCTCTTATCGGAAAAATCCTCTTGATTCATTGAATTGATTGATACTCAATGTTCTGCGATCCCTAGAGTAGATGAAATTTTGTTTGTATCTTATTTCCAGAGAAATTTGAAAATTCAATTTCCTGTTGCGAAGGACAATTTTAGGTAGAGGAATCACTGTTCTTCGTTTTGATGTAAAATTTGTTGTGGAATCCAAATTGATTAGAGTGAAGTGATTCTGTTTGGTAGATCATAGATATCACCTTTAGATTCATAGAGCATCTCTGATTTTGGAAAATTCAGGAATAAGTAAGACCATGCCTAGTATACTTCACTTCAGGCAGATAATTTTTTACAAATGATTGTTTCTCACTAGAGATGTGTGTTTGTTCGTTCAGGTCACGAACTGCGGTTGCACCTTTGGAAAGGATGAAGATATTACTTCAGGTCCAAAATCCGCATAGCATAAAGTATAGTGGAACAGTCCAAGGGTTGAAGTATATTTGGAGAACTGAAGGTTTTCGTGGATTGTTCAAAGGAAATGGGTCTAACTGCGCCCGAATTGTTCCAAACTAGGCTGTCGAATTCTTCAGCTATGAGCAAGCTTCAAAGTAAGATGTTGATATATTGTGTTTTTATGCATTTTCATGCATTGCATTAGTAGTCTTTTACATCATACTTGTGTCTTTTCATCCACTTTATGTCTCATTTTCTTTGATTTAGGATCATCTTAGAGTTTAGGTTGTATTAGTTGCATTTTTGCATATTTTGTATCTTGTAGGTCTCTTTTGAAGCATTGAGGGAGAAGTTGATTGCGAGGAAGGCTTTAATCTCATTTGGACTTGAAGATGGTTGCAAAACAAGAATCAATGGAGCTAGATTACAAAAGAGGAGACTTGGAATAGAAGAAAGTTTTCAACTCGCTAAGACAATTTCGACAGAAAGGGGTCCGGAATTTAATGGCGAAATACTTGTTTTCCGACAGACGAAATTTCGACCCTCAGTTTCGATAGGAAGGGGTCCGGGACTGGAACCAGTTTTCCCATAACTTTGAAGATCCGACCCGGATCAAGACGGGTCGACCTGGTTCCGTTTTTACCTAGTATAAATATAATTTTAGACATGAGTTTTTGTTAAGTTGGATCAGACCTCTTCCCTTTTATGCTTAAAAAACTGTCTTATGATATTTGCTTGGATTTCTACATTTATCATCTAATCTAGTGAAGTTTGCTTAATCTCTTATCATCTCTTTTATGATTATGTTTTTCTCTTTGATTATGCTTGTGTTTTGCATGATGATTAGTGAGTAGTTTTTCAATGGGTTTTTGGGCTTAGTAGATTAGGGATGTTTGATGAATGATTAATGATATTTAGGCTTAGATTCTTATGATTTCTAAAGATTATGATGTTCTTAATGCTAGATTAGACTTAACTAATCATAATCTAGATCATAGATATTTTACGCCCGGAAGGTGTTCGATAAAATGCCTAGAAGAATCCTAATCTTGCTTTTCATTCTTAACCAATGGGAATTGATGCTTAAGGTGTTTAGTTGGCTCTATGAACTTGTTCATAATGATTATTGATCAATTAATTGCAATTGGGAAATTAGCTTAATTAAATGGTTAGTAAATGGATTATTGTCATGGGAATGGATTAGTCTATTTTGTGTGATTCATGTCATGGAATTGAGTTTGAATTGTTAGTTCTAACATCATTAGTTAGTCATTAATCATCCCAAGTCAATTGCTTTGCCAAAAGCCCATATTTTTCCACATTTGATCAAGCTTTTAATTGTTAGTCTTGTTTGTCTTCTTTTAGCATTCACATTTCACTTTGTTGCATAATTAGAATTTCAAAAACACAAAATATCATCTAGCTTAGCTTAATCAATTGCTTGTATTCTTAGTGTGTTATTCTTAACTCCTTGTGGGTTCGACCCTATGCTATGCTACAACAACTAGAGTGTGTTGATAGTTAAGTTTAGGTACAAATACAATTTGACACGCATCAAATTTGGCGCCGTTGTCGGGGAGTTTAGCAATAGCCATTAGGATTTGGTATTTGAATGAGACTAAGTACTTGTTTTTTTTTTTTTTTTTTGTTACTATCCTGTCTTGTTTGTGTTTGCCTTTCTCATTACTTATAGGTACATGAACTTGAGGAGTAGAGGACCAACAAACCTTCAACCTCTTGTTTTGGATATAAGAACTTTGGAAAGAGAAACCGCAAGAGAAGCGAGACGAGAAAGAGAACGGCAAGATCATTTGAGACGGTTGGATATGGATCAACCGAGAAATGATCAAGAGCAAGAAGCTCATGGGGTTGGACAACAAAGAAATGTGGGAGCTCCGGTTCTCGTTCACCAACCTAGATAGCCAAGAAGGATAGGGGATTATGATGATCCTATCACTAATAGTACAAGAATGGGTATTAGAGCTCCCCCTTGTGGGAACAACAATTGGGAGATCAAGTCAAGCTTGATATCTATGGTGCAAAACAATAGGTTCTTCGGATTACCCATGGAGCACCCAATTAAGCATTTGGATAATTTTGACTGTCTTTGTGCTACTGTTAGGATGAATGGAGTGCCCGAGGATGTAATCAAGTTGACTCTCTTTCCATTCTCTCTTGGAGATAAAGCTTCACAATGGGAGAAGAGTGTTGTCTCATCCTCGATTACCACTAGGGAAGAGTGCAAAAAGCGGTTCCTCGCTAAGTTTTTCTCAAATCAAAAGACGGCTAAGATTAGAAACGACATTGCAACCTTCATGCAAGGAGGAAACGAGTCGTTGTATGAAGCTTGGGAACGTTTTAAGGGCTATACAAGATCTTGTCCACACTATGGGGTGCCTAAGGAAGCTCTATTAGGGATATTTCATCGGGGAGTGCACCAAAGATATTATGATTTGTTGAATACCGCAAGTAATGGAAGTTTCTCGAGTCTCTCCGTTGAACAAGGTGAGCAATTGATTGAGAATCTAGCACAAAGCGATCAATGCTACGAGGGTGATTATGATCGAACCAACCGAGAACCGAAGAGTGGTGATGCACGACTCAAGGAGATGAATGAAAAGTTGGACAAGTTTATCATGTCCACACAAAAAGCAATGAATTGTGTTGGTGAGTTTGATGGAAATCAAGAAGGTCGTGTTGATGTTTTTCAAGAAGGACAAAAGAAATTTAACTACATGCAAGGAGGATACAACAACCAACATAGAGGTTTCAACCCAAACTATAGGAACCACCCTAATCTTTCCTATAGAAGTACTAATGTTGAGAATCCTCAAGACCAAGTCTATCCCCAACAACAACCCCAAGGACAAGGCTTTGTTCCACAACAAAACTTCCAACAACAAGGGTATTATCAACCTAAGGCCCCATTTGTTCCTAATCTACAAGGTTTCCAACCTCAAAGGAATCAAAACTATCAAGGACAAGGTAGTTCCTCTCAACCACAACCAAAAAGTGACGAGAATACTCTTCTCCTCAAGCAACTTCTAGAAGGACAAAGAAAAGGAGCTCTTGAGCTTAGCAAAAGGATGATAGAGATACACAACAAGGTAGATGATGCTTATAATGATCTTAATGCCAAGTTTGAACATCTATCTACACATATGAAGACTTTGGATAACCAAATAGCTCAAGTCACCTCTTCATCAAAGAGTCCAATGAATACCCTACCGGGTAAGCCCGAATCAAACCCAAGATCTTTTGCAATATGGTTGTTTTGGGCAAGGAGAAAATCTTAAGAGTTAACCAAAGATGCAAGGAGTTGTCCCAACAAGAACAAAATGAGCGGGATGTAAAAGAATTTGCTATGCTTCTAGAATACAATGATCTTAAGAAAGTGGATAAGGTTGTTGAGGCCATATGAATGTCTCCTAAAGCTAAAGAGGAAGAACCTATGGGAGTTAAGAAAGAAGACTTATCTATCCGTAAACAAGTTGTTGAGGTTGATGAGATTGTTGTCAAAAGCGCTAAGGGGGAAGAGATGGTGCCTAAGAAGAAAAGGGAAGGAACCCTTAAAGTTGAACCTCCTCCCTATGAGCCAAATCTTCCATTCCCAAAACCGGTCTACACTAAGGCTCAAAATAAAGTTCTCTCTAAGTTTAAGAAGGATATGAGTGATATAGGAGTGATTTTTCCAAAGTATGATGATTTGAGTCAAGTCCCAAGCCAAGCAAGGTTCATCAAGGACATCTTAGCGAATCACGCAAAGGTTATGGATGTGATAAACACCTATGAAAAACATGAGGCACCTCTTGAGCCAAGGTTGATCCATAAGAAGAACGATCCCGGTAAATTTACAATCCCTTGCTCTCTTGGTGATTTGAAATTAGATGATGCTTTGTGCGATTCGGGTTCTTGTGTTAATTTGATCTCTCATGAGATGGTCAAGAGCCTTGGTATAAAAGAGTTGAAAGAAAACACAAGGTCAATCTCATTTGCGGATGCATCTTCAAAGTGTCCCATTGGTATGCTTGAATATTACCCACTAAAGATTGGAAATTGTGTGGTTCCAACAGATTTTATGGTGGTGGAGATGGAAACAACACGTAAGCTACCTCTCATACTTGGAACCCCATTTTTGGCAACCGCTGGAGCAAGCATAGACTTTGTGAATGAGAGAGTCATACTCTTCAATGTGGACTCTAAGGTATACTATCATATTACTCCTACCATTACCAATATGTGTGGCACAATCACTTGCACCAATGAAGATGATTTGATGAGGATTAAAGTGAACGATGAAACTTCTCAAGTGGTGAATGGGTCTTTAAGTCTTGATAGTGACGGTTTTTATGAATTTTTTTTTGATGGGGATGGGTTGAGCTTACTTTTTGAAGAACCATTGAAGTTGGATTTGGAAGTGAAAGCACCTAAACTCAATAGGGATAAGCCCAAGGAAGACAAGCATTCATCCCTCTTCTTGTATCGTATGAAGTTTATTGATGGTGGTATAGAGTGCAAAGTGAAAAGCACAAGCGGTTCTAAACCTTTCTCAAAGGCGAAGGTGATTTTAACCCCCGGTTTAAGTAAAGATGAGATAGTCGTCATCAATGAGACAATGGCAAAGGTGTTGAAGATCGAGCTCACCGATTGGGGACCAAGCTATGAAGAAGGTCATACTTCTTCCCATTCCACCACCTAAACACTCTACGGTACCACTTCTTACCATTGTAAATACCATATTTTCCTTTATTTCCATTTTGGTTTCTTTTGATCTATTCTTTCGGGTATTTTCTTTCACCGAGACAGTGAAATTTAAGTCTGGGGGAGTAGGTTAGTGGCTAAACACGTTTTTAGTTGTTTTGTTTTTATCTTGCTTTGAGTCTTTGCATTGTGCATATTTTTAAAACCGAAAAAATTTGAAAAATTTCGTAAAATACAAAAAAATGCATGTAGTTTCATATAACATTAGCATTTTTATTTTATTTTTCATGTTAGGATTGAGTCTAGAACATTTTAGGGATGCATTTACATTTTGCATATGGAGCAATGATGAAATTTCCTTGTAAAATCTCATTTTAGAATTCAATGCTATGCCCTCGTTAGAACTCTTTCGATGCATTAACATTCATGAAGTAGAGGCTCATCCATACTTGGATCTTAATTCTTTGAAAGTCCCTACTTATTAGCAACTCGCATGATCTAGATTCAACTCTATCAACTTGAACTTAATTTTGACTAATCTCTCTCACTTTTGGATTTTGAATCAAAACTATGGATAAACACTTGACATTCAAATCATGTTTGCCTTATTTTTACCACTCTTATCTTGATTTGAATGGCTATCCCGATCTAAGTTCATCTTTTGGATGAGGATGGTACCACACCTTTTAAACCCGAGACCATTTTGTCCAAACCCTTGCATATGTTCTTTGAGTGAGGCCTTTTTCTTTGTGTTGCATTGGCAAAATCTTGAAAGCATTAGAGACGACAAGGCAAAGTTTCCAATAGACTAGTTTCTTGTGTCTAAGACTAGTCTTAGGTGGGGAATGAAACCAAAATGGTTAAGTGTTTTATTGAATATCTTTGGGTTTGTGGTTGAGTGTGAAAAGAAAGAATAAAGGAAAGAATAAGAAAGAATAAGTTCTAGGGAATGAAATTAAGAAGAAAATATATAGCTCTAAGTGTTTGAAAGGAAAATGATAGCTTAGCATTCTCTTAGAGTAAATCAAAAGAGAAGAAAATATGTTAGAGAATGCTAGGATAGAAAGAGCTAGTGCAAAGAAAAGAAAATCCCCTAGGGCTTGGAAAAAAAAAAAAAAAAAAGAGGAAGTTTGAGAGTATTAAAGAAAGATTTAGCCAAAAAGGGCTAGTTGTTAAACATGGGATAGTGAGAAAAGAGAGATGAGAGAATGCAACAAGAGGGTAATGGGTAAAACTTTGGATTCATAGCCTTGTATGCATCAATTGTCTCTTTTCTTTCTTGCTTTTGAATAATGTGACACTTGCATTTGAGAGTTAACTACCAAGATTTGAACCTTCTCTTTACATTATTTTAAGCCTTCTTCTACCTAGCCAAATGGTATTGATTCAATTTCCAATTGTGAGACCGCACCAAACACAATAATGAATGTTAAAGAGTGAATGTTTGTTGATTGCAAGATTTCTTTTGAGTCTCGGGATTTGGAGTAATATTTCATAAGTGATGAGTATGGAGAAAGCTTCTTGAGTAGAGTTTGTTGTGCATCGAGTTAGTTATTTTTAGGACATCGTGTTGAACCCTTTAGTGCTTCTTTTGGATTTGAGTTCCCGCCTTCAAACCCCTTTTTCGGATTGCAATTTCTTGTTTGCTTGCGGACAAGCAAAAAGCAAGTCCGGGGGAGTTGATATATTGTGTTTTTATGCATTTTCATGCATTGCATTAATAGTCTTTTACATCATACTTGTGTCTTTTCATCCACTTTATGTCTCATTTTCTTTGATTTAGGATCATCTTAGAGTTTAGGTTGTGTTAGTTGCATTTTTGCATATTTTATATCTTGTAGGTCTCTTTTGAAGCATTGAGGAAGAAGTTGATTGCGAGGAAGGCTTTAATCTCATTTAGACTTGAAGATGGTTGCAAAACAAGAATCAATGGAGCTAGATTACAAAAGAGGAGACTTGGAATAGAAGAAAGTTTTCAACTCGCTAAGACAATTTCGACACCCTCAATTTCGACATAAAGGGGTACGGAATTTAATGGCGAAATACTTGTTTTCCGACAGACGAAATTTCGACCCTCAGTTTCGATAGGAAGGGGTCCGGGACTGGAACCAGTTTTCCCATAACTTTGAAGATCCGACCCGGATCAAGACGGGTCGACCCGGTTCCGTTTTTACCTAGTATAAATATAATTTTAGACATGAGTTTTTGTTAAGTTGGATCAGACCTCTTCCCCTTTTATGCTTAAAAAACCGTCTTATGATATTTGCTTGGATTTCTACATTTATCATCTAATCTAGTGAAGTTTTCTTAATCTCTTATCATCTCTTTTATGATTATGTCTTTCTCTTTGATTATGCTTGTGTTTTGCATGATGATTAGTGAGTAGTTTTTCAATGGGTTTTTGGGCTTAGTAGATTAAGGATGTTTGATGAATGATTAATGATGTCTAGGCTTAGATTCTTATGATTTCTAAAGATTAGGATGTTCTTAATGCTAGATTAGACTTAGCTAATCATAATCTAGATCATAGATATTTTACGCCCAGAAGGTGTTCGATAAAATGCCTAGAAGAATCATAATCTTGCTTTTCATTCTTAACCAATGGGAATTGATGTTTAAGGTGTTTAGTTGGCTCTATGAACTTGTTCTTAATGATTATTGATCATTTAATTGCAATTGGGAAATTAGCTTAATTAAATGATTAGTAAATGGATTATTGTCATGGGAATGGATTGGTCTATTTTGTGTGATTCATGTCATGGAATTGAGTTTGAATTGTTAGTTCTAACATCATTAGTTAGTCATTAATCATCCCAAGTCAATTGCTTTGCCCAATGCCCATGTTTTTCCACATTGATCAAGCTTTTAATTGTTAGTCTTGTTTGTCTTCTTTTAGCATTCACATTTCACTTATTTCACTTTGTTGCATAATTAGAATTTCAAAAACACAAAAATATCATCTAGCTTAGCTTAATCAATTGTTTGCATTCTTAGTGTGTTATTCTTAACTCCTTGTGGGTTCGACCCTATGCTATGCTACAACAACTAGAGTGTGTTGATTGTTAAGTTTAGGTACAAATACAATTTGACACGCATCAGGTGTCTAACTTATTTTATCTCTGTATTCTTGATTTTTCTTAATACACTCATATATGATTTTGATAATGCGTGATTATAATAATAAGCTACTTGATTCACTCAAAGTTTTGTACAGTTACATGTATAATTGAGTCTTTTTTTGTGCTTGACATTTATCTTATGTTTAATCTCTGCATCTTTCTCTCTGTTAGGGGCATACTATACATGTATCGGCAACAGACGGGGAATGGTAAAATTGTTTCACATATGAGTTTTTGATTCTTACTGCTTTTTAAATCACGTTAGGCGGTAACTGGTAAGTAGATTAGCAAGGAATGAGGAATTTCATTTTGCTTGTTCATTTAATAAGACACCAGTTGACTATAAAGCTTCCCAAACTAGACCACAAGCAATATTTCTTCCTATAAGAATACTAGTTGCCGCCGTAATGTTTAATTTGCTTCAGAATTTAGCCTTTGGAGCTATGTTGAATTCAAATGTCATGGCCCTTTTGCGCAAATGGCGCAGTAAAGTATTCTTATTATTATATCAGTTCTGTGGAATTATGGGTTTATGCCTCTTCTACAGAAAATGCTCAGCTTACTCCCGTTCTACGTCTTGGAGCTGGTGCAACTGCGGGGATAATAGCTATGTCCGCGACTTATCCAATGGATATGGTCCGTGGAAGGCTAACTGTTCAGGTAAGCTCTGTACCTCAAGTTGATTATGTTTCAACCTAATATGTCATATTGTAGCTATTAAAATATGAATACATATTTTTTTCCATAGACGGCAAATTCTCCATATCAATACAGAGGAATTGCCCATGCTTTATCAACTGTGCTGCGAGAGGAAGGTCCACGTGCCTTGTACCGTGGTTGGCTTCCATCGGTGATTGGAGTTGTAAGTATCGTTCTTTCTGACACTGAATATTTTGTTCTCACCTCTTATAATGAACTTAATACTAGAATTTGGCCATTTTCATAAGAGCAACCCTTGTTTTTTATGTACTCTTCAGGTTCCATATGTGGGCCTAAACTTTGCGGTCTATGAATCTCTGAAGGACTGGCTACTTAAAGACAATCCATTTGGCCTAGTGCAAGATTCTGAACTAAATGTCACGACAAGACTTGCATGTGGTGCTGCAGCTGGAACAATTGGACAAACAATTGCTTATCCCCTTGATGTTATTCGTATGAGAATGCAAATGGTTGGGTGGAAATCGGCTTCCTCCGTTGTTACTGGGGATGGACGAAGTGCTTCCCTTGAATACACCGGCATGGTTGATGCATTCAGAAAAACAGTTCGCCATGAGGGTTTTGGAGCACTGTACAAGGGTTTGGTCCCCAATTCAGTGAAGGTTATATAGTCAAATAATCCACTTCTTCTTGATTTATGTATTGAATATTAGGCTCAAGATCTTCACATGTTTGTTCACCTTGTAAATTTCATTTTCTTATAATTTTCTATTGTTTGAAAGCTAAACTCTTTATTATTTTCTGATGCATAAGTCCCTAGCTTGACGGTTGCTCAAGTCGAATGAAGTGCTGAATGAGTTGAGATCAATTTTATACGATATTCGGTGTCTTCGAGTTGGTTTTACATCTATCGTTTTTTCTTTTATTCCTAGATCGGAAAACACTAGGGCTGATGCTTTGGCAAAGCTTGGTCTTGTAATCATGAACTCTTCCTCCTAGTCTTGGAGATGATAATATTAATCGGTTTGTTCAAAAAAAGAAAAAAAAAGATTCGGAAATCGAATCGTAGGTCGCGGTGAAGAGGTCTAGTAATAGAGTGCATTGACGCTGGTTGATTTGAATGCTGTCCTTGAACACCATTAACGCTCTCATGCTTCCTATTACTTCTCCTATCTCTCGAAATTGCTCCATATCTCACCTTTTCGATTTCACTTAGGTTCTTTGGAATTAGAATTATAGGTTATCATGATTTTGGACAGAAACCGTAATAGAAGAATTGTTTTATTTTTTGTTAAGACATTCTCTAGTATGTACGGACACAGACGTAAAATCAGTTAGTTAATGAGGTATATTTGGCAATTGTAATTTGTTTGATTTACTTTAAATCAGTTTCTAACAAACGCGCGCAATAGCGATCTTGTCTCCGAAACAAATCACACAACGTCCAAGCATTATCTCTCTCCACTAACAATGATCATATGTATTTGTGTATATATAACATATATGTTTATAACGAATCTGGCTTAAAATTAGAAAAGTGGCTGAATAAATATTTGAAAACTTAAATTAAAAAGTAGATACAAGTTAAGCCACCGTAAGTTTCAAAAAAAAAAAAAAAGTCAAGCCATATATCTTCTTACCCTCCGATGCACGGGCAAAACGTCACCGTTTTCATTATGTCTGCATTTTGATCCTGCAATCCAATCCAATCAAATTACTTCACTAATATTTTGCTAACTATATACCTTTTTTATTGAAATGATTCATATACTGCAAATCAATAAAAGAAATTAATGCCTTGATAACTGCATAATATCTACCGATATAGGTACGTACCATTTTAGCATCTTGATGGTGCATTTAGCCATTTGCGAATCAAGCGTTTGTAATCTAACGCCTCCGCATTTGATACTAACGTCCATAGTAACAATCCTGCGACTTCCCACAGCTAATCCAACTTTCGTCTTAGCAGTCACTTTCACCATCAAACTCTTCCTCTTTAGCTCTGCTTGTAGTCTTTTCGCCGTTGGATCATCCACCTGTCGTTTCCTCACCTTCGTAGGGACAATCACAGCCGTCCGATCCCCTGGTTTCTCTATAAACCCTTTGACTTTCGTTGACCCTAGGTTAGTCTCAAAGTCTTGCTCTCCTATGATCACTGCCACGTCAGCATCTCTGTAATAAAACCCTAGCTTCCCGTTAGGGTTTCTGAAATCTAGCATCGCCGTTGAATCAGCCGTTAAGTACGACCATCCGGCGTCGGATTTACCGTCGGAAAAGTTGAAGTTGGTGATTTTGAAAGAGGCGAGGCGGACGACGGGGAGTTTCGGGTTGTACCAGAGGAAGAAAACCGCGACGCCGATGATGATGAGGAGGAGAATCACGGCGAGGATTATACAAACGCAGCGGCAGAAAACGCGGCAAAAACTACACCGCCGTTTCTTCTCCGGCGGATGTATAGGCCTTGGCCGGCGACGTGGGACCGGTGCGGTCGTCGATGGTGGTGGATAACCCAATCCTGGTGGTTTAGGGAGTGCCGGTTTTAACGGTTTACCCGACCCCGTTTCTTCATCGCCGGCGATGTTTGGCCGGTTTTGGTCCATTGTAAAAGAACCTCTAACTAAGAGACTCAAGATATTCAAAAATGAAGATGATCAGAAGTTTTCAAACAATGGCATATATATCTCATTTTGGTTTTAGATTCTTTCACTAAAATATGAAATGATTCTACGTACCAACTAGAGGTAGAAATAATCAAATGTGACTGATATGTATGGAAACTGTGCCCCACGTTGTAAGTTTGATTTACGTTCCGTTTGGAGTTATGGAGTGTAAACTGCTTGGCGTTTTCACATTCCAGCTTGCTTTTCTTGTGTTGTACGTAAGTGTATTTGAAATGAAGATATTTGGAGCGGTCGGTTATTTTAAGATAGTGACCACCACGTATAAAAGTATACAGCTCGTATCTTTGACATTCTCTAATTATATATCGCAGTTCTGGCTAAAATATGTTTACACATATGACCGGTCCAGTAAAATCGGAGTAATGAACTTTATGCAGACACTACACATGGAATCTAATTAAGAAATAAACATTCGGTTTGTTTTTACGAAGATGAAAATCACATGGAATCACATAAAAATACATTATCTTCTCTATTGGGATTATAAATTAATCTCAACTATATTATATGCATAATGCATTCACATATATGACATATCTATAAAATGGAAAATCTTCTCGCCGGTAAGTGAATGTATGTCACGTTTATACGTGAGGGAAGCACGTCAATAATTAAGCAAGTAAAATCAACGGTCGACATTTTGGTAAGTTGAAGTAGAACTTTGGGTATGATCCGAAGACAATTTGGGCCGTTTTACGTTTATGGGCTTTATGTTAGATTTGGGCCTAACCAATGAATAAAATTAAAAATGGTAACGGAAATATATACGAAACAGAACGCGGGAATTAGTTTTATTCATTTTTGCAACAGAGGAAAATGAGTTGTATCGAACGGCGAATTTTAACGGCCAAATTTGGCAAAAAAAACCATTTATTCCTCAATTTCCCAGTCTCAAACAGAAAAAAAATAAGAAAAACAAAAAAACTTTTAAAATTTTCTCGTTTCCTTCAAAATCCAACGCACTCTTCTTCTTCTTCTTCTTCTTCTTCTTCTCGTCTCTTGTTTAACCCAGCTCCTGAAACAGGTAATGCAATCTCTTCCTCCGATTTTCGTTTTTATGGAGAAAATCTTTGTTCCTATGAATCAAATTATGATAAATTTGTGTTTGGTATAATCGATTATTGGGCAATCTGGATTTTTTTCGATTTCTAGGGTTTACATTTCTCGATTGAACCAATCGAATTAGGGTTCTTCGTCTTCACGTTGTATTGGAATTCGCTGATTTCCGATTTAGGGTTTGGAATTTGTGCGGATTTATGTCGAATTCTTCGATTGAAGGAATCATTTTGACGAATTTGGGGATTTTTGTTCTAGGGAGCATAATGTGGGCTCAGCTTGAGAATTGATCTCTGAGGAAGCTGAGAGAGAGAGAGAGAGAGAGAGAGAGAGAGAGAGAGAGAGAGAGAGAGAGAGAGAGAGAGAGAGAGAGAGTTTATATGGAAATGTTTACAAGGGAGATAACAGCTAAAGACGCGAAAGCCACTGAGAAAAACCGAATTCGATACTCTTCAAAACACATCAAACATTTACCTCCAGGAACCATTACTGATTTTGAATGGAAAGATTATTGTCCTTTGGGATTCAGGTACTTTCATTCTTGAAACATTTCATCTTTTCTCTGAAAGATTAGAATTTGCTTAAAAAGTGTATTGCTTCTTCATTGGCAGACTTATACAACAACTTGAAGATATTAATCATGATGAATACATGAAATCTATATGTAATGATGAAACATTAAGGAAGCTTTCTCAAGGGAAAGTTGGTAATATGTTTCTTCTCTCTAAAGATGACCGGTTTCTTATCAAGATTCTTCGTAAATCTGAAATCAAGGTACTTTTACAACAAATGATTAAGTAATATCGTTAATTATCTTATTCTCTCGTGGTCTGATTTCTGTTTCGTGCCACAATAGGTAATACTAGAGATGTTGCCTGGTTATTTTCGACATATTCATAAGTACAGATCGACGTTGTTGTCTAAGAACTATGGAGCTCATTCTATTAAACCTATTGGTGGTGTTAAGGTAATACTCATCAAAGACTATGGAGTGGCTTTGAACAATTAATTAATGATCTGTTTTCTTTTTGGTTCGAGCAGACATATTTTGTCGTCATGTCGAATATTCTGCAGTCGGATGTTTTTATGAACAAGGTGTATGATCTTAAGGGTTCATCGCAAGGACGGACTAACAAGAAGATTAAAGTGAGAGATAAGACTATATTGAAAGATATAGACCTTGATTTTTGTTTCTATGTGGATACTTTGGCCAGACACCGCCTCCTCAAGTGAGTTTGTTATTTTGATTCTTGATTCTTTGTCCGAGAGAATCTTGATTTTAGATGCTTATTGGAATTTGCAATCGCGTAGGCAAACAAAGCTAGATTGTGAACTTTTGGAAGATGAAGGCATAATGGATTACAGCTTAATGCTTGGTTTACAAGTGAAAGGCTCATGCCAAGGTTAGAGAGTTGTTATTAACTTTTACAAGTGAAAAATCCGAATGATTCTTTTATCTGATTAAAACCTCCTTACAGGTTCAATTGATGGATTAAGCCCTGTTTACGACAGCTTCACATCACGAGGTAGAACTTCTCTATTCATTGTGAATACACCAAGAAAATATTTATGAACTTGTAGACATATCTTTATATATATTTTGGTAAATCTCTCGCAGGGTCTATTGACAGTACTAGCTCCAAGTTTATGAAGACAGCATCAAGTTCTCCAGATAGATCTTCTACAATGTATTCATGCACTCCAAGCAGAGGTAATCCTTAATTTGTATTCTAAATACTAATATAGAGACAACCTTATGGTGCTACAAAACCTGAAACAATCTTCATTTTCATTTTGACAGATTCAATTGATAGTGAGAACTCAGTGAATTTACAATCAGGAGCTAGTATAAGCCCTATCCCAATACAACAAAACAATGGTTCTGATTCTCCACAAGGAAGCATTGCATCCACTACAACTATGAGCAACATTTTCCAAAACAGGTGATATATTATAATTTGAGGATTACTTCATCTTCTTTGTGTTGCAATCCAAAAACACAAATGAAAATGGTTTTTTGTTGTTGTTGCAGTTCAAGTACTAACTTTGGGATGAAGATACCGGGACGAGCAAGAAGAGTGGAGAGAGGAGAAACAGGGAGTGTCGCGGGGAAGAACGTTAGAGGAGGAGGAGGAGGAGAGGAATGGTATGATGTGATATTGTATCTTGGGATTATAGACATATTTCAAGACTATGGTGTGAGGAAACGTATTGAGCATTGTTACAAGTCTATTCAACACAGCTCTAAGACAATCTCAGCCGTCCATCCAAAGATCTACTCTTCTCGTTTCCAAGATTTCGTTTCTCAGATCTTCTTATCTGACGAAGATCCTTCTCATTGATGTTTAACTTGGATGGATCCATTTCTTAATATTCCTACCTAATTATCCTATTATCTTTCCACACATATGTAGCTTAGCCAAAGCTCGTTTGTTTGTTTGTGAAGCAAAAGCCACCTTCAAATTTTTTTATTCATTTATTTTGTTTTGACTAGGTCTCACTTTTGTTTGGAAGGCCCACGTTTCGTTTATTTACTTAAATTTACATAGTACTACCCGCGCATACGCGCAAGATTTTTTTCACTTAGAAAAATATAATGCTATATTAACATATTTTAAAACAAATCTTACACATTCATTAAACCTCAAGCATTTAGACCTTATATTTTAAGCTTCTAAACGTCTTAAATAACAACATAAGATTCTCATATATTTTTCCTCAAGTGTTGGCCATTTAGAGAAGCCAACATATTCTCAACAAATTTGTTAGCAAGCTTACCAAAATTTAATGTCGTGAAATGCTTCTAATTATGCACACTCGCATTAAAAAAAATCTTGAAAATTAAAATTAGTTATAAAATTAAAATATTGAGCATATTGTTGAGCTTCCCAAAAGTTAGGTGCCAAATTTCTAAATTAATTTCTAAATTGATTAGTGTGTAGGTGGAGAAGTTGTTTTTGTTTTATTCATATATTCTTAAGTAATTGAGAATTTTAGAGAGTACCTTTTTGCGTAGGCTTTCATAGGTCACGGGGCAGAGGAGGTCCCTAAGTTCGTCACTGGATACCAGGAAAGTTGCAATATTACTTCCATCAAGAACCGCGAAAGTGACGTAAAACCTAAGAATATTAAATCGATTTTAGTTTTTTTTGTGACTTTCTTTCTTTCGGTGGTGGTGGCCAAGTTGGTGAGATACCTAGCATCTCTGTGGACATTGGGTTCATAACAATCTGAATAGAGTAGGTGATTCTCGTATGCTTCAAGGTTGCCAAGGCATGATATGCATAGGAGTTGGTTCCACCCGTATGATAGGACATCAACAATTGTGGCTTGGCAAATAAAATCAGCATCCTAGAATTGGTGGAAATGATGGTTAATATCCTTGGCGTTTGTAAGGTGGTATGTAATAAAAATTAACCTTTTCAATTTTCTTTGACGTGTAGTCGCATAGTTCAGAAATTGAGAGGCTCTCCATTTTTCGGATTTTCATTGTTATGTCCTCAATTGGGAAGTTGTAGTTTCCTTCTATGCCAAACCTGGTAGGTGTTCGAAAACATTTGTGTAGTAGTCCAAAAAAGTAAAGTTGCGGAAAAATTAATTGTAAAATTGTAGCTTTCAGTTTATAACAGTAAATAGTGGAACTATACATTTGGAGTAACCTATAATTGCAAATACAATTATAGTAGTGAATAAACATTTGGTAATTTTGTTAGGAATTGTTTTTTGATTTTGTCGTTCTAACTTTAGTAGCTGATTGATAGGAATATGTTTGAAAGAAACCGAGAGTGGGTTGTTCTTAGTGGAGAGTTATGAAATTGTGTGTACCGTTTAGTGAATTCCTTGATTGGAGGATTGTTTTTGTCTTCAAAAAATCTGGTAGAGAACGTGGAGTCCAAGGATAGTGTTCCTACGTATGTAACATATGGAGTTAACATGGAAGCTATTATGTGGGCGGGGGTACTTGGTGAGACTACGAGAAAGTGTAATAACCTATGTTATTACCATCTTGGAGTGTAGGGCTGACGGCGGTAATCAAAACAGTCGATTTGATGGGAGTGCATTCGAGGCTATGAACATACAACATGGACCGAAATCTTGAAGCGGTCTCAGCCCATAGTGAGAGAGACACCGTCACACCACTGGTAGAAAGATTAAAAAGTAAGTAAATATAGAAGATGTAACTCGTTTAATTATAGAGTTTGGAATGAGGATGTACGGTTTGAGCATCAAGCTGATATGGATGCGTTGAGTGGATGTGGGGTTTTTAAGGTTACAGCCTTCGACGAAACAAATTTCACCAATGACATCCGATTAAAGTTGGGAAATAATATTCAAGCAAGGAAAATGAAACAAAACTACCAGCGATTATGTGGAGGTCGAGACTGGAATCAAAAGTAAGTGAGGAGAAGAGTAATGGTAGAATACCAGGAAGAGCTAAGTTGGTGTTAGCTAGAGCTATGAGGTGATCATGTGGTTGTACCCGGAACTTATCATTTGCTATCTTTAGCCAAGTATTTTCAAGTTCAACAAATGATGTCTCGTCATTAAATCTTATGACAAAAGGATGGTCAGTGATTTTGTGGTGTCGGGTGCATGGGTTGACCTCGAAGCTCTCAATTTTGTAGATTATTCCTTCCCGGAGGGTGCCGAAGAACGTGGTTGCTAGGGGTTGAGAAATGTAGCAGTGTATCGTCGTTTTCTGTTGGTTATGGAAGGAACTATTTTTTTTATTTAATTTAGAATGGTAAGAGTTTGGTGGTTTTTTTTTTTTTTACGAACCTTTTCATCGAGCAAGTTAATTGAGATGCCCATAAAGTCGTCGTGGTTGTTTTCGTTCATGACTTCCCAAAACCTCAAAACACGGCCTACAACATGTTGTGGTTGGGAACCTAGTCGCAAAGCATCGAAGGTGACATAAGAACCTAGGTTATCGGTGGTGGAATTCATGTTGAGAGTAATGGTGGAGGGTGGTGAGAGTTTGTGTGTTTTTCCTTTGTTGTCGTTGGGTATTGTGGAGTGAGATAAAGAATGTGGAGTATTTATAGTTAATTTTTTGGGTTGAATATGATGGTGGCAATTAAAGAGAGGAAATGGTGTGGACATTGGAGGAGTTAAGTGAGGAATTGTAGAGATAAGACTGTTGGGAGGGGTAACGTATGATAAGAATTAACGTCCGCAATCACTACTATTGAAAGCCATAATGGTATATGTATTGAATAGTGAGAGGTGGGTGAGGGATAGTTGAAGTTTGGGATATTTGCCGTATTTTACGAACGTTTCGGTTTTGTAGGTGAAGTGAAAGGGGTGAAAATTGACATAATTGGGCCTAAAAAACTAATACGTACTATGTAGAGCCCATTAAGACTATATGAAACCTAATCATGGGACGGGCAAAAAGGAGAGCCGCCAAAGGTTAGTGAAGTCAAATCTGTAATGAATTGTACAGAACAGAGCAAATGAGGCCTGTGAGGAATGATGCTAATTTGACAGGAACCCAGAAACCGAAGGGTACAGAGGTGCGTAACGGTACCCAAAATTTTTTAAAAATAGTAATAGATCGGTAATTTGACAAAAAGCAACCGAGTCTGAACAGGAAGTGGAAATTTATGGTTAATTATGGTCTATGGTCCATAAAGTTTTATTTGAAAGGTTTGGTTAATTGATTAGGGAAGATAAAGAGGTAGATGTCAACCGCAGGTGGAGGGAAGAAGACGATGGTGCTTGGGGTTATTATTAATTAACTGAACAAGTGATAACTCATTAAGTGTCCGTCAGTGGGCCTTTTAAATGGTTGGGTAACTTATTTGGGCTTGTGAATGAATGCATTTGGCATAACGGAATATTTGGTTATTTGTTCAGAAAATATGGAGGGACAAACGGTGGAAGCAGGTGGAGGAGAAGAAGAGGCTGAGGCTATTTTTTTTTTTTTTAATTACACATGGTAATAAAAAGGTTTGCTGATGTGTCACTCTCCTTTCATAGTATAGATTTACAAACGAAATTCGTTTCAAATTAGAGGAAATTACATTCAAGTGAGAGAGTGAAATAAAATCTAAGTAAGATTTGTCAATTCGGACCAAAACCCCAAGTCCAGAGTAATCCAACCCTAATTAACATTGATATTTAAGCTAGGAAATATCAGATTTTTTTTTTTTTGCTTAAATATCAGATCAAGAATATAGATTTTTTATAATGGGGGTCTTTTTTTCTTTTTCCCCAATCTTTTAAAAAATTGGAGGCCCATGTCTATTTTGTAATAAGAAAGCACTAAGACCAAACTGAGCAGCATTTTACTGGTTTAAGAAGAATTGAGTCGGGTGCTTTACTACAGTAGACGACATTTTCACCGGAAATTTTGGTTCATGTGTGTTGACGAGTTGCCATTTGTTGTCTTCAGATGCGTTGAGTGAAAACTTACTAAATATGTCAGATTTCATGTGGGTTTTTTAGGATTTCTATAGGAATAAATGTATACTTGGTTGTTACAAATTTTAGGATTATATCTTTGGGAGTTGTGAAATTTGTAGAACGATTTTGAGACGAATTGATAGATGAAATATTTTGGATGTTCTTTTGGTATTTAATGAACGATTAAGATGTATATACTTGTTTATGCATTTCTTTTGGAGTTATGATTTTTGAAAACGAATTGTGAAACAATCTTTGGAGTTGTGATTGTGTATTAATTTATCCATGTTCTTTTGTAATTTTTTGAACGATAAAGACGTATACTTGTTTTGGAGTTGTGATTTTAGTAAAACGAATTTCTTAATGAGAGATGAGATCTTTGGAAGTTGTGATTGTGTCTTAATTTATCCATGTTCTTTTGGAAAATCTTTAACGATTAAGATGTATACTAGTTTTTGCATTTGTTTTGTTAAGATGTATAATTGTGTCTTAATTTGTAGATCATGGGGAACATATGTGGTTGTTATCACGTCAAAGAGTACTCCCGTGCTTTGAAAGAGAAGAACGGAAAGTTCGACAAGGAACTTCGGCCCGGATTTCATTGTGTGCCGAGGTGTTTTGGTCACCAAATCGTTGGTCACGTTTCCATGAAGATCCAACAGTTAGCCGTGTCTTGTAACCACGAGAATGATATACATACTTTGTTTTTACAATTGTTATAACATTTTATCAAACAATTATGTATTTGAATGTTTCTTGTTTCCAGGATAATGTTTTGATGACGGTGGTGGCGGGAGTTCATTATGGAGTGTTGGATGATGTGGACGCCAATAATGCAAAGAAGGCATTCTATGTCCACAGTGATCCAAAGAGCTTAATTTAAGACCAAACCCGGTTCAGAGGACAAGCCAGTGAAGTCAACGCTTAAGAGCCTAAATTAAGATGATACTTTTTAATTAAATTTCTACAATAATAATATTCGTAAGATTTTGTTTTTCAAATATTTTTGTTAATGTTTATGGTATTCTCTAAGCAAACATGTTAATTACTCATTTCAAAAAAATTAATTTGAAACTATTAGTTAAAATTCGAAGTTAAAACTGATAACAAAATTATTTGCGATCTACCATGTGACAAGAGAGATAGATTGGGTTAGATTTGTCATCTATTGAAACATAGATGGTTGAAAAACTCGACAACGTGAGTTTAATTAATGATTTTGCAGGCAAAAATACAAAGAGAGCAATATTTCAAAAATCAATTCTATTTTGTTGTTTTTCTTTTGTTTCTTACTAACTATTTGGAATTATAAATAGTTTAATTGAGTTTTCATGTGTTTTTTTTTATGTAGATTACTATTTTTACGATATTAGAAAATGTACGAAAATGACACTTTTTAACATATATGCATAGGGCATCCAAAATGATTGGACCGGCACTATTCAATACTATGCGTTCGATGGTAAGTAACATTTTGTGTGTAGAATATTCGAAGCTAACTAACGGTTCTTCATGTAGTCATCAAAACCACAATCTAACGATTCTTCATGTAGTGATCAAGACCGCAATCTCCAAAACCACTTTCGATGAATTCTTTGAGAAGAAGGACGAGTTTGCTACCACGCTCAACGAGATAAATTAAGTTATTTTTGGTTTGATGAATTCTTTTTTTTGGACAATATTTGACGAATCTCCAAATTCTCCTAACTCCCTTTATTTCAGGTGATGTCGGGTGAGTATTGATAGGGTCAAATTTCCCTTTGTCCTACTCTCTCAAATTAAGAGATCGAGTGTAGTACTTGGGGTATCGAATCCACAGGGAATCAGAATGCACAATAGATTGATACTTTTCAGATTATGCTAAGCAGAATAAAGTAAGTAAAAGCAATTGCAGAAATAATAAACAGGATGATTGTAAACTTTAAATTCAATAAGAGAAAAGCGCTAAGCCTTAGGGAATTCGCAGGAATAAATCCAAGTTGCAGAATAAGATTACTATTGGGATTGATGAAGTGCAAATTCTAGAACTCGAAACACTGTTGTAAAGTAAATCAACTGTCGTTGCAAATACTATCTATGTTTAAACCCTAGACAACCAACTGTCGTTGCGAAATCAAATTGATCTAAACAAGCATTTAAATTCAGGTTCGATTTGTTCACAAATATCCAAAGCCAACTGTCGTTGCGAATCAGATCTTTGCTCACCTATGATTTAATTCAGGATATTCAATAATGATATCTCATCTATTAAACAACCTAGGATATCTAATTCAGGCCTAAATCAGAATTCAAAGAAATCAAGGTGAAGAATATAAAATATGAATGATGCAAATCCCATAAGTAATCAAACTCTACAACTCTTGAACCATTGAAAAATCCCTAAAACCTAACAAGGGAATTACTCAGACATAGTAATGTAAGATAAAACCCTTTTTATTAAAAATCTCTTCGAAAGTAAAAGCATATCCTAAACAATGGCTGAAAATACATATATATAGGTTACAAAAACGTCATGGGCCTAATTGCAAACATCTGGGCTTTTCTGACGCGAAAACGGAAATTTTCCAAAAAGTACTATTCTGTCACCATTTGGTCGCGTCGAGCGACGCAGAATGTCGTGTCGCTCGACACAGACATCAGATTTTCACTCCGAACTTGTGACTTTGACTACTCATTCCGTTAAGCTCCAAAATGCTCCAGTAAACACCAATTGAGTCCAATTCGTCCTTGTACCTAATATAAAACATAAAAGACTCCAAAACACCAAAAGACTCTATAAAATGGACATATATCATGGTATAAAAACGGGTGAAAACCATGATATATCAACTCCCTCAGACTTAGCTTTTTGCTTGTCCCTAAGCAAAACAGTGTACTCACCCCTTTAGGAACCACATACCTTTGCAAAGTCATCCGGTGATACTTCGATGTGTCCCTAAAAGCTTAGTAGTCCTCCAGATTGAACCCAAACCCCTTAGAGAATCTCAGACTTTCCGTCGCAGACCCCTTTAGTTCAATTAGGTGCGGTCTCGTCGAGGGAATATCGATCGCTGGACCTTCTAGATTCTTTCACTTCCTTTAACACTTTCCTGCGTTTCACCCTCTCTCTTCCCTTTGAAACTGTATCCAATTAAGGATTTTCATAGAGATGCAATGCCTTTTGCCATTGTGATGGCGGGTACCTCAGCAGAGGGTCCTTTACCATTTGTTGTTTCTCTGCATTTTTGAATTCGGGCTTGCACTTTTCTGTAGACTTTTTATTTCCTTGGCATCTCTATGATCACTAGACCAGCTCTCATTACTTGTGTTCTTGTGGAGACAGGGTCATGAGGCTTTTTCTTTTTTCGATCTAGGACAGTTGTATTCGTCATTCGGAAAGAAGTTTCAAGAGCGGTTCATCCTCGCTTTCAAGTGTTTGGAAGCCGAATCAAGTCTTGCGATTTCCAACGCCCTTGACAAGAGATTAAAGATTCATTAGGTCGGGGTCTTTGACATTCTTTCTGGTGTTCTCCAGAAATCTGAACTCACTCCGTTAAACCGATCTACTTCTAGTTACCCACCTCAGTAAAACCAGCCAACTTGCATAGGAAATGGTCCTTGAGTGCTGTTTAAAGGAAGTCTAAAGGAGGTTTTGACTCTAAAATTTTTAAAATTGACTCAAAAACTCAAAAGAAAACACAATAATTAGTAACTACCTCCCCCAGACTTAAACAACACTGTCCCCAGTGTTATCAAGCCCGAGATTGGTGAAACAAAACAAATAGGAAACAAAACGAATGAAAATCGAAGGAGAATGTGGTACCAGGAGGTCGTGTCGAGCGACACGACCGTAGTGTTGATCGACACTGATGGATATGGTCGCGTTGAGCGACTTGGTTTGCCTGTTGATCGACACATATTGTTCCTTGGTGTCGAGCGACACTGATGTGTCCGTCGCTCGACATAGTGGTCTGTCACTCATTCTCCTTTGCATTCAAACATTTATTTTCTGAAAACCAACACAAAAAGAACACCAAAACGTAAAACTGAAAAAGAAAACCAAAAACTAAGTAAAAAGTTAGTAAAACTTACAAGTGGGTTGCCTCCCACTAAGCGCTTGTTTTAAGTCCTTAGCTTGACGTGTTAGGACTTTCAGGCTCATGGTGGATCTTTGAGAAGCATTATACTCCCCTTATCCAAATGGATGATTGCAGCAGTGCTCTTGGGTCGTACCTTCTTGACAGCTCCCCCAGACTTATCAGAAACTATTCCAGGGAAAAGGTTCACAGTATTCTGCATCATTTGCTGAAGAATCTCCTCTCCTTTCTCCTTCAAGTCTGAAGGGATGATGATTCGGAACTTAGAGAAAGCTTTTGAAGCTCTCTTTTGTTCCTTAACTCCTTGCTCCACCTCTTTGCACTCCTCTAGTAGTCCTGCAGATTCATCAGAAAAACCAAGCATACTACGAGAAACTCGTTGCTTGCATGAGCGCGTAACAGCTTTTGGAACTTTTAAAGTCTGATGAAGAGGCTTGGAATTAAGAACAAAAGGTGCGTACCTTTGCGCAATGGGAGGCTTGGGGGTTGGGAGACTTGCAGGATCTAGCTTTTCTCCCTTAATGACCGTCCAGCAAGAGAAATTATCCATTAAGATTGATGGGTAGAAGACTTCCTTGTTGATTTCTGTGAAGGAAATTCTTTGATTCGGGAGGTCCAAAACAGCTCCAACAGTATTTAGGAAAGACGCGCCGAGAACCATTGGCTTTGTGGTCTCTATGATGTGGAAGTCAGCTGGCACAAGACAATCTCCGATTTGAATCTTCAGATTAGGAATGAAGCCTGCAGAAGCTACTGAAGTAGTATCAATGAGGCCAACTAGAGCATTTGAAGACTTGATATTCGAGATTCCCATCTTTTTCACAACATCATGTGAGATGACGTTCACATTAACTCCAGTGTCCAAGAGAGTGCCTTCTAATTCCATGCCATTAATGGAGCAAGGAACTATGAACTGCCAAGGACTTTCCTTCTTGATCAATTCTCTAAGGACAGGCTTATCGATTACCCTCGGCTCTTTCTCACTGTCATGACCACAAGCAGATGCACAAGACTGCACAGGGGCTCTTGGGAATGGAAGAGGAGGCTTGTAGACGCGTTCGACGGTGCAAACAGAGGCTTTCGTGGAATCTGGTCCGATTTGGGTCTGGTGTCGAGCGACGCTAGCAGCGTGTCGCTCGACACTTGATTGTTCCTCGCGTCGATCGACACGATAGTCTACGTCGATCGACATGCTCTGTTCCATCGTGTCGATCGACACCAAAGGTGTGTCGATCGACACAGATCCCTCTGTCCCGAAAATCTGAGCTTTTTCTTCTTCCGTAAAGTGATCGATTCGCCTCAGAGCTCGTTTCTTCTCTGTTCCAGACCTTAAACTGAGCATATTGGAGTGGAGCTTCGTCACTGTTGCACTGGTTTGCTGCACTTGAGTATCAAGCTTCTTTACATGGATGTTCAAAGACTCGATCTTTCCATTCAAGTCCGTGTAGATGGAATCCAGCTTTCCATTCAAGTTGACAGTCAACGTCTGCTGTCCTTCCAGCATTCGCTCCATCATAGACTCCAGTTTACTATCTGCGGATGGAGGAGGAGGTTTTATATAAGAAGACGAACCATAGTCTCTCTGATAGTTGTTCAAGAACGGTTTCTGGAATGAAGAACCATATCCCTGCTGATTATTGAACCTCTGATATCCAGATCCTGTGACGTAATTCACATCTTCAGGTTCAAATGTCTCAACTTCTTTAGCAAACTGAACCGTCTTCTTTCCTGCAAGGAGGTCATGCATCGAATCCAGCTTCTTTGTGACCTCTCCAAACTGATTACCACTGACATTTTGACCCTGACTCCTCTCAAAATCGATGCTCTTTGTACTATTGATGCTTGCTAAGTTCTCAATCAGTCGCAGGGCTGTCTCTTGAGAATTCGTGTTGAAATTCCCGTTACTTGCAGCGTCCAACGTGGTAGCATATCCAGTGGCAATCCCTCTGTAGAAAATGCTCAGCAGCTGAATATCTGTGAAGCCATGGTGAGGGTAGTCTCTCTGATATCCCTTGAATCTGTGCCACGCAGCCTTGAATGCCTCGAAATTGCCTTGTCTGAATGTAGCAATCTTCGCTCTGAGATCTTCAGATTTCGCATCATCGAAGAAATTGCTTAAGAAAGCACTCTTTGTATCCTCCCAGTTAGTTAATGAGCCTGGCGGTTGCATCCTCAACCAATGCTTTGCTTCCCCATGTAGAGAGTATGAGAAAAGCTTGCAGAACAGATAATCTTCAGAGACTCCATTGGCCTTTATGCTAGACGCCAAGTCTTCAAACTTCTCAATGTGATCCATAGGATTTTCATGAGGAAGACCGCATAAAGGGTCCTGAGCTACTAGACTGAAGTAAGCGGGCTTCAGCTCGAAGTCGTTCCTTTGGAAAGGAGGTGGACGAATGGCAGACCTATTAGCGTAAAATTGCTCAGGTCTGTTGAAATCAGCAAGCGTACGTCCTGGAGCAGCAATCGCGTCATTTCTCAGCCCAGGTGGCTGAATCTGGCCACCATGTCGAGCGATAGGCCCATCGTGTCGCTCGACACGTTGGTTTCCTTCTGGTTGATTGACAAGTGCCTGCTGTCGAGCGATACGACGCTCTTGTACGCGTCGAGCGATTTCCTCCTCGTGTCGCTCCACACGTTCTTGTTCTTCACGAGCCAGCCGTTCTACTTCTTCGCGACGAGCGATCTCACGTTCCTCTGCCTCAGCAGGGTCCTCGATGACATTTCCATTGTCATCAATCCTCTCTCCATCCTCATTGTATCTCAATCCTGCCGGATCACGCAGGATTCCATCTGGTCCCGGTCTCAGTACGATACGCCCTTGAGCAGCCATCTTTGCTACTTTTCTGTTCTCACGCTCTAAACGTGAAAGCTCTTGAAGACCGTGTTCAACTAGCTCCTTGTCTTTGCTGCTTCTGGTATTAGGTATACACCTGAAACGCAAAACAGAAAGAGACGAAAGAAACTAGTTAGTAAAATAAAAATAAAAACAAAAACTTAGACAAAATCCTAGTAATATAAATCTAATGGCTTGATTCCCCGGCAACGGCGCCAAAATTTGATAGGGTCAAATTTCTCTTTGTCCTACTCTCTCAAATTAAGAGATCGAGTGTAGTACTTGGGGTATCGAATCCACAGGGAATCATAATGCACAATAGATTGATACTTTTCAGATTATGCTAAGCAGAATAAAGTAAGTAAAAGCAATTGCAGAAATAATAAACAGGATGATTGTAAACTTTAAATTTAATAAGAGAAAAGCGCTAAGCCTTAGGGAATTCGCAGGAATAAATCCAAGTTGCAGAATAAGATTACTATTGGGATTGATGAAGTGCAAATTCTAGAACTCGAAACACTGTTGTAAAGTAAATCAACTGTCGTTGCAACTACTATCTATGTTTAAACCCTAGACAACCAACTGTCGTTGCGAAATCAAATTGATCTAAACAAGCATTTAAATTCAGGTTCGATTTGTTCACAAAGATCCAAAGCCAACTGTCGTTGCGAATCAGATCTTTGCTCACCTATGATTTAATTCAGGATATTCAATAATGATATCTCATCTATTAAACAACCTAGGATATCTAATTCAGGCCTAAATCAGAATTCAAAGCAATCAAGGTGAAGAATATAAAATATGAATGATGCAAATCCCATAAGTAATCAAACTCTACAACTCTTGAACCATTGAAAAATCCCTAAAACCTAACAAGGGAATTACTCAGACATAGTAATGTAAGATAAAACCCTTTTTATTAAAATCTCTTCGAAAGTAAAAGCATATCCTAAACAATGGCTGAAAATACATATATATAGGTTACAAAAACGTCATGGGCCCAATTGCAAACATCTGGGCTTTTCTGACGCGAAAACGGAAATTTTCCAAAAAGTACTATTCTGTCACCATTTGGTCGCGTCGAGCGACGCAGAATGTCGTGTCGCTCGACACAGACATCAGATTTTCACTCCGAACTTGTGACTTTGACTACTCATTCCGTTAAGCTCCAAAATGCTCCAGTAAACACCAATTGAGTCCAATTCGTCCTTGTACCTAATATAAAACATAAAAGACTCCAAAACACCAAAAGACTCTATAAAATGGACATATATCATGGTATAAAAACGGGTGAAAACCATGATATATCAAGTATGGGTTTGGCAACTTCAAGACTCCCATCCTTGAAATCTCTCCAGAGGAGGCTACTAAATGCACCATCAACGTGACAAATGCAGGTATCATTTATATTTCGTACTTCGATCTTGTTTTATTTTATAGAGTAAATTGTTTTTAAGTGTTGTTTTCTATTTGTAGCTCGCAAGATGGCATTGGCGGTGAGCGGAGCAAACCCGGAGGTGATGTAGATATTGTTGGATACCCAATCTGGACCGGCTATGCTCAGGAAAGAGTAGCTTCTGCAAGCATATCCACTTAGTCAAGTTTCGACTATTTACATTGTCTTTGTTTAGACTTGTTTTAACAAAGTTGTTTCTGACTTTTTTTGACATGTTAAGCTTTGATCAAACTTTAATTTTCCCTAGCTGGTTTCAGTTATTTTACGTTGCAAGAAACTAGTAGCGTAGTAAGTACCAAATTAAAATATGTTATTACCTTATACTAAAATAGTTATATTAATATAAAAGTTGCATCAGAAAAGGAAAGAAGACCGTTGAGTATCTAGATGAGTCTTAAGATTGCTTAGATTATCAATCTAAGTTCTAAACTTTTAGGCGTAGTCACATCGAATAGATGTAGGGTTAGGGTGTGGATGTGTATGATGTATGGGTGTGAATGGTAAACAATAGAAGAATTGAGAAGAATAGAAAAGAATGTAATTGGGATGAAAAGAAAAATGTAAAGTAGAATAATTGAGAAGAAAAGAAAACACAAGAAAAATTTGACTTGAATGGTAGTATAGGAGTATTTGAGAGTAAATTTTTTTTTTTGCTAAATCTGACACAAATACATGTATTTATAGCCAAGTATAAATTATATTATATATTATTTAATGTTTTGGTAAGTGTGCTAAGTGAGGGAAGAAAATTTTCTACTTGTTTTGTTTAGTGGGAACTTTTCTACTGCTTTTCACGGTGAGGAGAAAATTTATTTTTCTTCTGTTTTTATTCTTTTCCTCTTGACTGGATAAAAAAAGGAAAATCATGGAAACTTTTCTTTTCTTCCCATTTCTTTTCTTCTATCACGTATTAACAGTCAGAGCCTATATATATTATAGGGTGTAGGGTGTGGATGTGTATGCTGTATATATACTATATAGTCATATAATGTACACTAAATACAAAAAGATAAATACCTTATAGAATATCGAACAATTATTTATTATTTGACTGATATTATTTCCCCAAGTATAAAACTCAATTTGCTAAGATCATTATGTATATGAAATTTCAGTATAATATTCTATAACAATATCATATTTTTAGGGAAATTAGCGGGAATAATATCCATTATACCAATAATTAAAAATCTAAAATAACCTAAATTGTAATTAGGTAAATAATATTGACTATATCTAGAATAATCATTTTACTCTTATTCTATTTTTCAATTACAATAGTCAACTATATTTTAACCTGATAGCAAATACTTGTTTACATAGACAATATATTATATATAGTCAACTATTTTAATCAACATTTGATTAATTATTTTAAGTAACATAATAGCCAACTATTTATAATTAAAAATCTAACATAACCTAAATTGTAATTAGGTAAATAATATTGACTATATCTAGAATAATCATTTTACTCTTATTCTATTTTTCAATTACAATAGTCAACTATATTTTAACCTGATAGCACACTTGTTTACATAGACAATATATTATATATAGTCAACTATTTTAATCAACATTTGATTAATTATTTTAAGTAACATAATAGCCAACTATTTATAATTAATGAGATCATTGAGTATTTTAGTCAATTTTTTTAAGAGTGTTAGTTACCTAAATTCTATTTATTTCATGTTATATACCTAATTATAGTTAATTATAGTCTCCAAAACTATTATACACTTAATTGACCCATATTTTTATTCTCATCAATTTGCTACTAACCAAAAGCTTAAGCTCGTTATTACTATAGTTAGACTTTGATCTAATAATTAAGCAGCGATGAAAGCGACTACAAACCACAGCGAAGAAGTAAACCAGTAACCACAATGCGACTCTAATCAGGTGACTCTTCAGATACTTGGATTTTTCTTTATCTTCGTTGAATAATATGGTGGTTTGGTATTTTTTTCTAATTGAGTCCTTTTTTCCATGTTCCAAAGTAAGGATTAACTACAAAAGAAAATTTGAATTGAATTTGCTTCGAGTAATACTATTACTCTTTCCGTTCCGTTTTTTTTAATTTGAAGTTCTAGAATTTTCACACTTATTAAAAAAACACATTAATTCTTAGTTATAAATGTCTTGTTTTTTTTACTTAACAATTTTCTATAACTTTAGCTCAATAGTAGTTCAATAAAATCAATTAATATATCTTGAAATTCACAATTCATCATTATTTTTCATTAAAAATGTATTGAGATTGTAAAAAATCAATCTTTTATAAATATTTTTTTTTCTAGAACATCAATTAAAGAGAACGGATGGAGTATTTGTTAAGTACTTTACAGCACTCCAGCACTTCGTTTTCAAAAAAAAGAAAAGAATAAAACACTGCATTATTTATTTTTTAATCATAATGAAACGTCAACAGTTCGTGATTTAAATCCGGTTAACCAGACCAAACGAAACCCAAACTAACACGAAAACATAACCAAACCAAATTGAAATAAGATTTGACTTGACCACATGATGATGATGATATAACAAAATAAACATTTATTCATTACAATATTATCATGATCACCATAACATCAATGTTTGGTTTTATGAGGTTAAGTAAATTAGAAGATATCTTTAAAAGTAGGTAGTTTGATCTCGCCCTTGCTATTAATAGGGATAGTGATATTCCCGACCACAGGAAGGTCGATGGTTAGACCGATTTGGAGCTCGTAGTCAATGTCCCAATCCTTACCTACGTCTCGAGCCAAGTTTAACAGTATATTGTACGGAACAAACACCGGAATATCAAGAACCGTCATATCCTTGGCTTTCAATGAACCCGGGTCCGGTATCTTCCCCTTTCCAATCTCACTAACAAATTTGAGTCATTAACATTAGATCAAAAAAATCAAAATAACCAAACATAACCATCTCTAACTATATATGATTATATATCGAAAATCTAATAAATAATTTGTAATGGATGGAAGAAAAATGTTTTACCGGCCAGCACTATGAAAAGAGAAAGTGATATCGCAGATCGGAATCGAATGATCGTAAGGATTGGTGACTGAAACTTTGGCTAAGTACTCGACCGAGTCACTGTTCACGTCTTTAAGGTCAACGTCCGTAACTGAACCCTCCGGTTTGGGAACTCCGGCTAGTTTATCAACAACAAGATTCTTGGCTTTATCTAGGAGACTCGCCATTCTTATTAATTCTCTTCTTTCTTTTCTTGTTTTGGTGTTTTGGTGTTTTGAGTTTGTGTGTATAATATGAAGTTTTTGTTAGGACTATATATAAACGGATGGGATAACGAGGTTTAACTAAGTCGGTCGATATTAATGGATTACATTTTATAATGGTTTGTGTACGTGTGAGGACTTTCGACGAGTGAGAGTGAAAGTGTGGGTTATACGTGTCTTATGCTTGGTTATTTTCGTTACATGACAACAATTGTTATTTTTGATGAAAACTTAATCCGAAAACCAATGAAAAATATCTGAATGCCAGAAAAATCCAAACGTAAGCGAACCAAAGTTTAATAAGATATTCATTTTTTCCAAATTAATATATATTGATAAAGTCTATGAATGATATTAAATTTCAATTACTTTATAGTATAGATATTACAATAAGTGGAAAAATTATTCGCGTAATGTAACGAATAAGATGAGCAATGGATCAATGGACCGACCATGTCCTCTCATATGCACGTCGGTAGAATGTAGTATTCCTCTGCTTCGCGGTACACTATAAACTGTTTGACATAAAAAACCGCAGATCTTTTTTTAAAATAAAGTATATAGTTTCTACTCTTTTTTTTGTCAACAAGTATATATTTTCAACTATAAGTATTAGTTCACTGTTTGATTTTTTTTTTGTAGCTAAAAACATTGTTTGTTTTGACTTGATTTTCTTTTTTGCTTTTCAATTTTATAAAACCATAGGAAAGTTGTATAATTCAGTTTGGTTTTGGTGTGGGTTATGTTGGAGCAAATGTGAACCGGAAATAAAGTGGCAAACCGGAAATAAGTTCTGCAATCCTATTTGGTTAAGTATTTTGTTTAAGTTTGTTTTAGTTGAGAACGTGCCTTGTGTTGAGACCGAGTCTCAAGTGTTTTGAACCGTTCAAGTTTGTGTTTCCTTAGAAGCAGGAGCTGAAGTTGTTGTAAGGCTATATAGCCATTTGTTTCACAAATGAATAAACACAAGTAATCAGCATCATATATCTTTAATAACTCTATATCGTTTCAAAGTGGTATCAGAGCTCACAAACTTTTGATTTTTGAAAACTAAGAGAGATGGGAGATGATAAGATGAAGCTAGCATAGTTCGATGGCCATTGGGATCACTGGAGTGAAGTGATAGAGAATTTCTTCCGAGCCAAAGGACTGTGGAGTATGATTTAGAATGGATATGATGAACCACCAAACACAACGGTGTTAACTCAAAAGCAGAGGCTGCAGCTTGATAACGCCAAAACCAATGACCACAAGGTGAAACATTACCTCTATCAATCAATAGATAGGGTAACTTTGAAGCAGATCACGGATAGGAAAACCTCCAAATCAATCTGGGAGTCAATGAAGAAGAAGTTTGGAGGCAACGCTCGAGTGAAGAGGTCCATGCTGCAAAAGTTTAGAAGAGATTTTAAAGTCCTTGAGATGAAAGAATCTGAGAAGATAGCAGAGTATTTCTCCCGTGTACTGACCGTTACCAATCAGATGAGAAGCAATGGTGAGGAGATGTCAGATACAAGAGTGGTGGAGAAGATCCTGCGAACTTTGAGTGAAAAGTTCATGTATGTGATGGTGTCAATTGAAGAATCAAAGGAGATTGAGAGCATTCCTCTTGATGAGTTGCAGAGCTCACTGATTGTTCATGAAAGAAAGTTCAAGAAACAGGAAAAAGGGGATGAACAAGTCTTGAGTGTGACTCAAGGAAGAGGAAGTGGATCCAGAGGAAGAGGTGTTCCTGCAAGAGGAAGAGGCCGAGGTCATGGGAGATCCTCTTTTGACAAGAGCACTGTGGAGTGCTACAAGTGTCATCGTTTGGGACATTTCCAAAACGAGTGTCCAAGATGGGATGAAGCAAACTATGCATGTCCTGAAGCTCCTTGTAACGTTGTAAAGTTTGCTTGACTTTGATGAATATGAAGAGATGTTACTAATGGCTGTCATTGAAGAGGATGAGAGAGACATTGATGAAGAGGCTGAACAGCTTCTCATGGCCTACACTGGTGGTCAAGAAAACCTGAGAAGAAGAGCTTGGTTCCTAGACTCTGGCTGCTCAAACCACATGAGTGGAGACAAAAGCCTATTTTTAAACCTTGATGAAAGTTTCAAACACTCAGTCAAGCTTGGAAATAACAAAAGAATGGAAGTGATTGGGAAAGGAAGTGTGAAGTTAGTGCTAAACAACGTTGTCTACAACATAAGTGAAGTGTATTATGTCCCAGAGCTCAAAAATAATCTCTTGAGTGTTAGTCAACTCCAAGAGAAGGGGCTTGCAATTATGATTCAAAAAGGAATGTGCAAGATCTATCACGAAGAAAGAGGACTTATAGCCGAGAGCAAGATGAGTTTGAACCGGATGTCCATGCTCTTTGATTAAACCAAAGATGAAGGAAATGATCAAAGGTGCCTTCAAACTACCTCTGAGGATGCAGCAAGACTGTGGCACGAGAGATATGGACACTTAAGTCACAAAAGAATGCAAACCCTTCAGAGCAAAGAGATGGTATGTGGGCTCCCTACCCTACAAACACAGAACTTCACCTGCTCTGATTTCCTAGTGGGCAAGAAACCGAGAAAAGTCATTCCAAAGAAGAGCACATGGATAGCCAAAGAGGTACTAGAACTTATCCATTCTTATATATGTGGTCCTATAAGTCCAGTCTCAGCTAGTGGGAAGAAGTATGTGCTATGTTTCATAGATGACTATAGTAGAAAGGCTTAGGTGTACTTATTGAAAGAGAAATCTGAAGCTTTCAGTCAGTTTAAGTTGTTCAGGATTAGAGTTGAGATTGAAACTGGTAGGAAGATCAAATGCTTAAGAACTGATAGGGGAGGAGAGTACACATCAAATGAGTTCTCTGATTTCTATAAGGAGATGGGCATTCGGAGACAACTGACCACTGCATACACTCCACAATAAAACGGTATTGCAAAGAGGAAAAATCGCACCGTTATGAACATGGTGAGGTCAATGTTATCTGCAAGAAAGGTGCCAAAGAAGTTTTGGACAGATGCAGTATTATGGACATTTTATATCCTAAATAGGTGTCTTACAATTGTTGTAAGAAATATGACACCTCAGGAAGCTTGGAGTGAAGTGAAGTAGAGTGTGGATCACTTTAAGGTCTGGGGAAGCCTTGCTCATATCCATGTATCTGATGAGAAGAGGATAAAACTGGATGACAAGAGTGTTGTGGGAGTCTTTGTGGGTTTCTCTGAATAATCCAAGGGATACCGAGTTTACAATCCAATCACAAAGAAGATTATGGTCAGCAAAGATGTAGTGTTTGAAGAAACAAAAGGCTGGAACTGGGAAGAAGAAAAAGAAACTGATGAGTTGACTTGGAGTAATGATGATGTGATTTGAGAGGATAGTGAAGCTGAGGGAAGTAATGGAGGAGAGTCAGATGTTGAAGGTAGCACTCAAGATGAGCAGAATGAAGAAAACAATGAAGAAACTACTCAACCTGAAGCTCCTGAAGTTCAAACTCCAAATCAAACTCAAAACCAGGCTCCTCTAGCCAGAAGAGGGCGTATCACTAAGCCTCCAAGGTATCTAGGTGACTATGTCACAGGAAATGAAACCATTAGTGAAGAAGAGGAAGATGAGGTGAACATGGTTGAGCTGAATGCAGAGGATCCAATCACATTTGATGAAGCTGAGAAAAGTCTGAAATGGAGAGAAGCAATGGATGAAGAAATTAAATCAATCATCAAGAATGAGACTTGGACTCTATCAGTTTTACCAAGGAATGTGAAGTGTATTGGAGTAAAATGGACCTACAAGACAAAGGTGAATGAACATGGAGAAGTAAACAAGTATAAGGCTCGTGTAGTGGCAAAAGGATACTCTCAGGAGCATGGTATCGACTACACTGAGGTATATGCTCCTGCTGCTCGTATGGATACTATTAGAACTATCATTGCCACTGCAGCTCAAAAGGCCTGGGACATCTATCAGTTAGATGTGAAGTCGGCTTTCCTGTATAGAGTGTTGCAGGAGGATGTTTACATTCAACAGCCGAGAGGCTATGAAGTAAAAGGAGAAGAAGACAAAGTATACAAGCTGCAAAAGGCCTTGTATGGCTTGAAACAAGCTACAAGGGCTTGGTTTAGCCGGATTGAGGAGTATTTTATGGGAGAAGGTTTCAAGAAGTCTCAAAATGAAGAAACTTTGTTCTTAAAGACAAATGATCAAGGTGATATCTTAATAGTGAGTATTTATGTAGATGATCTTATCTACACAGGAAGTAAAGTTTCAATGATGGAAGAGTTCAAGAAGTCAATGCAAAAGGAGTTTGAGATGACTGATTTGGGCAAGATGAGATTCTTTCTTGGGATTGAAGTGATACAGACGGCACAAGGGACACATATCTCTCAGTCACAATATACTTTGGAGGTATTGAGAAGGTTTGAGATGGAACACTGTAATGAAGTGTGTAATCCAATGGTACTTGGAAGTAAGATAGATGCAGATGAGGGAGGAGAAAGAGTTGATGAGACTTACTACAAAAGGATCATTGGGAGTCTCATGTATATCACTACTATAAGACCTGATATCTAATTTGCTGTAAGTTTCTTGAGCCGATTCATGTCAAAGCCGACTGTGATGCATCTACAGGCAGTAAAGAGAGTGCTAAGGTATCTAAAAGGTACTCAGAATTTTGGTATCTGGTATGAAAGGAAGGGAGATGGTGAGCTAGTAGTGTATACTGATAGTGACTTTATTGGTGACACTGAAGGAAGAAAGAGTACATCAGGCTATGTGATTTTGATGGATGGAGCTTCAGTAGCTTGGTTGTCAAAGAAGCAACCTATTGTCACACTTTCTACGACTGAGGCAGAGTATGTTGCTGCTTCAATATGTGCTTGTCAAGTTGTGTGGTTCTCAAGGTTTTTGGAGGAACTGGGACATGAAACAAGAGGAGGCATTGCCATCTTATGTGACAATACATCAACAATCAAACTGTCCAAGAATCCAGTCTTTCATGGAAGGTGCAAACATATTGGAGTTAGGTTTCACTTTCTACGAGAGCTAGTGAATGATGGAGTTATTCGATTGGAGCATTGTGAGACACAGAAACAAGCGGCAGACATATTCACCAAGCCACTGAACCGTGATGTGTTTGGAAGGCTGAGGAGTGAGCTTGGAATTTGCTCTGTGACAAGTAAGCTAAGCTCAATGCAGTGAGCTTAGTTTAGGGAGGATTTGTTGGAGCAAATGTGAACCGGAAATAAAGTGGCAAACCGGAAATAAGTTCTGCAATCCTATTTGGTTAAGTATTTTGTTTAAGTTTGTTTTCGTTGAGAACGTGTCTTGTGTTGAGACCGAGTCTCAAGTGTTTTGAACCGTTCAAGTTTATGTTTCCTTAAAAGTATGAGCTGAAGTTGTTGTAAGGCTATATAGCCACAAGTTTTCAGCATCAAATATCTTTAAGAACTCTATATCGTTTCAGGTTATACCTATTTCCTTACAAAACAATCGGAAACTATATCACAGCGATCGGGAGACTAAACGAAATTCAAATTAATCCTCAACAAAAATGAACATAAACTAGGAGTCTTGTAAGGAGTAGTGATAAGCCAAATAAGCGAAAACCTAAAAACCTATCTTAATCCTGATAATATATGGAACAAAAAAGTCGATTACCCAAACCACTAGCTACTCTATAAAATTTCGAATAATGTAACTATAGAAAAAAATTCCGAAAAAATGCAACTAATAAATTTGTTGTCTTGATGAGTTATTGAGAGGTTTGCGGCGATGATCCACATATAGATATCACTTAGGTTGTAGTAAGATCAAAAAAAAATTGTTGGGAATTTTGTCGTGTGTTTATGTGAATCTTGTGGATTACCAATTTGTGATTCAAGCCAACTATGAAGGCTTGAATCACAAATTGGTAAAGTAATTTCAACTTCTTTCCGCAACCAAACAATTTTTTTTTCTAAATTAATTAAGAGGAGAATTAGGGTTAAGCAAATCGAAATACATGGGCCTAAGCCCATATGATAATTCTTAATTGTAACATTCGTATTAGTAAATTTTCAACAATACTCTGACATGATAATTGATCACTGTCTGAGCTGAGCGGGCATTACACGTGTCGAAGGGTGATTAGTATAGTGAAGTGGAATGAAGAAGCGTGTCTAATTAGTCGACAGCTGTGGAGAAAGTCAAACCTCCGCCTCGCATGTTTGTGAGTTAATTTGACTTATTGACCATTCAAAGCATGCTTGACTTTTATCAACACAAGAAAAGATTAGTATTAAAGTAATATAAATACGCAAACCCAAAACATATTTACACTACACACTCTTTACTATTGGCAAATACTCCCTCCGTTCTCAAATGATTGATTTTCTAGAAAAAACACACATATTAAGAAAGATGGGAGAATTACATTTATAACCTCATCTTATTGTTAATTAAATAAAAAAACATAAATTAGAAATTCACTCTCCCTTAATTAAGTCGGAGGAAGAAGTCAAAAAGACTAGTGTGAGTGGTCTTTATATTTATTATGTTCACTTTGCCTCTTTATCATTTTCCCATATTGAAGATCCCCATTACATTGATTACCTCATTGACACACGTAAATTTTTAAACAAAATTAACTTTTGGAGCCAAAATTTTAAGTAACCAAAAATATTCAAATTTTGTTTAGAGCCAAAACATGAAATTTCGTTTCCAGAACATTGCTTATATATACCATCAAGAGATGATAGCCTTTACCAAAAAAAAATTATTTATGGATTTTTCTCATAACGCTATTGATCTAAACATATCCATTGTAAATTCTGAGGAGGAAGAGTATTTGTTTGATTTGAATACCACACCAAGCAACTCAACCCATGATGATGTTTCGTCTCCAATACTACCAGGTCACTTTTCATTTTTATTTTGTACAGTATATCCAACTCAGGTCAACTATTTTTTGGTATATATGGACAAGAGTCTGAACTATTTTGATTAAAATGAGTATTAGAATGAGTTTATCATATCTTACATCGTGATCATTTTTGATTGCATTATCGTTTGAATATTTTTTATAAAATACGTGATGTGATAACTCATGACTTTTTTTTCATAGTAACAGAAAATTTCGAGACTTCGCAAAATCAACAAGAAATCATCGATCAAAGGAAAGAAATGTCAGATAGAGAAAGATGGGATGTTTACGATGAATTGCTGAAGAGAAGTGTCAATGGAAAATTAAAAAAAAAAAACTACAAAAGAAGTTTCTGATTTATTCTTGGTGCATTTACAAACGGTACAAAGGATTTGGCGAAGAGCCAAAGAAAATTCGAACGGGGTTGTTGATGTATCACATAAGAGGAAAGCAATATGTGGTCGGAAGAAGATACAGATTGACTTGAATCAAGTTGCTAGTCTTCCATTACATTGTCGGACAACCATAAGATCGCTAGCAGCGGGTTTAGATGTCAGCCAAACAAAAGTGTTCAAGTCCATAAAAGAAGGTCTCATGAGACGTCATACCAATGCCATCAAACCACAACTAAAAGAAGATAATATGAAAGCACGCCTGCAATTCTGCTTATCCATGCTTGATAAGAGTGCTCCATCTCATGAGCCAAAGTTTGTTGATATGTACAATGTTGTACACATCGACGAGAAATGGTTTTACATGACCAAAAAAATGGAGACCTATATTCTAACTCCCTCTGAAGACGATCTGGTACGTACTTGCCAGAGTAAAAATTACATTGGTAAAGTAATGTTTTTAGCTGCTATGGCTCGACCAAGATTTGATGGAGAAGGAAACGAAACATTTGATGGAAAAATTGGAATATTTCCGTTCGTTTACATGCAGCCAGCTCAAAGACATAGTAGAAATAGAGCTGCGAGAACAATGGAAATAAAACCGATGGTCTCAGTCAAAAGGGAGGATATAAAAAGATGTCTAATTGACAAGGTTCTTCCGAAAATTCGTGAAAAATGGCCGGTGGAAGATTTTGGTAAAACTATTTTCATTCAACAAGATAATGCAAGAACACATGTTGCTAAAGAAGACGAAGAATTTCAAGAAGCTGCTTCACGACATGGGTTTGATATTCGGTTAACGTTTCAACCACCGAATTCACCGGATTTGAATATTTTGGATCTCGGATATTTCCGCGCCATTCAAATGCTGCAACATCGATGTTGTCCCAAAACGTTTGAAGAACTTGTTAATGCGGTGGAGAAAACATTTGATGAATACCCTTCATTTAAAGTCAACCGGGTTTTTGTGACTTTACAATCTTGTATGCAAGAGATCATGAGAAATGGAGGCTCAAACAACTACAAAATCCCACATATGAATAAAGAGAAGTTGGAGAACGAAGGAGATCTACCTATTCAAGTGGCTTGTGATCCCGTCTTAGTACAAGAGGTAAGGAATTCTTTAGCAGGTTAAAATATTTTAAGATGTTGTTGTTGGATAATTGGTTTTCTAAAACAGAGTAAGAAAGAATGGAGAAAAAAACAGAGTAAGAGATAAAGAATTATCTCTTCTCTTGTAAAGAAGACAAGAACGAAATATACTTTTATTAATCTGAAACTTGTTATTATTTACAATACAAAAATAGTCTTTATATAGACTTGAAACATACACGACGAACAGACACAATAATATAGAGTTACAACTTTTCAAATGAACAACTATGAAACGTGTCTCTTAAAGGCACAACCAACTTATTCAAATGTAAATTATATATTATATAACTCCTAAGTTATACGAGACTTGATTATAGTTTAACACTCCCCCTTAATCAAATCTCGTTTTTGGCTTTGACTCCAAACTTCTTCCTTAGTTCTCCAAACCTTCTTCATGTGCAAGTAATGCATTTGCCTCCGATTTATTCCATATAAATAGAAAACTCTTGTGCTTCATCTTGATATTCAACATCCTTCTTCCTTGAGGATCATCTATGAAACATCGATTAGCTTTAAACAAGGCTCCATACCCATTTGCGAAACACTTAACAAATTCTTTGCTAAGTCCGGCACTAGAAACACCTCTTTGATGATCTTCTCTCCTTGGCTTGTCATCATTTGGATATTCCCTTCCCCTGCCGTGATTACCTTAGTATTTCTCATGATTCAAACCCTGGATGCCTTTACATTCCTTGTAGTTGAAACCGTTGATCCCGTTGATCCTTCACTTTTCTCTTTGGAATTCGCGACAGATTGGATAGGCTCTACGAAAATGGTTATAACCTGAGAACCGTATCTCTGATTTTCAATCCGAAACCTGTTCTGGACACTAGACAGATAGATCTTTCCAATGGTGGATATCTTGACTTCTGGTTCGTCCGGAGTCGACGGGAAAACGCAGTTGAAGATGGAGGTTGGAATCTGTCTTCCCTCCATCTTTCTTCTTAAACATCCTTACCCGGATTGTGCCGAGTTCAACCCTTTTTGTTTCTTCCTCGAGCATCTTTTACTGAATTTGTCGAGTCACTTGGCGGTTCCCCAACCAAGCCTTGACAATTCCTCAAGTTAAACTTAACGCATTCACACTTGAACCGTTCAGAGCTTTAACTCTTTCTCATTGAGTTTTACTCACCGAGTCAAACTTAACGCATTCACGCTTGAACCGTTCAGAGGTTTAACTCTTTATCATTGAGTTTTACTCACCGAATTAAACTTAACACGTTCATGCTTGAACCGTTCAGAGGTTTAACTCTTTCTCATTCAACTTGGTGTCTTCCTTTGATCACCATCACGTCTCTGTGACGTCTTGTGCGTGAATATTCTCCGTCACGTCTTCTTCGGTTATTAACCGACTTCTGCTCCCTTTTCCTCTTAGGTAAGCATCCTTGCTTGGTGTCTTCTGTTGATCACCATAACGTCTTCATGACGTCTAACGCGTGAATCATTTCTACGCCTTCTTTGGTTTTCTTTTCAACCAACTTATGCTCCATTTTTCTTTGAGGTAAGCATCCTCTTTTCGTGCTTGGTGTCTTCTTTTGGTCACCATAACAACGTATGCTCCATTTTTCTTTGAGGTAAGCATCCTCCTTTCGTGCTTGGTGTCTTCTTTTGACCACCATCAACGTCTCCTTGACGTCTAGTGCGTGAATCCTCTTCACGTCTTGTTTCCGTGATGCCTTCATTGAGTGATGCCTTCTCCGCATCCTTGTGCTCCACCAAAACGTTTTCGAACAAAGTTTCAGAATTCTCCTTCCACAACTCTAACTCCACATCCGTTTTCTCCATTGCCTTTTGAGAGCCTTCCTCTTGAAGCTACGGCATGTGGTTGTGTTTGTGAATGATGATGGTGCTCTCTCTTGGCACCACCTCTTCTTTTTCTATTTCTTCGGTTCAGTCTCCATCTTTCTCTTCTTCACGCAGCGGACCTCTTCTTATTCTTTTTGTGCTTGAACAGATTCCAAGACCAAGATAAGCTCTGATACCATGTTGGATAATTGGTTTTCTAAAACAGAGTAAGAAAGAATGGAGAAAAAAACAGAGTAAGAGATAAAGAATTATCTCTTCTCTTATAAAGAAGACAAGAACGAAATATACTTTTATTAATCTGAAACTTGTTATTATTTACAATACAAAAACAGTCTTTATATAGACTTGAAACATACACGACGAACAGACACAATAATATAGAGTTACAACTTTTCAAATGAACAACTATGAAACGTGTCTCTTAAAGGCACAACCAACTTATTCAAATGTAAATTATATATTATATAACTCCTAAGTTATACGAGACTTGATTATAGTTTAACAGTTGTTGGTTGCATTATTTTTGAGATGATTCAGTATTTTTTTTCTTTTTAAAATGTGTTTGGTAACTCATTCAAATAATAATGGTTTGACAAATGTTTATCTGAATATGCTTTCTGAGTAGTAGTGCTATGATGATTATTAAAAAAAAAAAATCCAACTTCTCATTAAAAAACAACCACACTTTAAATATAATAAGCCAATATTGTTACTTGTTGATCACTTAAAGAATTTTGGACACTGGATTTTCAGTATATCTATTACAACTTGTGGATAATATGATCTTGGGTGGACTCCTTCATCCTCGTCTGGAAGCGTGTTCAAGTCAAAATCATGTTTAAAGTTGAGATGATCTGCATGAATCGGTTGAACGATTTTCACTATGTCTTCTTCACTCTTCATCTCTAGAATCTTGTTCAAATCAAATTCAAATTTAACGTTAGAATTACTTACATGTGGATCTTTGAAATTTTTCACCACATCTTCCTCCGTCTTCTGTTTTTCGAGGGGATTCATGAATTTCAAACAAAAAAAACAAGAAAGATTTTTTGCTACAGAAAAAAAAGAAATTGTTCGTTTCTTTTTGAGACGTATAACATCATATAGTGCTCATAAAATAAGTAATTAAATATGCATGGGAATGCTATGACCATTTGACTTTGTTTATTACGAAGCATATATGACTTGATCCATGGAGGTTCTTTAACTTCCTAATTTCTTTTACTCTAGTTTTATTTCATAAAAAAAAAAGTAATAAATAAAGGCATAAAAGGAAAAATAGAGCTAAAAATGCATAGAAAACAGAGAAGATCAATCATTTAAAAACAAAAAAAAATCCTAGAAAATCAATCATTTGAGAACGGAGGGAGTATTAACTTCTACCATTTTTTTTTTGTAAATTTGAAAAGAAATTAGTATGCTTATTGGCATATATTGAAAAAAAAATTTACGTCTGCGTCTCAAGAAGTGTAAATATATTGATTTGGATAAGGAATATAATACCTAATACACTCCTCGAACTAACATTTTATGTTTAAAAAATGTAATCAGTGAATCAAGAAAGAGAAATAATTGAATTTTTGGAATGATATATTACCAAATCAAAACTGCCGAAAGCATATATGTTGGTGTCGGTAGTTGCCGGGCCAATGACTACAAAAAATATGATCGAATGCACTGTTTTTATTAGACATTATTTTCCTAAGTAAAATATAAATTTTGGACTGTTTTTATCGATTATTTTCAGTTTGACAAAGGATTCGTGGGATCCCATAAAAACGGGTTCGTGGTTTTTGTTTGAAAAAATGTAGATGTAACAACTCCAAATAGAGAAAGTTGATATCTTTCGTTTATATTATTGAGATTTTATGTCTCCCCTGTAATTCGTTTTTCCAGCAATGCATGCTTAAAGAATGTTAGAGGCTGTAGAAATTATTATTTGGTGTTAATATAAAGTAGAGCCAAAATCAGATTTTAATACTTTTAGTATATTTAGTCCAAGACACCAATAAACCGAGGTTAAAGAAAGACCTTATTTTTCCAAGAAAACGATTAAAAAAGGAGAGAGTTTTGACTTCGAAAATGTTAAGAGTGAGTCACGTGCGAATTTGCGCCGTGAAGTGCAAGTAAAATCACATAGTGCATGTGTTGGATTTGACCAAATTAATGGTCCAAACCCACCATCATCATATCATAATTATCATTATCTCTCATATAGTATACGACAAATATCAGATATATTTAACGTAATCGTATTCATCAAATCTGAGAAATCTGCTAATATAGAATGTTACTAATCGTTCTCTACTTTTGAATAATCTTATATATATATATATGTATTCTCTCATAATTTTCTCAGATGCCATCAAATATTCTTCTCTACACTATCCTCCTTTGATCTCTTTGCATGACTTCGTAGTTCTTAGGTCAACATTTTTCTTAAGAAGTTGCTTAGAAATAGCCTTGGGTTCAATACAATACACATAACTTTCAACCACCAATTCCCAAGGGAGTTTAATAATACAGCGGAAATGAATACGAAACTATTGAAATAAGACCAATTTATTCATCCTAATATACGCCACTCCAAATACCTTTTGTTAATACAACGGTGTTAGCAAAATAACTGAAACACAACCACTTAGATTTATCGTGAAACAAAAAAAAACATTTTGAAATTATCGAGTATGTATTGTTTTTGGTGGATAATCTTCCTTGGTTTGCTTGTTCTTTTTCGCTTGTTTCATAAAATCCTAACTCTTGTTTATTCGGGACCCCACGTCAGCTTTATTTGGTCTCCTCAAGTTTATAATTCCACCTCCTATATAAATCACATACCCATGCATTAATTAGTACGAACACCACAAAAACAAAAATATCAACATTGATACCCCAAAGAAAAGATCAACAAATAAGTGATATATCTAAACAACAAATGGGTTCTTTGAAAAAAAATGGCGGTGCAATTCTGTCGAAGATAGCGACCAACGATAAACATGGCGAGAATTCGGAGTATTTTGATGGTTGGAAAGCTTACGACAAAGATCCTTTTCATTTTTCTCGTAATCCCCATGGGATTATCCAAATGGGTCTTGCAGAGAATCAGGTACGTGTACATATAACAAATAAACCTTTAAAATAACATATTTATGCACCTTTAGTATAACCTCTTGTGTACTAGTGTGAACGTGTTTAACAAAATTTTCTTTCTATAATTTGTACAGCTTTGCTTAGATTTGATCAAAGATTGGATCAAAGAGAACCCAAATGCTTCTATTTGCACCCCTGAGGGTGTTCATCAGTTTGAAGACATCGCTAATTTCCAAGATTATCATGGCCTGAAAGAGTTTAGACAGGTATATAAATAATTTCTTTATTCATATTTAATCGTATATAGTATCTTTTAAGTTGGTAGTGTTTTATGTTAGTATACGGCATGTATACATAGTCCACAATCACATAGGGTGAATCCGATTTATCGGTTTGATTGGGTCTGATTTTTTAGCTCATCTCCGGTTTCTAAAAAACAGAAATGATTAGGAATTCCCGTATTGTTTGTGATTCGGCTTTTCTATGGTATGGTATCCAAAAAAAATATTCGAATCGGTCTATTATTTATTTTCCGTTCGATTTTTTTACATAAGTACAAATCATTTTAACCAGTTTGGACACTCTTCTTTATATATTAGCATTTTATCATCAGTACACAGTAATTTAGCTGTACATTTGGTAAAATATAAATTAACACTTACATTATAATTTTGAACCGAATTTTTGGAATTGAAGGCGATTGCACATTTCATGGGGAAAGCTAGAGGTGGAAGAGTAACGTTTGATCCGGAGAGAATAGTTATGAGCGGCGGTGCCACCGGAGCCAATGAAACTATCATGTTCTGCCTCGCCGATCCCGGCGATGTCTTTCTCGTTCCCTCTCCTTACTACGCCGCGTAAGCATTTTTTACATTTTGATCATATATTTTAGTCACATATTTAAAACAAGGTTTACATTTACTTGAAATTTTATCTATAAAATATCTAACTTCCTTAGGTTGAAATGAATAAACAAATATAGAAAGAAAAAAATATAGGAATCTATATGTTTTCAAAGTATAATTAAGAAATTAACTTAATTTATAATTTGTGTGGAAAATGCTAGTATGTGATAAATTAACCCTTATGGATAGTGTGAACAGTTTATAGAGAAAGGAAAAGTTAAGGGGATTTCATTAATGTAACTCTCACATACTTTTGGCTTAACAAATTTCAAATCGAAATGTGTTGATAGTATTAATATCAAGTTTTGACTTTTTCACCTATATCACACGTGTAAGGTGTATCACTTCAAACTTTGCGGTGTTTATTCAAAAATCATTGATAAATCTTTTCTTTTGCAGATTTGATAGAGACTTGAGGTGGCGTACAGGTGTCGAGATAATCCCAGTTCATTGTTCTAGCTCCAACAATTTCAAATTAACCGTTGAAGCCGTAGAATGGGCCTATCAAAAGGCCCAAGAGTCCAACAAAAAAGTCAAAGGTCTGATTTTGACTAATCCATCAAACCCACTAGGTACAATTTTAGACAAGGACACACTCAAGAACCTAGTCCGGTTCGTCACAAGGAAGAACATTCACCTAGTCGTCGACGAGATCTACGCAGCCACGGTCTTTGCCAGAGGAAATTTCGTGAGTGTCGCCGAGGTGGTCAACCACTTAGACAGCTTTGAAGTCAACATTGACTTGATTCACATTGTCTACAGTCTTTCTAAAGACATGGGACTTCCTGGTTTTAGAGTCGGTATAATCTATTCTTACAATGACTCGGTCGTGTCATGCGCAAGGAAAATGTCGAGTTTCGGACTAGTTTCGTCGCAGACACAACTCATGCTCGCTTCAATGTTGTCCGATGATCGATTTGTGGATAATTTTCTAACGGAAAGCTCGAAAAGGTTAGGGATAAGGCATGGGATTTTTACCTTAGGGCTCAAGAAAGTAGGGATTACTTGCGTGTCAAGCGACGCCGGTTTATTCGTGTGGATGGATCTGAGACATTTACTAAGAGATCGTAACTCGTTTGAGTCCGAGATCGAGCTGTGGAGAATAATCATTAACATTGTTAAGCTCAATGTATCTCCAGGCTCTTCCTTCAATTGCACGGAACCTGGATGGTTTAGGGTTTGCTTTGCTAACATGGATGATGATACACTCCACGTGGCGCTTCGAAGGATCCAAGATTTCGTGTCTAAGAATAACAACAAGATTAGTGAGAAAGCATTGGATAATAATGATCAAGTTATTCAGAACAACAATGCTAAGAAGCAGAAATGGAGGCAAAGTAATCTCCGACTAAGTTTCCGGCGACTTTATGAAGATGGACTCTCGTCTCCGGGAATAATGTCTCCACATTCACCTCTTCTCCGAGCATAAAAATGTTAAGGCATAATAATGCATGAGAGATTGGATTAACTCGTCCTTCTTTCACCCCCAAGTGTTTAATTAGTAAGTTAATGTTTTTACTTTTATTGTAAGATTGGCATAATTCAACTTCAACATTTGGGTTGTTTTTTTTGGCTGCCAGCTTTTTTACTGGGGTCAAATGGTAACTTTTAAGATTTGTGTTTATTTTTTCCACTTAGGATTTAATCGATGGATTATCCTAATGGTAATGATGTGTGGTGGTTTATATCATTTGGGGGTTTTATTTATCTTTGTGTGTAATAAGTATAATAAAAATAAATTAATCTTTTGTGATAAGTTAGAATTGGAACTAAGTTGGGGAAGTTGATAAAGGAGGATTTGTTAAGCTAATTTATTCGATTTTTCTAGAACCATATTTTGTTGTTCACCCAATACGTCACACATGCATGCATGTCACCATGCCTTTCCTTTTTTGAAAAATAATCATTAGATGTACTAAATTGAACATTCGATGACAACGATTATAATTAAATAATTCATGTTAGCTTTCTTATAAACAAAATTCCTTTTAACCAAGAATATTGTGGTTGATGGAACTTCTTTCATCAGCTATTTAGCTGCACCAAATATGATAAAATTCAAATAATCAAATTGCAACAAAACGACAATATTTTGAAAGAATGATCCGCTATCAAACATGATGACATCTCCATTAATTAATCATACATACATCTTCAATTTTTATTTTCTTTTTGTTAATATGATGGATCCTCACCGGAAATGATTTATAATATCATATGATTAGCCTTTTTTGGGTAAACCATTGGCTATTAGTCTATTAGTGGTAGATTCACAAATCGACCACAAAAGCAAACTCTAAACCACCGTGTATATGTATATACGCCAAAAATACTATTGGCGGTCAAAATGCTAGTTTATCAACTCTAAAGGTAAATAAATCGTGTGTAACTTATATAAATTTAATAACTAACCAAAACACCCCTATATAACAAAATTGTATCCATTAGATTTAGGGATTTTGGTTAGTTTTTAGGATTATTTTTTTTTCTTGGTTATATTTACCAATTTCCCTTTAAAAATCTAAGCTAAATAAGTTTTTTTTTCCGGCCACAGTCGAAATAACATTATATAACAAATAAAATCAAAGTGGATAGAAAAACGGATCAATCCTTTTTATACAGAATGATTTGTATCTAGATAAGTACTGTATATGTGTATATTCCTGTCTATTTTATTTATTATAATCACGACATTATCGCCGTCTTCATCATCAGTCACCACCAATTCATGATCATCAACATTATTTTACGATACATAATGACGTATTATGTTTGGTAGACTGACATGGGCAAGCATATTTTGTACTGAATAACTTTTTTTAGTATTCACGGGAGTTTATTTTGTCGTGTATTTTGTTTTGACCCAAGATAATATATATATATATATATATATAGCAATAGTACGTAATACTAATTTTAAAAACTTGTAAATGACACATGTCTTTAGATAAGGTGTAATACTCGGTTTAAGTTGTAATCGTTGGAAGTTTATTCCACCTTTTAATACGAAAGTATTCTAGACGGAAAAAAAAAAAAATGTGTGGCCTAAGTTTTAATTTGATTGTTCTTATGCTCGTTTTAGGTGGCTACCAACCCAAAATATTTTTGACATTTGCATTTGGTCTCAAGTTGAGCCACAACTTGATCTATGGCGTTTATAATGCACTAGGTTGCATGGAGACTAGATAATATTCAAACTGTTGAAAAATTAGTCAATCTTTAGAAGTTGAAATCTAATCGTCGAAAAATATAGAAGTTTCTATGCAATCAAGATATGTACATTTTCACTCTTAAGCTGATTCTAAATTATGGAGAAAATAATTTAAAGCTACACATCATGATATCAATTATCACATGTAAAAGAAGTACATTTGTGAGGGAAAGCAACTATAACCATAAAATTGATTCATCTCCTTTTCTATATTTCTCAAAGTGACTCATCAGATGGTCATGAAGACCATGCCCTTTCGCTTCGTGCAAAACAGAAGAAAAAATTAAGTTTAAAAAAAAAAAAAGACAGAAGTAAAAATAAACTAACAAATTGATTACATCAAATTTACAGCTAAATGTTAGTATAAGCCGCCCAACAACAATCTGTACACCTAAATTAACACCCACATACATTTTAAATATAAATTGTCTAATAAAAATACTTTGCAAAACAATGGAGTTGTGACAAATAGAAAAATGAGAAATTTCAAGAAATGCCACTTTTGACATGCCACTTTTCAAAAATCACTATCATTTTTTCCAAATTTTAAAATCATTTATGGTTGGGTTAACTATGTTATATTAGGGTTTAGTTTATTGGGTTTAAAGTTTGTTAGGAATCAAAATATTTTTTTAAAATTTAGAATTGTGAGATATAAAGTTTTTAAACGGATTTATAAGTGGCATGTTGGTAAAAAAATAATCAAACAGTAACATATTTGTAAAATGACATGTCAAAAATGACATTTTTGTAATTCCCTAGAAAAATTAACAAGAAAATGACCATAAATCACAATATTGCAGAGTTGACATAACTTATGTGACCGATAAAACACGAAGAGTCACCAAATTACTTATCAATATCTTCATTTGATGGGTAACCAAAAAGACACACAAAATAAGGCAAATTAGATAAATTTAATATTTCAAATTGGCTTAAGAAACAAACAAAAATTATGCATACAAAATATATATATATATATATATATATATATATATATTCAAGGACAATGAAAATAATTAACAAAATATAAAAACACTAAAGCATATATATAACGTAATTAACACCAACATATTTACAGAGATTCCCTTCAAACAAAACCAAAAAGTACAAAATCTAGTACTATCGACGATATATACACAAAACATATCATCGAAATCGATTTAAGGAAATTAATTTCCCTCGCATTATCGAGGAATAAAAAACATACCCGACCCAATCCGAATCGATATATCTTAGTCTAAGATATACCTCGTGTTTTTATTTTTCCATCCTCATTATAGATCGGTCCATCTTTTTAATATTATACATGTTTTTCCTCAACATATAACGCAAGCGTTAGGGTTTTCTTCCATGCTTTGGGCGTAGTAATACGTTGTTAGGTGAGGATTATATGCTTTATACGCCTTTACAAGCTCCAACACATGATCCGGTTGTGGCGGTTGCGGGTGTGGTTGTGGTTGATCTTTCTTCTCACCTTCCTTTTTATCGCCGCCTTCTTTCTTGCCTTCTTCCTTCTTCGGCGCTTCTCCTTCCTTCTTGCCTTCTTCTTTTGGTGCTTCTCCTTCTTTCTTCGGCGCTTCGCCACCACCTTCTTTCTTTGGTTCTTCCTTCTTATCCTTTTCCGGCTCCTTTGCGGGTCCAACAAGTACGATATCCGTCATCGGCCAATACTTTCTTAGCTTACTTACGACATTTACCGGATCCACGGTTCCAATCACTGTTAATTTCTTCTCCTTCATGTCCATTGCGATCGAATCGATTCCTATACAAAAATTAGAATGCAAATTGTAACCATCTAAGTTTTTGCCCCATTGATATAAGTTGTTGGATTTTAAAGAGAAGTCCAATAAGGGAAAGTAAAAACACTTTGAATAATTAAGAAGAAAAAAAATATATTGACTTTTATGATTTTTGTATTGATGGGCACGTTTTTCAAAGAAGCTATAGTGGCCTAGATTTGATTTTATTCCAAAGTATGAAATTCAGAAATAAACAATATATTTGAAATGTGAAGAAACATTTTACCGTACTGTCACTATTCAAAAAAGAGACACTTCTGTCAGAACAGCTCGTGATTGTTCATCACCAATAAAGAAACCGAACACACAATTTTTTACTTGTTTACTCACTCCACCAACCAAATCAGAGACTAAACCGGACCATTACCGGAAATCAATGGTTTAATTATTTGGTCTAGACGTGAGAACTAATTAGAGATCTCTGTTTGTGGATGAGAATGATGATTACCTGGGAGAGTAGAAACTGTTTTAAGTGCCTTTTGTTTTGCCTTATCATCATGCAGATCCAACCTCAACACAATTTTCTGCAAAATTATTACAAAAATTTGTTGTGAGAAATTTGTAAAATATGTATATCAAAGTGTTGTGAACTAAAAGATGATGTAATCTTTATGTAATCTTACAGATCATACACTAAAAAGAAGGAACTGAAAATAACCTAGAACAAATCACAGAGTAAAGAGGAACAAGAAACTGAGTTTTTCAGGTTTTAAGGAAGATACAATTTTTTTATTACTTGTGTGTGGTGCGTAAGTAAACAGAGAGTGACATGCATGTGAACTAAGTAGAGAAACAGATTTTTTGAAGAACAGAGCATGCCCATCAAATTCAATTTACGAATCTTGATTTGCTTTGAATCATCTTGATTTGGTAAATTATAAGTTATAACTGAGGGAACAAGAAAAATAAAGGATACAGAATTTATTCAGGGAAAAAATGAGACCTTTCCTAACTCCAAGAGAATCAGATCACATGTAATAGAAGTTAATGATATAATGCGCATATTACTATGAATATAGAATCAAGTACTAATGCAAAAGGGAATAAATTCAGAAGTTCGTTACTTTCAGATTCAAGAATCAAGAACCCTATTTCCTTATAAAAATTCAAATCCTAGGTATCAAATATTGCATACGTGTAGAGACAGGGAGAGAGAGAGAGAGAGAGAGAGAGAGAGAGAGAGAGAGAGAGAGAGAGAGAGAGAGATGGACCTTCATTGCTATATGTTTTTTGTGTTTGTGTTCTCTTAGCTTAAAAATACTCAAGAATATGCAGAGAGAAAGAGATGCAAAAAAAAAGAAAGAGATGCAAAAAAAAAAAAAGAGATGCAAAAAAAAAAAAGAGATGCAAAAAAAAAAAGATGGTCTCTAGGTTTTTTGAGAGAGAATGAAGAATGAAATAATTGGAAACTTTTGAAGACGATAAGAAGAGAGATTTGGAAACTGATCGTTTCTTTAAAAAAAAAATACAATTTCAAATCCTGACAAATTACTAGAGATTAAGAGAGAGAGAGAGAGAGTAGTAGATGGAGAGAGAGAGAAAGATGCATGCAGAGAAGTCTCAATTCAATAATGAATGGTACGAGAGGGACGAAGAACAAGAAGGAGATCTCATGTGTTCAAGCGCGTGGTGTTATGTGACCTTACGTCTTCAAGTGCTCAGCGTCATTACTTTCCGTCCTTTGGTTTGTGTTGTTTCCTTTTTTCTGACTCTTTGAAATTTCTTTCTCACCTTATCCACGTCACTTTATATAAAAAATATATTAAATTTCTGAATTGTATTTTAATGTAGACGAGATACCTAATTTGTCATTTTTATACAATGGTGCCGATAAACTTGGGAGTTTTACATAATTTGTACTTGGGGGAGTATTACATAATTTGTCATTTATCTTGTGTTTTTTAGTTCCTATATATATACTTTTGGTTCTTGGGGGAGCAAATTGTTAGGAAGAAACAAAGAAAAAATATTAATAAATTAAGGAGATATTGTATCACTCGAATTGTCATTCCATTGTTTTGAATTTTTATAGTAAAAACAATTTTATGATTGATTTTTTTTTCTTCTTCTTCGGTTTTATATGGGATTCAAAGCTATATAATAATTGAGTCTCTTCCCTATCCCACCATCAGTTTTCCAATCCTACACGAATTCGATTCCCTAAATAAAGACAAAATAATATTCCAAGAGCCAAAAAATAAAATAAAAACAATCCAAGCAAAAATTTACATGTGTAGTGGGAAACAGCTACAATATTCCACGTGTATATCCACATAGATTATTATTTTTATCTCTTTTAAATATTTTACGTCCACGAAATCAATCTTGGCTCGCGCGTGATCACAAGCGATATCCGCGAGTACAGGAAACGAGACGTGATGAGATTTGTAATTTGGGCCACTTGAGTGGAATGTGGGGTCCACTAGACATTTTTATTTTTAGTGTTTTTAATACAAAATTAGTATTCAGTTATTAAAAAAAGGCGGCTTTCTTTAAATTCAATTCTTAGCATCATCAGCCGTCGATCTTGCCATACTCAGTGTCTAATCTGGACCGTTGATTATTAATCCTAGGATTTGGGTATTAATAGTTTGACTATTAACCATTAGTAAACAGAATTCGACGTACGTTTATTAATTCTATTGTAAACTTTGACTAATAAATAATACTCGCGAAAACACTTTGCTTTATAGTTTGACCATATTAAAATGGTAGTATTTGGATGGCATGAATAGTGTGGTTACAGCCGCTAGTAATGGATTTGCTTGTTTTTGACATTAGAGTCATATCTTGTTAAATTTTCAGTTTGCTAATTAAGAGAGAGAAATATAAATCTTACCTGAGAAATGACGTCCTTCTACTTAATGATGTGATAAGACATTTTCAATATATATTTGGAAATAAGTATAAGGACCTTGGATAAAAATAGTGAGAGTATAGTTTTCTTAACTATCTTAATTCAATGTCATGATTAAGGCAGTTAATTACTCCGAAAGATTATAAAAATCCAACGTCAGCGTAAAACATGATGAATAGTAAAATGTTGGCTGCAAAATTACGAAATGTATTTAAACTAATTCAACCGAATCTAACAATTAGGAGAATCCAATTAGGAGAATCTCTAAAATATGGTCAAGATCTATATATACTACGTGATGCAATTAAGTGAACCAAAACCAACCAAGTAAATAAACTTCCGACACGGATCCTGAGTTACGGACACACATGAAACCGCAAATCTTTAATACATTAAACGTAATTAATTTACTTTATGATTTATTTTTGCCTACCCAATCGGATGGTGAAATGACAAGTCCCAATCTTTTCGGTGTTAACAAAAAGAGGAGGAAGAAGAAAACATTTTAGCCGGCCTATTAATGTATATCCAAAGCTGGTCCAATTTATCCGACAAGATCTTGGATCCAACGGTGAGAAATCCTCCAAAGGTAAAGCTTCAACGACTGAAAAAATTTCTACAAAAATATGGAGAAAAAGAACGCCTACTAAAAGAATCTAATGGCTATAATTAAAAATAATTGGGGGTACGGTCAATGACCCGAATGAGTAAAATGATATTGCTTTGTGAATCATTATTTATTAGGTTTGCAAAATTTTTAAAATGTGACCTGCTTTTGAATAGTATACAAAACTCTATCCATAACTTTTGGCAATGAGCGACATGCACATAATTTAGCTTGTAGTTAAGTACGTTTGGTGGCGAATTCGAGTCATGCGACAGTATCACACTCATAAACTTAATTTACAAGATTTTGTAAAATATGTAATATGTTAATAAAAATAGTCCATGCCACTTCATTACAAATAGTAATTGTTTTGATAACTTCAGCCGTAAAGGAATATATATTTCAGTTTTCAAGTGAGAAGTGATCATTGAAAATGATCGAAACTTATTTTATATAGAATTTCTCTCAATATTTTAAGCACACTGCGCTGATCATGCAAGAACACTAACCACACATAATAAACTAAACAAAACTAAACACACTAAGTGACACCAATTTTTCAAACATTATTATAAAATTTCAGGCTTGTGTATATAGTTTATTATTTTTGCACTCAGGTGTAAAATGACAACATCTCTTGGGGCCCAAAGGAAACTTAATTTGGCCCAAATTAATGACTTTGTGGCCCAGTCAATAAATCTATTTAAACAAACTTCACACGTGCGAGTGTATAGTTCTCTCTCTCACCAGAGGATAAAATCTTGTCGGTTTCTCCTTTGACCCCTCCGTTTTTACCTCGTCTTCAAACGTATTTTAATAATTTTGACCTTTTTTACCTTCCAAAATATCACAAACCCCAAAACCTAACCTACACAAAATTCCAAAAAAAAAAAAAAGTTCCTGTTCGATTCCCTCAATTCTCTGTTGCAATTCTCACAATTTCTTCATCGATTGATTCAATTCCAGATTTCGAATTTGTGTTATCTTCTCAATTCGATTGTTCTTGATGATTTCGAGAGATCATCAGCATCAGGATCCTCTGGGTACAACAAAATCAACATACCACATGAAAACCTCCGGCGTTGTAGCGTCTCCGCCGTCTCCGGCACCGATTCCGTTATCGCAATCGGCGTGGCTGGAGGTTCGTTTGTTCTACGTACGAATCGCGCCTTGCGTCGTTGAGAATGTCCCTGAATTTCTAACCCTTCGCCATCCTCGCCGCGAAACCGGCGCTTCTCTCGAGGTTAACGGCGTTCGCGTTCCGTCATCGCAGACGGCGTCTATGAAACTCCGCCGTGACAGAATCGACCGGGAATCGTCGGAGGTAACTTACGTTAGCACCGAGACCGTACGTGTCACCGGATGCGTCGATTTCGAGGTTTACGATAACGAGGACATGGTATTGTGCGGGAATCTAGATAGAATCGAAGGTGCTTGGAATAACGGAACTGTGAGCGATCCTAAGACTGGATGGGGAATGGATTGTTATATGGCGATGGGAAACGGGTCGGGTTCTGTACACGGGTCGGGTTCTTCTTCTTCTGCGTTTTTCCAGCCGAAGCGAGGCGCTTCGTCTCCTTCTGTGGAGGTTTATATAGCTGGTTGTTGTGGTGGTGTTCCGGTGATATTGACGAAGACGATTCAGGCGAGTCCGAGGAGGAAAGTGGCTAGGCACGTGACGCTTGACGCTATACCTGAGGACGAGGAGGTTGACAAAGAGCAAGACGTTGTTACAACTAGTGATGGATTGGTCCGGCAAAGAAAAGTACAGGTTTGATTCGGATTCAGCACTTGGCTGATTGATGGATTCTCTATGATTCTGAAGTAGTTTAGGATTTAGAACTCTCTGATTGATGATTTCTTAAGCCTCCTTGGGATTGAAGTTTCAATTCAAAGTTTTCCCTATTGTCTATATTGGTTGATTGGTTTCTTGGACAAGTTATGTTGATTCTACTGCAGATTTGAAACTTTAAGAATGTTGATAATACAAAAGTATGATCAGAAATGAATCTTCTTCTTGAGTGTTTCTGTGAGAGTTTATAGACAATTTTGAAAGTTCACTGTTACATGAGTTACAGAAATTGGTCAAGGAGACTTTCTCGATATCTCGAGAGTTGTTTACATGTATTTTCATCTCTTTGCAAATTATGGCGCAAGATTTAAAAGTTCCCGCTTTTTTGTTCTTATCTTGTTTGTCGTTTGGTTTATGCAGCTTATGGAAACTGAAGTTGATGAATACGATGAGTCTGGCATGAAAATGGGACAGGGATACTACCCTGGCGAGATGTATGTTGACGAGGACGGTCAACTCTCATGGTTCAATGCAGGTGTCAGAGTCGGAGTTGGGATAGGCCTCGGGATGTGCCTTGGTGTAGGCATTGGAGTCGGATTGCTCATGCGTTCATACCAAGCAACAACTAGTAACCTTCGTAGAAGGTTTCTCTAATCATTAACTACCTTGTTCCAACTAAAAACCCGCAGAGACATTTCGAGATCAAAGAATGATGGTAACGATGGATTCTGCAGTGGGTTATAAAGAAAAAACAGAGATAGAATTTTGGTAGATAGAAAGAAAGAAAGAATGTTTAGAGCTTTTCGTTTTCACCGGTTGTGTCAAAGAGTATATAGTCGGCTTTGTTCATATAGCTTTAGCTTGGACAAGTGAGAGCTCCCATACTTGTCCTGAGTCATGTTCTTCTATTTTCCTTTAAGCCTGTTTATGTTGTTACTTACTCTTTGTGTAGAAAAGAGATTTGGTGTTGTTTGTGTTTCGTTTCTGGTAAGCAAAATAATTGTGGAATATATAAGTGTACATGTTATGCTTATGTTTCCATGTTTTTACCTTTCATTGCCATGGAATCATGTTCATAGGTTCATAAACTTTGTTTGTAAACTTAAACCTTATTCATTTTAATGAAATATTTACCATTTAGAAAAAAAAAAAAAAAAAAAAGAGTGTACGTTGCACTTCTACATTTTTGCGTATTGGCACTGAAACGACGTCACATAGGAGTCTCGTTTGATCTAAAACGTTGAACGGTGTCGTATTACGGTGAACGTTTTTAAAAGTGCATTTTGGCCCTTAAATTATTATAAATACAATTTAGCCCCTGAAATGTTCCGAGTTCAACCCTAAATGAATATGTTCCCACAATTTGACTACTCCTCGAGAGTAGCGAGAAGAAGAAGATGAGCAAGATCCGTTCGTCTGCGACAATGCCCCACCGTGATCAGCCGTCACCGGCGTCTCCCGTCGTAGTCACACTCAACTGTATCGAAGATTGTGCGCTTGAGCAAGACTCACTCGCCGGCGTTGCTGGTGTCGAGTACGTCCCTCTGAGTCGAATCGCCGACGGTAAGATCGAGTCAGCAACCGCCGTTCTCCTCCATTCCCTCGCGTATCTTCCACGCGCAGCTCAACGACGGCTCCGTCCTCACCAGCTCATTCTATGCCTTGGTTCTGCTGATCGAGCTGTCGATTCGACTCTCGCCTCCGACCTAGGTCTAAGGCTCGTCCATGTCGATACTTCACGAGCCGAGGAAATCGCCGATACAGTTATGGCGCTTATCCTCGGACTTCTCCGGCGGACGCATTTACTCTCGCGTCACGCGCTTTCGGCTTCTGGATGGCTCGGATCGTTGCAGCCACTTTGCCGGGGAATGAGACGGTGTCGTGGTATGGTTTTGGGTATCATTGGCAGATCTGTATCCGCTCGGTATTTGGCTAGTCGGAGTTTGGCTTTCAAAATGAGTGTGCTCTACTTCGATGTCCCTGAGGTATGAAATGTTATGAATGTCTCCTTTAGCTTAGAATAAACTGATTATTTGAGCAACGAGAAGCCTAAAACGTGTTGAGCTCTGGATTTAGAATAGCTTTAATGGACCATTGGTTGATTAGGATGGTCTTTGTTTCTTTATAAGGAATAGAATTGTGGAATGTTTGGAAATGTTTAGCTCCTACATGCCTAAGCTGCATACTATAGTGTTTTGTTTGTTGTTGTTGTTAATGGTTGATTTTGAATCTGTCCAGGGAGATGAAGAACGAATCAGGCCGTCGAGGTTTCCGCGTGCTGCGCGAAGAATGGATACATTGAATGATTTACTAGCAGCTAGTGATGTTATTTCACTTCATTGTGCGTTAACGAATGATACGGTTCAGATACTCAATGCCGAGTGTTTGCAGCATATAAAACCTGGTATGATTTTTCTCGTCTAGTTAGTCAAATGAAGTTTTGATACTCTTGATTTCTCTCATTCACTCTAGTTCTGGTTGATAAAGTTGATTTTGATATGTTAGGGGCTTTTCTTGTAAATACCGGAAGCTGCCAGTTGCTGGATGATTGTGCTGTGAAACAACTTCTAATTGACGGTACTATAGCTGGATGCGCTCTTGACGGTGCGGAAGGTCCACAATGGATGGAAGCATGGGTATGAATTTCAAATAGAAACATCATATCCTCTCTTTCTGTTTTTATGTGGCGTTCATTATATCTTGTTATAATTGCAGGTGAAGGAAATGCCGAATGTGTTAATCTTACCTCGCAGTGCAGATTACAGTGAGGAAGTATGGATGGAGATAAGGGAGAAGGCCATATCTATCTTGCATTCATTTTTCTTAGATGGTGTAATACCAAGTAACACTGTTTCTGATGATGAAGTTGAAGAGAGTGAAGCAAGTGAAGAAGAAGAACAATCACCTATCAAACATGAGAAATTAGCACTAGTGGAATCCACCAGCAGGCTACAGGGAGAAAGTACTCTCACTAGTACTGAAATCGTTCGTAGAGAGGTTAGTGACTCGAAGGAATCTCTTAGCCCTGGTCAGCAGCAACAAGTTTCTGTTCTGCCTCAAAATACTGCCGTAAAACCTGAAGTAAGACGTAGCAGATCCGGTAAGAAAGCCAAAAAGAGGCATTCACAGCAAAAATACATGCAAAAAGCTGAGGGTTCCTCAGGTTTACATGAAGAAAGTACTTCACGGAGAGATGATACTGCAATGAGTGACACGGAAGAAGTATTAAGTTCTAGTTCTAGATGTGTATCTCCCGAAGATTCAAGAAGCAGAAAAACACCTCTTGAAGTAATGCAAGAGTCTCCCCAAACTCAGCTTGTAACGTCAAGCAAAAAGTTCATCGGAAAGTCAAGTGAATTGCTGAAAGATGGTTATGTAGTAGCCTTGTATGCAAAAGACCTCTCTGGTCTCCATGTTTCCAGGCAAAGAACGAAAAACGGAGGTTGGTTCCTCGATACTTTGTCCAATGTATCCAAACGTGATCCTGCCGCACAATTCATCATCGCATACAGAAACAAGGTAAACCTTCTTTTCTCTCTCTCTATGTGCCTAGTTGTTCTGTAGTAGAATCGAGCAAAATTCCCATTATATAGAAATACTATAATCGGTTTTGATGTATAAACTCTTGTTCCTCAGGATACTGTTGGTCTTAGATCATTTGCTGCTGGTGGGAAGTTATTGCAGGTATTTCTTTACATCTAACCGTCGATAAGTTCGAAAGTTTATGTTCTCTTGAGAAAACTAAAATTGGTTTTTTTTTTTTCTTCTGTGTGTGAGCATAGATCAATAGAAGAATGGAGTTTGTGTTTGCTAGCCACAGTTTTGATGTGTGGGAAAGTTGGAGTCTAGAAGGTTCTTTAGACGAATGTCGGCTTGTTAACTGCAGGAACTCCTCAGTAAGTCTCTGTCCCCGCATAAATAACCCGTAATTGAAAGGGAAAAAGACTATAATTCTTGGAAAACAATGTTGCAGGCGGTATTGGAGGTGCGTGTGGAGATACTGGCGATGGTTGGAGACGATGGTATCACACGATGGATCGATTAAGAAAAAAAAAAAAACAGAGTCTCTCCATTTGTGAGTTGTCTCTTTTGGGTTATCCATTTTACATCCTTAGGGTTCACAGACCAAAAGAAGAGCACCCATTTTTTTGTGTGTTTTCGTATCGTCTAATTCGTATCAACCATTTGTAATTTGTTCTTTCCGTTTGCTTAGAGAGACGTTTGCCTTTTTTTGTTTTTGGGTGTGGTCATGATCAACTTAAAAGTATTGTGTGTTTTGGTGTTTAGTCTTTTGAAATAGATGTCGTGTGGGTTGGTGTGTGTATTGTGTATATTGCATTCGAACACGTGCTTACGATCATCGTACACGTGGCAGTTTATGTAGCGTCGATTTAAAATTAGTAGGCTTTGCGTGTGGTTTTTTAATGGCGTCAGTGATGGTACTAGAACCTCCACATGGCTACTACTTCTCAGTCCCACGCCATGAACCAGAGCAGCCGGCTCCTTACACGCGTCTGGCTATAATCCAATTTCCCTTCGAAAGTACGCTTCTACCCTTCTCTTCTTTCTCTTCCATATACACAACAAAGTCACCATTTCTCTTTTCAAACACGAAAGCGTCGTCTTCACTTTTGAAACCGAAAGGTCAACTTTTTGTCTGAGTTTTATGGTGTTCGTAAACCCTAGCCAATCTCATTGTTTCTCCAAGAATATGAAATTTTCGAGTTTTAATACTCTCCCTCCTCACACGGCGGCTCCGACGACGACGATGCCGGTTTCTGTACGGAGCAATACGATGTCGTTTGATGAAGATCCAACGAAGAAGATTAGGAAGCCTTACACAATCACCAAGTCTAGAGAGAATTGGACTGAGCAAGAACACGACAAGTTTCTTGAAGCTCTCCATTTGTATGTAACAGAGAATTTCACCTTCTCTTACTTTCTTCAAGATTTGTTCTTCTTGTGGTGTAAAATGATTATGTCTATTGATTACAGATTTGACCGAGATTGGAAGAAAATCCAAGCCTTTGTTGGATCAAAAACAGTGATTCAGGTTACTAAAGAATCTAATCTTGATAGTAATTTTATTATTTACTCTGTTCTTGAGTTGTATTGAATTATGATTCATTTTTGAATGTTTTGTTGTAGATAAGAAGTCACGCACAGAAATATTTTCTCAAGGTTCAGAAGAATGGGACCAATGAACATCTACCACCTCCTAGACCTAAGAGGAAAGCAACTCATCCTTATCCACAAAAAGCTTCTAAAAGTGGTAAATCATTGGTCTGTTGTTATGTTCTGTCTTTTCGAATCTTAATCTCGTCTCATGATTGTGTCTTTTTTGTTGTTGTTTTTGATGCAGTTGCTCTTACATCTTCAAACGCATTGGTTGAACACAAGTACTTGTTTAACAATGATTCACAGTCACTAACCAATACTCCTAGCAATGGATTAATGCACAACAATGTTACTACGCCAAAACCGGTGATTAAAGGTAAGAATCTGTTCTTAAAAATGGCGGTGTATTGAACTATTGATTTATGTATTAGTTAATAATGTTGTGGTAATGAATGTGGGAATGTAGAGGAATTAGGAGTAGCAGAGAACTGTTGCAGCTCTAGTAGTACTAGAGATACGCAGAGGACTCGGATCGTTACAGAGACAAATGATCAAGAAAGTTATGGAAAGCCTTATAGAGGTAAAAGATTCTAACTTTGTATAGGGAGAGCAAACTCGATATTCGGTCTTTGTGAGTAAATGCTGATTATGTGTTTGTTTGGTATTTGGTTTTCGAAACACAGTGATGCCGAATTTCACTGAAGTCTATAGCTTTATAGGAAGTGTGTTTGATCCTCAAACAACAGGTCATGTTCAGAAATTAAAGCAAATGGATCCAATAAATCTTGAAACGGTATGTTACAAATACTTCATTTGTCTACTACTCGGTAACATATCCGGAATCTAAAATGTCGATTATTCATCAGGTCCTCTTGTTGATGAAAAATTTGTCTGTAAACCTTACGAGTCCCGAGTTTGAAGAACAAGTAAGTGATTAGTCATCGCTTTATAACATTTTCACTTTTCGGTCTTTAAATACTTGAGAGTAAGAAATTTTCTTGGTGGGTTTTTGCAGCGGAGGCTATTATCGTCGTATAATGGCAAATAGAGATCAAGAACAATGAAAGAGAGGGAAAAAAACCATTACTCTATCTCTCATTGTAATCTCACTGCCTATGGTTTGGAGTTACATTTACATATCAACCTCACGTTGGTCGTGACTGGACCAATCACCGTGGCCCGTATGGCTTGTGGAGGTGTGAGGTGGTTGTACATATATAAGTCAAGAGTTTGGAACATCTTGAGAGATATTAGATGAAGTTTTGTGTAGTAAGACAGATGTTGGCGTTTTGCTTTTGAAATATGTGCTCTTATTCCGAATGAACTACAACTTTTAATGTTTTTGTAACTACTTCCTCCCTTTTAACAAAGTTACCTCGTTTGTGAAGTTGTGTGGTTCAACCGCCCCTTTGTTACCAATCGGATAAGCTACTATTAAAATGGATGCTTGAATTAGATGGTTGAAAAAGAGGGTTAGAAGTTAAGACGAGGTGTTAGTGAACCGTTAAAATATATATTAGTTTGTTGCTGCCTTGTTTGTCAAACGGGTCTTTGTTTCTTTTTAAAATGAAATAAATTAGATGTACATATGTTTAGTCATTTTTTTTTACAACTGATCAAACATTCTTCCACCGTTTTGTTAAAATGTGGCAACCAGTCAGAAGCAATTTATATTTACATTTTTATTTTTAATGTTTAAATTACAAATAAAGTGCTAAGTTATTTTTTTGCAGATTTTTGATATTTTATTCCTAGTTCATGTGACAGTTGTATTTTGTATTATTACCCTTTTCCTTTTTACAGATTTAAACTATTTTGAGAAAAATATTTTTACTAAATTAATTATATTTTTTAACTTGTTTCTACCATTTTTCTTGAAGAAAATAATAAAAGCAAACTAATCTTTTTGGGCCTTTGACATAAAAACAAATAATTTTCGATACATATATGTTTCCTAGTTATGCTAATTGCCAACTATTTGCAATATGAATAAAGAAAGATAGAAAAAAAATTGTTATCATGGATATGCAAATTAATTTTCTATACAGATATGTTTTCTTTGCAAAACAATAGTCAATATTGTTGTGAATCAAGAGAACGAATGGGGAAGATTGTGTTTATTCATTAATCATAAGATCCTTTATATAGGATTATTACAAGAGAGAAAAGGAAAATTCCTTTTCCTAATGGGAAAAGGAAAGTACATAAAAGGAAAATCCTAATTCAACTAGGATTCATTAAACCGGCCTAAAGACTAAGTGTTAATGGGCCGTAAACGGACCAGAACTAGTTATGACAATCCACTATGATTTATAACACTCCCCCTTGGATGTCATAACTCTAATGGGCTTGTAATACGCTTTGGATGTTGCCTCATTAAAACCTTACCAAGTAAAACCCATTTTGGGACAAAACCGTGGTGAAGGAAAAGAGTACAACACGTATTACTCCCCCTGTTCTGAACCTCACTGCAAGTCTTTCAAACGACGCATTCCAATCTGATAAGTAAATTTCTTGAACGTTGAGGTTGGAAGTGACTTGGTGAATAGGTCTGCTGAATTCTCACTTGATCGTACTTGCTGCACTTGAATTTCTCCATCTTTCTGTAGATCGGATGTGAAGAAGAATTTTGGCAGAATGTGCTTCGTCCTATCACCTTTGATGTATCCATCCTTAAGTTGAGCTATACACGCTGCATTGTCCTCGAACAAGACCGTCGATTCCTGCTTACCTTCGGCCATTCCACAATCCACTCTTATGTGCTGGGTCATCAGCCTTAACCAAACACACTCACGACTAGCCTCATGAATTGCCAATATCTCTGAATGATTAGAAGATGTAGCTGCAATGGCCTGCTTCATTGACCGCCAAGATATTGCAGTTCCTCCATGAGTAAACACATAACCTGTCTGGGACCGTGCATTATGAGGATCTGAAAGATAACCTGCATCAGCAAAACCAACTAAACCGTCCTTAGATTGGTTAGTATAAAATAGACCCAAGTCTTTCGTTCCTTGTAGGTAACGAAGAATATGTTTTATCCCGTCCCAGTGCCTTTGGGTCGGACATGAGCTAAATCTTGATAATAAATTCACGGCAAAACATATATCTGGCCTAGTGTGGCTTGCCAGATACATTAAAGCTCCTATGGCACTGAGATATGGCACTTCGGGACCAAGGACTTCTTCAGAGTCTCTCTTAGGACCAAACGGATCCTTTTCTAGATCAAGAGATCTTACCACCATTGGGCTGGACAATGGGTGACATTGATCCATATTAAAACGCTTGAGTACCTTTTCAGTATATGCTATTTGATGCACAAGGATTCCATCATTTATGTACTCAAGTTGCAATCCCAAACAGAACTTAGTTTTGCCTAGGTCTTTCATCTCAAATTCTTTCTTGAGGCATTCAACTGTTTGGACGATTTCACCAGGGGTTCCAAGGATGTTCAAATCATCCACGTAAACTGCTATGATAACAAACCCTTTGTTTGCAAACTTTTTTATAAAAAATACATGGACTGATGGGATCATTCTTATAGCCTTCTTTGACTAAGTACTCACTCAATCTATTGTACCACATACGCCCACTTTGCTTCAGTCCAGAAAGGGATTTGTTCAGCCTTATTCAGTGTTGTTCTCGAGAACCTTTCTTATCTTTGAGCTCAATACCCTCTGGTAATCTCATATAAATCTCATTATCCAGTAGACCATATAAGTATGCAGTTACAACGTCCATTAACCGCATATCCAACTTTTCTCTTATAGCCAGACTTATCAAAAATCTAAAAGTTGTAGCATCCACCACAGGGGAGTATGTCTCCTCATAATCTATTCCTGGTCTCTGTGAGAATCCTTGTGCAACAAGCCGTGCTTTATATCTCACGATTTCACCATGTTCATTTCTTTTCCTCACAAAGACCCATTTATGTCCAACTGGTTTAATCTCATAGGGTGTCCGAATTATTGGACCAAAGACATCCCTTTTCCTTAAAGAATTCAACTCCACGTTTATAGCTTCTTTCCATTTAGTCCAATTTTCACTCTGAGTGCACTCATATATCGACGTGGGTTCTAGATCCTCCATAAGTTCAAGTGCTACCTTAAAAGCAAATATATCATCGATTTCCACACACTTTCTATTCCATTGTATTCCAGACATAACATAATTCATTGAGATCTCATTATTTTCAGGAACGTCAGAACCATGAAACTCGGCGTCCCGAGTCTCATTGCTTGGAACTATCGGTTCAGTTATGTCTGGGGTTCCATCAGATTCCTCAACCACGATTTCAGCACCTTTCTTTCTTTTCCGAGGATTCTTATCTTTGGAACCTATTGGCCGGCCACGTTTTGAGTGTGGTTTAGATTCTGTAGCAACTTGATTGTGTCCCTCTTGAACATCAATTCTAATCGGTGCATTAACAGCTGGTATGTAAGACTTAGTTACTCTTTTCGGGTCAGCAAAGGAATCTGGCAATTGATTAGCTAGCTTTTGTAAATGTATAATCTTTTGGACTTCTAATTCACATTCTTGAGTCCGAGGATCTTGCCATTTTAAGGACGTTTGATTCCATATAATTTCCTTTACCAGTCTGTTATCTCCTCCTAATGTTGGATAGACAGATTCGTCAAAATGACAATCTGCGTACCTGGCCTTAAACAAATCACCCGTGGTTGGCTCAAGGTACTTAATGATAGTAGGAGAATCATATCCAACATATATCCCCATCCTCCTTTGAGGTCCCATCTTTGTTCGCTGTGGTGGTGCAATAGGCACATAAACGGAACATCCGAATGTTTTAAGATGGGATATGTCTGGCTCTTGACCCGTTATTAACTGTGATGGGGAATATTTATGTTCACTAGATGGCCTGATACGAATTAGCTCTGCTGCATGTAAAACTGCATGTCCCCAAGCTGAGACCGGGAGTTTTGATCTCATTAGCAACGGTCTAGCAATCAACTGTATGCGTTTAATAAACGATTCAGCCAAACCGTTTTGTGTATGTACATGTGCCACAGAATATTCAACACTTACCCCCATGGACATACAATAATCGTTAAACGCTTGGGACGTAAATTCACCAGCATTGTCAAGACGTATAGTCTTTAAAGGAAAATCTGGAAAGTGTGCTCTTAAACGTATGAGCTGAGCAAGCAATCTTGCAAATGCCACATTTCTAGTTGATAATAGGCAGACATGTGACCATCTCGTGGATGCATCAATAAGGACCATAAAATATCTAAACGTCCCACAAGGTGGGTGTATTGGTCCGCATATGTCTCCTTGAATTCTTTCCAGAAAATTTATCGTTTCCTTAGTTACTTTGATTGGTGATGGCCTAGTAATGAGTTTCCCTAGTGAACATGCTTCACACGTGAGATTCTTTGGGATAACTCTCCTTTCTTTCAAGGTGTGCCCATTAGTACTTGCTAATATCTTTCGCATCATGTTAGCACCGGGATGGCCAAGCCGGTTATGCCAAAAAGTGAAATTCTCAGTAAACTCTTTGTTTACCATAGCATTTGCTTCTATCATTCCGATCTTAGCACAATAAAGGCCCACAGAAATGGCAGGTATAGTCTCTAGGACTTTCTTATAGCCATGGACGGTTTCAAAGATTTGAAGGAATTCTTTGTTATTCTCGTCCTTAGTTTCAACATGAAGACCATTCATTCGAATGTCTTTAAAGCTCAATAGACTTCTCTTTGAACTAGGTGAATATAACGCATCAGAAATTTCTAGATGCGTGCCCTTAGGTAATAAAATATGGGCTTGACCGTGGCCTTCAATTAAATTTGCTATACCCGCAATTGTGGTTACATTTGCCTTTTTAAGTGTAAGATCAATGAAGTATCTCTTATCTCTTAATATCGAGTGGCTTGATCCACTATCCACAATGAACACATCCATATCGTTCATACTTCAAAAGAGATAACAATAGATACTTTTAAATAACACTCTTTCATTCCATAAAGTTTAATAGAAAGCAATAACACAAAACCAAAGTATAAAGTGTAAAACGTAAAACAAGCAAAACACAAAACACCAAAACAGAAAATCAAAATCAATCACTTAAGTATATCTGAGGTTTCAAAATTCATCAAGTCATCTTGCTCATGATCGAAATCTCCTTCATTATCATGCTGGATCATATGAGTTTCTGGATTCTTCCCTTTAAGGCTCTCTTTATAGAGTTCAACCAGATGCTTGGGAGTCCTACATGTCTTAGCCCAATGATTACTCATTCCACATCGATGGCAAACTGATTTTGGGTTTGATTCTCGTGGTTGAGAAGTAATACCACGGTTATTACGATCATAGTCAGTTCGGTATCCGCGTCCTCGTCCTCGCCCGCGGTTAGAATGATCGTTATGGAATCCGTGGCCTCGGCCCTGACCTCGGCCGTATGGATTAAAATGGCCACGGCCACGTCCTTGCCATCTACCCCCACGTCCACGACCACGATGTCTATAATCACTTTGGACGTGGTTAATTTCTTTCTTTTCATCTGTGGCCACATTCGCTTCAGGAAGTGGGGCTGATCCAGGAGGTCTCATCTCACTGTTTCTCATTAGCAGTGTATTATTCTCCTCGGCTAGTAATAGACATGCTATAAGCTTTGAGTATGTCTCAAAACCTCTTTCACGGTATTGCTGTTGAAGTAACACGTTATTAGTGTGAAAGGTGGAGAAAGTCTTTTCCAACATGTCTTTCTCAGTTACCTTCTCACCACATAGTCTCAATTGAGAAACTATTCTGAACATAGCCGAGTTATATTCTTCCACGGACTTGAAGTCCTGGAACCTGAGATTCCTCCAATCATAATTGGCCTTTGGTAACAACACCGTTCTATGGTGGTCATATCTTATCTTTAATTCTTTCCAAAGGTCCAAAGGGTTCTCAATGGTTAGGTATTGATCCTTGAGACCCTCAACAAGATGATGACGAATGATCGATATCGTTCTGTATCGATTCCTTTCATTCTCATTATTATCCTCAATGATACATTCGCCAAGTCCTTTAGACTTTAGATTTATCTTAGTATCCAACGCCCACTGTAAGTAATTGTCTCCAGAGAGATTGAGGGCAGCATAATCCAAATTGTTGATTTTCGACATCTGAAAACATTCATCCTATTCTCTAAGAACTATAAGATTTTAAAGTTTATGCATATGATGCAAAATAGGTCATGGGTGCTTATATAAACGGGTACGGATGCATGATGCTTATGAAACCAGATTTTTATGTTTAACAACCTAACATAATGTTTTTATATGCTCATGATGCAAGCCTAGTATTCAAATTCTAAACCATATGATGATATGACCGGATTTTAATCAAGCATGTTATGTCTATATGATGCAATCAGTTTCAGTTTCATGTTTATCAATCAACGAATCAATCCAAACAAGCAAACAAACAAACGAGTTCAAATAAATATGCAACCAAATTTGGACAGAGTGTTTACTGTCGATCGACGGGTGATTTGTGTCGATCGACACAGTTTAATTCAAACAACAAATTCAGGCAGAAGTTTACGTGTCGATCGACATAAAACTAGTGTCGATCGACACGGGTACAGATCATGCAATCGGTTTGGATTTTAATTGAATTAGGTTAGGGTTTCAAGTTAGGGTTTCAAGTGATTACGAATCATGAATCAATAAACACAATCAAGCAAGCAATAACAATAACAAGCATGATTTAGATTAGGGTTTCTAAGATTATCATGAATCTAGGTTCTTTAGATTAGGGTTTCTTATTGTTTACCTTAACCTCCGTGAGTCTTCTAGTTCGCCGTAACCGTTGATAGGCTGTATGAACTTTCTTCTAGTTCGCCGTAACCTTAAAGGCTGTATGAACTATGATTTGAACAGTAACGCCGGATGAACAGTAATCGTCGATGAACAGTAATCGTCGATGAACAGTAATCGTCGATGAACAGTGCGCGATGAATAGTGCGCGATGAACAATACGCGATGAACAGTACGATGAATAGTAACGATGAACAGTAATCGCGTTTTTTGTGTTTTTAGGGTTTAGGGAGCAACTCGTGCTGATAACGTGTTGTGAATCAAGAGAACGAATGGGGAAGATTGTGTTTATTCATTAATCATAAGATCTTTTATATAGGATTATTACAAGAGAGAAAAGGAAAATTCCTTTTCATAATGGGAAAAGGAAAGTACATAAAAGGAAAATCCTAATTCAACTAGGATTCATTAAACCGGCCTAAAGACTAAGTGTTAATGGGCCGTAAACGGACCAGAACTAGTTATGACAATCCACTATGATTTATAACAGACTAGAAATTATTATTTACTTTTAAAATCTAATTATTTCAAGTGTTTAAAAATCTATAAATTCAAGTAACTCCTGTGCATGCAACTATCAATTCATTTTTTTACTTTCTTCAAAATATTTTAAAAATGGTGAGAATACATACTGGTCGTAAAAAAATTGAAATTATTATTTAGAGTATAAATTATTATTTACTTTTAAAGCTTAATATTTTAAATGTCTAAAAATCTATGAATTACTATATATTCAATAGAATACTGTCCTCTCATTTGATATTTCCTGTATTGAAAAAGGAAATTCTTATTCTATAAATTATTACCATGTGTCAACAACTAATTTATCTATATATGACTGGTGAAGAAATTTATACCAAATATACTTACTATATATTTACATTGCTTTATTTTATTGTTGTGAAAGAATTACGTTAATTTTTATCATAAGTAGAAATAAATAAGTGGTATTTTTTGCTTGCATACAAATTTGGTAATTGGTATATAAACACTACAGCTGTTAATTAAAGCTTGAGGGTAAATATTTAGTGGATTCATGAATAGTACAACTGTTTATAAAATACTTCCTTGTAAGTAGTTAATAGACTTATGATAATTATACTTAAAATGATACACAACTCGTGTATGCATGGATTTGCGTCCATACATATATATATAGATTTTTTTTGGTGAATCTTACATTTTTAGTATAATTATCACTATAAAATACTTACAAGTAGTGTTTTATAAACATGTGTACTGTTCATGAAGGGTTTAGTAGAGTAATGGATATGTTTTTCGATATTTGGGCCTATTATCAGCCCATGATGGTAATTGTATGGGCTATGTTTAATTATATATACAAAAAATTAGTTATCGTCTGAAATTTACAAATAGTCAACATGTCTAATAAAAACTGTGGCAAAAAACAAAAATCCCTTCAATATTCATTATTAAAAATAAATAATAATATAAATTAAAAATATTATATTTCACAAACCCACATATAAACTTTTATACTTTTGGCCCAAAAAAATTATTTTTAAAAAAGTTTCAGATCTAAAAATATATTATTCTAAAACAATAATATGGCCCATTTAAAATTAAAAATGTTAGTGGCTTTAAACAATAATTTAGCCCGCATATCTTCTAGATCGGGTCTATAAATATCATAGATTATAAACAAGTTTAGAAAAATCATGATATAGTAAATATGATGAAGAGAATGTAAGAAATCATTGACTGCCGGAGCACTCCGTAGTGCGGTGGTTCACCCCACCCTCTTGGCACCCTAGGAATCGCGATTCCTACCTCCTACGGGAGGAATAATAGCTAAGTGGACTGGTCTGTGACCCACAACCCACATAAAAAGGTCGGACTGTGACACATAGACGACAAAAAAAAAAAAATCATTGACTTGTTGACATTTTAGTTATTATATTCTTTACATTATTTGGTTGGTATGAATATGATAAAGCAATAATGTCTTCTCTCTTTTAGTCCCACCTAAGGAAACCTAAATTATTAGAGGCCGCACTACAAATTATTCTTTCATTAATTGCTAAAATATTGAGAGCGAACCGAACCTTAAATATATAAATACATGATTAGTGATTTCTTCGAGTATGAAGATTCAATCTTTCACATTTATCACAAAAAAAAATGCCAAAATACATAAACAAAACAAAAGAGTAATCGTTTGATTACGATCTCAACATGTCAAATATACAATTTGAATCCACCACTAAAAAGTACTTAATAAAAAAAAAAAACTAAAAGTGAAAATTGATCTATCACTATCGAAATACTAATTTTGTAAAATTTGAGTTCAAAATTACCGTATAGATCGTAGTCCTCGAAAAGTGTGCAGAGTTGTAGATTCCACACCAAGTAATTGATAGATGCAAGTTTGAAAACATTGAGAAGCGTCTGATTTGCGTTTGGGGTGATGATATCGTTGATAACTATAGAAAAAAAAAGTTGTTTGGAGGTAGTCATGACGAAATCAATGAAAAAGATGAATAACACAGAAGCGGCGGCTAAATTTTCTAGGTATAATATCGAAACTCTTGATATTATGTAAAATTAAATAATTATTTTATTACGATAGACGGTACAAGTATTTATAGGAGTACAAGGAGACATTAGGTATTTTCCAACTACCGTTAAGTCCCTTTATAACATGTATATTTTACGATAAAAATGATGAAGAAAAGAGAGGTGGCGGCTAACGGGTTGAAAAAAATAAAATATCTAAAAAATTTAGGTATTAGATTGAGACTCCTGAAACTATATAAAATTAATCAGAAAATATGTTATCTTATTACTATATTACTATAGATGTTATAAGTATATACTTTACTGACACAATTAGATACTTATTACAAATGAGTCCCTAATGACATCTATACTTTACACTGATATCAATCTTTATAAAAATAGCAATTTGAGATAACATTTAGAAATCAATAAACAATGTATAACACAAAGCAAACAAACAATTTTAGTGCACTTCTTTGTGCTCATAACAAAAGTGGTTGGTTACTTTCTTATAAAGTTGATTCCATGTTTATTTCTTTAATATGTTCATTTCCAAACCAAAAAACGCACAACAAACTTGTTATATTAAAATTGGATTACAAATAAATAGTTAATCAAACGTTAAGGTTTTCAATTCTAGTCAAACCAACAAGTAAATGTGTATTCCACAGACTGTACACTGCACTGAACCTTACCTGACCACACCACCACAACGGCTATCAACATCAATTTATTTCCCAAAAACTCCTCAAACTACATTGCCAATCCACTATACAAAGAAGGCTAAAAACGTCATTTCAGATACCCTTCTCTCACCGTCACTACTACACATGCAATTACACGGAGACAGAAACTCAAAAGACAGCTCATTCGAGATCACTCAAACCCTTCTTTAAATTCCTCAAAAATTTTTATTTATTTTATTCAAAAATTCATAATCTTTGTTTTTTTCCTCGATTTCTTCATTTCGATGCTGTAACAAGCATCAATTTTGGCCGGAGTTTATTAATTCGCCGGAAAATTTGTGTTTTCCCGGCAAGAAATGCGAAGAAACCGGAAAAACTATTGATCTGTAATAAAAATGTCGGTGTACGATGCTGCTTTCCTTAATACAGAGCTTTCGAAACCGACATCGATCTTCGGACTCCGATTATGGGTCGTAATCGGAATCTTACTCGGATCTCTAATCGTAATAGCTCTCTTCCTTCTCTCACTCTGTTTAACCTCTCGCCGGAAAAACCGCAAACCTCGACCGGATTTCGTTTCCGCCACCGTGGCTACGCCGCCGATTTCAAAAGAGATCAAAGAGATCGTTCCAGACCATCATTACCAAACACAGAATGTTCCGGCAGAGATCCAGGTGGATATAGGTAAGATCGAGCATCGAGTTGTGTTTTCAGATCGAGTATCGAGTGGTGAGAGTAGAGGAACTGTGAGTGAAACGGCGTCGTATTCGGGTAGCGGAAATGTTGTTGGACCGGAGGTTTCGCATCTTGGTTGGGGAAGATGGTATACTCTTAGAGAGCTTGAAGCTGCTACTAATGGACTTTGTGAAGAGAATGTAATTGGAGAAGGTGGTTATGGGATTGTGTATAAAGGTGTTTTAACTGATGGAACTAAAGTCGCCGTTAAGAACTTGCTTAATAACAGGTATGATTCGAAAGTTTCTAATTTTATTGTAAAGATTGATCCTTTAGCTTGTTTTGAATTGGGGGTTTTGTGATTTGATTGGACTTGGTGCTTTGCTTTATATTGGTTTCATTCTAAAGTTTGGTCCTTTACTGGTTTCTGAATTGGGGTTTTTGCAATTTGTTGATTTGATTAGATTTGGTGCTTTTGCTCTGTATTGGTTTGATTCTAAAGTTTGGCCCTTTACTGGTTTCTGAATTAGGGTTCTAGGTATTGAGGATTCGGGGGTTTTGCAATTTGTTGATTTGATTGGACTTGGTGTTTTGTTCTGGATTGGTTTCAGTCTAAAGTTTGGTTCTTTACTGGTTTCTAGATTAGGGGTTTTAGGTATTACTTACCAATTAAGGGACTTGACTCTGTATTGAAGTTTATGTTTTAATTCTACATTTCTTCTTTTCCTGTTATGTGTTAAGATTCATTGAAGTATATGATTTTGGAAATGTACGTAGAGCAGAGGAAGCTCAGGATTAAGAGTGAAAGCAATCTCCAATTGTCTTGTCTGTCTCTTATTTTAACTGCTCTATGCGTATGAGTGTGGTCCTGAAAGTTGTTTTTATTAATGAATTCTATGTGTAGATTATGAGATTATGTCATGGGGTCACATGTGGTTTTTGATGGAAAGACGTCTTTACTAATAATAGACTATGTTTTTGGATTTTTGATCTATATGATGTGTAAGATTTGTAGTTGTGTGTGTCTTTAATGCACAGGGGTCAAGCGGAGAAAGAATTCAAAGTAGAAGTGGAAGTAATCGGGCGTGTACGACACAAGAATCTCGTTAGGCTTTTAGGGTATTGCGTTGAAGGTGCATACAGGTAAATAATACGCTGGTGCTCGTGTTTCTTATTTGGTATTAAAGAAGAAGCAATGTTGTGAACTTATATTGGTATCTTTACTATAGGATGCTCGTGTATGACTTTGTCGATAATGGAAATTTGGAGCAATGGATTCACGGTGATGTTGGCGATGTCAGCCCTCTAACTTGGGATATCCGTATGAATATTATACTCGGGATGGCAAAAGGGTAATTGTGGAATAGATCTTGAGTTATTAGACTCATCTTGCTCTTCGCTATGTTTATACGTAAATCTTTGTTATATTTACAGATTGGCGTATCTACACGAGGGTCTTGAACCAAAAGTTGTTCATCGAGATATAAAATCGAGCAATATCTTGCTTGATCGCCAATGGAATGCTAAAGTTTCGGATTTTGGACTTGCTAAGCTCTTGGGTTCCGAGAGCAGTTATGTGACAACCCGCGTGATGGGAACTTTCGGGTAAACTCATGAACTCAATGGTATAACTTTCTAGTTGTAACTTGAATCTTTGTAATAACTTTTTACTTTGCGGGGTTATTTGTTTAGCTATGTAGCACCGGAATATGCTTGCACTGGAATGTTAAACGAGAAGAGTGATATTTATAGCTTCGGAATATTAATCATGGAGTTAATCACAGGACGAAACCCGGTTGATTATAGTCGGCCTCAAGGAGAGGTATTTAGCAGATTAAACCAACCCGCCTTGTTTCATTTCTCTCTATGCTTTTTTGTAAATGAGTTTTGGTTTTGTTTTGGTTTTAGACGAATCTAGTGGATTGGCTGAAATCAATGGTCGGAAACCGAAGATCAGAAGAAGTAGTAGATCCGAAAATACCCGAACCACCATCCTCAAAGGCTCTTAAACGAGTGTTGCTCGTAGCTTTACGTTGTGTGGATCCTGATGCGAACAAAAGACCGAAAATGGGACATATCATACATATGCTTGAAGCCGAAGACTTGCTCTATCGCGATGTATGCAACAAAACATTTTTGTCTTAACATTTTTTACGAGTTTGAAAAATGTTAAAAACTGTGATGATTATATTTTTGCAGGAATGCCGAACGAAAAGGGACCACGGAAGCCGTGAGAAACAAGAGACAGCCGCGGCTAGTGAAAGCGGTGAGAGCGGTTCACGGCATCATCAGCAAAAGCCAAGGTGAAAAAGAGTTTCTTAGGTTAAGTGACTCTTTCTCACACGACTATTTTTTTTTGTTTTCATATATATATTGATTCTTATTATATAAAATGTGGCACATTCAGAATATTTTCATTCTTTGGCTCTTTGAGCCTTTGCCTTACGTTTAATTAACCTTTTCTTCTTTGTAACATTTTGTCAACGATTCACATGTCGTTTATAAATTATAAAATGTAATGTATTGGTTGGACCGACCTCGACGCTATGTTCGGCTCGTGCACAACGATTGGTCGATGGAATAATCCTTATCGCTTTTAAAAACGGTATGGGGCCAAGTGGACCCGTAAGGATTCTTTAAGCTCACGTGATTGTGTTTCCACACAATTATCTCTCGATTATGGGCCTACTTGTGCTTATTATCTTGAAATTTTACAAGTTGCAAGATTTTAAAAATTAATCGAATATTTGATTTATAATCAGACTTTGATAACTTGCTTGTCCCGATAACACAAGATAAGTGCACACTCGTCATCGATCCGACGACCGAAATCTCTTTCTCGTGTAGGAGGAAAACTTAGAGTTAGAGACAAACTATTTTTCTTCTTCTATATAGTTTGTTTAAATAAAACTAACATTGCGAATCTATGATAACTAAGTCATTCCTTTTTGTGATACTTTGATATTCCGTAAAGAAAACTTAACCACCCAAACAAAGCTTTTTTCTTTGAGAAGAAAAGAGTTTAAATATGTGAATGTATTGCGTACACAAATGTCAAAAAAATACATACATGCACCTATTTAAAGTTGACAAAAAAAAATTATACATATTATCACTAACCAAAACCTTATCATTATTAATTTTGTTAGTAAGATTCTTATATTATTTTTTAATGAAAATGAAACCATAACCCAAAATTAGTGTAGCAAATTTATGACTATGGGGGTGATTGGTTTAGCTGTAAAAATTTTGCTGTAGAACTTTTGCTGTAATTGTTTTTGCTGTAGCTGTACATTTTTTTTTTTGCTGCAGAATATTTTGCTGTAGATTTTGTTTGCTGTAGATTTAGAAGTTGTAGCTGTAAGTTTTTAGCTGTAACTATTTTAAAATAAAACATGATTGGTAAATATACAATATGTGATGTAGTTTTAGTTTAATTAGTCTGTGTAGATTAAAATTATTATAATTTAGAAATTAATTGCTACTTTAAACATATAAAATAAAATTAGTTAAAAAGAACAATTTTATATGTTCACTAAATTTATTTTATATGTTAAAAGGAGCAATAAATTTCTAAATTATAACAATTTTTATATGTATAAACTAATTAAAATATCATATCTTGTATATTACTAATCATGTTTTAGTTTAAAATATTTTTATATCTAAAAATTTGAAGTTACAGCTTATAAATGTATTGCAAAAAAATCTGCAGCAAAAAAAATGTACAGCTACTACCAAATAATTTTTACAGTCCAAAAAATAAGGCTTTAGGTTTTTGACAAGTTATAGCAAAAAAAAAAGCTTTTATTTTTTGGGTTGTAACTTTGAAAAGAAAGCTACATGATTGGTAAAAATTAGAAACAAATTTTTAGTTTTAGTTTGAAAGCTACAACATTATCGGTAAAGATTTTGTAATTTTTTTAAAAACAAAGCTGTAAACTGTTGTGAATCAAGAGAACGAATGGGGAAGATTGTGTTTATTCATTAATCATAAGATCCTTTATATAGGATTATTACAAGAGAGAAAAGGAAAATTCCTTTTCCTAATGGGAAAAGGAAAGTACATAAAAGGAAAATCCTAATTCAACTAGGATTCATTAAACCGGCCTAAAGACTAAGTGTTAATAGGCCGTAAACGGACCAGAACTAGTTATGACAATCCACTATGATTTATAACACTCCCCCTTGGATGTCATAACTCTAATGGGCTTGTAATACGCTTTGGATGTTGCCTCATTAAAACCTTACCAAGTAAAACCCATTTTGGGACAAAACCGTGGTGAAGGAAAAAGAGTACAACACGTATTACTCCCCCTGTTCTGAACCTCACTGCAAGTCTTTCAAACGACGCATTCCAATCTGATAAGTAAGTTTCTTGAACGTTGAGGTTGGAAGTGACTTGGTGAATAGGTCTGCTGAATTCTCACTTGATCGTACTTGCTGCACTTGAATTTCTCCATCTTTCTGTAGATCGGATGTGAAGAAGAATTTTGGCAGAATGTGCTTCGTCCTATCACCTTTGATGTATCCATCCTTAAGTTGAGCTATACACGCTGCATTATCCTCGAACAAGACCGTCGATTCCTGCTTACCTTCGGCCATTCCACAATCCACTCTTATGTGCTGGGTCATCAGCCTTAACCAAACACACTCACGACTAGCCTCATGAATTGCCAATATCTCTGAATGATTAGAAGATGTAGCTGCAATGGCCTGCTTCATTGACCGCCAAGATATTGCAGTTCCTCCATGAGTAAACACATAACCTGTCTGGGACCGTGCATTATGAGGATCTGAAAGATAACCTGCATCAGCAAAACCAACTAAACCGTCCTTAGATTGGTTAGTATAAAATAGACCCAAGTCTTTCGTTCCTTGTAGGTAACGAAGAATATGTTTTATCCCGTCCCAGTGCCTTTGGGTCGGACATGAGCTAAATCTTGATAATAAATTCACGGCAAAACATATATCTGGCCTAGTGTGGCTTGCCAGATACATTAAAGCTCCTATGGCACTGAGATATGGCACTTCGGGACCAAGGACTTCTTCAGAGTCTCTCTTAGGACCAAACGGATCCTTTTCTAGATCAAGAGATCTCACCACCATTGGGCTGGACAATGGGTGACATTGATCCATATTAAAACGCTTGAGTACCTTTTCAGTATATGCCATTTGATGCACAAGGATTCCATCATTTATGTACTCAAGTTGCAATCCCAAACAGAACTTAGTTTTGCCTAGGTCTTTCATCTCAAATTCTTTCTTGAGGCATTCAACTGTTTGGACGATTTCACCAGGGGTTCCAAGGATGTTCAAATCATCCACGTAAACTGCTATGATAACAAACCCTTTGTTTGCAAACTTTTTTATAAAAATACATGGACTGATGGGATCATTCTTATAGCCTTCTTTGACTAAGTACTCACTCAATCTATTGTACCACATACGCCCACTTTGCTTCAGTTCATAAAGGGATTTGTTCAGCTTTATGCAGTGTTGTTCTCGAGAACCTTTCTTATCTTTGAGCTCAATACCCTCTGGTAATCTCATATAAATCTCATTATCCAGTGGACCATATAAGTATGCAGTTACAACGTCCATTAACCGCATATCCAACTTTTCTCTTATAACCAGACTTATCAAAAATCTAAAAGTTGTAGCATCCACCACAGGGGAGTATGTCTCCTCATAATCTATTCCTGGTCTCTGTGAGAATCCTTGTGCAACAAGCCGTGCTTTATATCTCACGATTTCACCATGTTCATTTTTTTTCCTCACAAAGACCCATTTATGTCCAACTGGTTTAATCTCATAGGGTGTCCGAATTATTGGACCAAAGACATCCCTTTTCCTTAAAGAATTCAACTCCACGTTTATAGCTTCTTTCCATTTAGTCCAATTTTCACTCTGAGTGCACTCATATATCGACGTGGGTTCTAGATCCTCCATAAGTTCAAGTGCTACCTTAAAAGCAAATATATCATCGATTTCCACACACTTTCTATTCCATTGTATTCCAGACATAACATAATTCATTGAGATCTCATTATTTTCAGGAACGTCAGAACCATGAAACTCGGCGTCCCGAGTCTCATTGCTTGGAACTATCGGTTCAGTTATGTCTGGGGTTCCATCAGATTCCTCAACCACGATTTCAGCACCTTTCTTTCTTTTCCGAGGATTCTTATCTTTGGAACCTATTGGCCGGCCACGTTTTGAGTGTGGTTTAGATTCTGTAGCAACTTGATTGTGTCCCTCTTGAACATCAATTCTAATCGGTGCATTAACAGCTGGTATGTAAGACTTAGTTACTCTTTTCGGGTCAGCAAAGGAATCTGGCAATTGATTAGCTAGCTTTTGTAAATGTATAATCTTTTGGACTTCTAATTCACATTCTTGAGTCCGAGGATCTTGCCATTTTAAGGACGTTTGATTCCATATAATTTCCTTTACCAGTCTGTTATCTCCTCCTAATGTTGGATAGACAGATTCGTCAAAATGACAATCTGCGTACCTGGCCTTAAACAAATCACCCGTGGTTGGCTCAAGGTACTTAATGATAGTAGGAGAATCATATCCAACATATATCCCCATCCTCCTTTGAGGTCCCATCTTTGTTCTCTGTGGTGGTGCAATAGGCACATAAATGGAACATCCGAATGTTTTAAGATGGGATATGTCTGGCTCTTGACCCGTTATTAACTGTGATGGGGAATATTTATGTTCACTAGATGGCCTGATACGAATTAGCTCTGCTGCATGTAAAACTGCATGTCCCCAAGCTGAGACCGGGAGTTTTGATCTCATTAGCAACGGTCTAGCAATCAACTGTATGCGTTTAATAAACGATTCAGCCAAACCGTTTTGTGTATGTACATGTGCCACAAAATATTCAACACTTACCCCCATGGACATACAATAATCGTTAAACGCTTGGGACATAAATTCACCAGCATTGTCAAGACGTATAGTCTTTAAAGGAAAATCTGGAAAGTGTGCTCTTAAACGTATGAGCTGGGCAAGCAATCTTGCAAATGCCACATTTCTAGTTGATAATAGGCAGACATGTGACCATCTCGTGGATGCATCAATAAGGACCATAAAATATCTAAACGTCCCACAAGGTGGGTGTATTGGTCCGCATATGTCTCCTTGAATTCTTTCCAGAAAATTTATCGTTTCCTTAGTTACTTTGATTGGTGATGGCCTAGTAATGAGTTTCCCTAGTGAACATGCTTCACACGTGAGATTCTTTGGGATAACTCTCCTTTCTTTCAAGGTGTGCCCATTAGTACTTGCTAATATCTTTCGCATCATGTTAGCACCGGGATGGCCAAGCCGGTTATGCCAAAAAGTGAAATTCTCAGTAAACTCTTTGTTTACCATAGCATTTGCTTCTATCATTCCGATCTTAGCACAATAAAGGCCCACAGAAATGGCAGGTATAGTCTCTAGGACTTTCTTATAGCCATGGACGGTTTCAAAGATTTGAAGGAATTCTTTGTTATTCTCGTCCTTAGTTTTAACATGAAGACCATTTATTCGAATGTCTTTAAAGCTCAATAGACTTCTCTTTGAACTAGGTGAATATAACGCATTAGAAATTTCTAGATGCGTGCCCTTAGGTAATAAAATATGGGCTTGACCGTGGCCTTCAATTAAATTTGCTATACCCGCAATTGTGGTTACATTTGCCTTTTTAAGTGTAAGATCAATGAAGTATCTCTTATCTCTTAATATCGAGTGGCTTGATCCACTATCCACAATGAACACATCCATATCGTTCATACTTCAAAAGAGATAACAATAGATACTTTTAAATAACACTCTTTCATTCCATAAAGTTTAATAGAAAGCAATAACACAAAACCAAAGTATAAAGTGTAAAACGTAAAACAAGCAAAACACAAAACACCAAAACAGAAAATCAAAATCAATCACTTAAGTATATCTGAGGTTTCAAAATTCATCAAGTCATCTTGCTCATGATCGAAATCTCCTTCATTATCATGCTGGATCATATGAGTTTCTGGATTCTTCCCTTTAAGGCTCTCTTGATAGAGTTCAACCAGATGCTTGGGAGTCCTACATGTCTTAGCCCAATGATTACTCATTCCACATCGATGGCAAACTGATTTTGGGTTTGATTCTCGTGGTTGAGAAGTAATACCACGGTTATTACGATCATAGTCAGTTCGGTATCCGCGTCCTCGTCCTCGCCCGCGGTTAGAATGATCGTTATGGAATCCGTGGCCTCGGCCCTGACCTCGGCCGTATGGATTAAAATGGCCACGGCCACGTCCTTGCCATCTACCCCCACGTCCACGACCACGATGTCTATAATCACTTTGGACGTGGTTAATTTCTTTCTTTTCATCTGTGGCCACATTCGCTTCAGGAAGTGGGGCTGATCCAGGAGGTCTCATCTCACTGTTTCTCATTAGCAGTGTATTATTCTCCTCGGCTAGTAATAGACATGCTATAAGCTTTGAGTATGTCTCAAAACCTCTTTCACGGTATTGCTGTTGAAGTAACACGTTATTAGTGTGAAAGGTGGAGAAGGTCTTTTCCAACATGTCTTTCTCAGTTACCTTCTCACCACATAGTCTCAATTGAGAAACTATTCTGAACATAGCCGAGTTATATTCTTCCACGGACTTGAAGTCCTGGAACCTGAGATTCCTCCAATCATAATTGGCCTTTGGTAACAACACCGTTCTATGGTGGTCATATCTTATCTTTAATTCTTTCCAAAGGTCCAAAGGGTTCTCAATGGTTAGGTATTGATCCTTGAGACCCTCAACAAGATGATGACGAATGATCGATATCGTTCTGTATCGATTCCTTTCATTCTCATTATTATCCTCAATGATACATTCGCCAAGTCCTTTAGACTTTAGATTTATCTTAGTATCCAACGCCCACTGTAAGTAATTGTCTCCAGAGAGATTGAGGGCAGCATAATCCAAATTGTTGATTTTCGACATCTGAAAACATTCATCCTATTCTCTAAGAACTATAAGATTTTAAAGTTTATGCATATGATGCAAAATAGGTCATGGGTGCTTATATAAACGGGTACGGATGCATGATGCTTATGAAACCAGATTTTTATGTTTAACAACCTAACATAATGTTTTTATATGCTCATGATGCAAGCCTAGTATTCAAATTCTAAACCGTATGATGATATGACCGGATTTTAATCAAGCATGTTATGTCTATATGATGCAATCAGTTTCAGTTTCATGTTTATCAATCAACGAATCAATCCAAACAAGCAAACAAACAAACGAGTTCAAATAAATATGCAACCAAATTTGGACAGAGTGTTTACTGTCGATCGACGGGTGATTTGTGTCGATCGACACAGTTTAATTCAAACAACAAATTCAGGCAGAAGTTTACGTGTCGATAGACATAAAACTAGTGTCGATCGACACGGGTACAGATCATGCAATCGGTTTGGATTTTAATTGAATTAGGTTAGGGTTTCAAGTTAGGGTTTCAAGTGATTACGAATCATGAATCAATAAACACAATCAAGCAAGCAATAACAATAACAAGCATGATTTAGATTAGGGTTTCTAAGATTATCATGAATCTAGGTTCTTTAGATTAGGGTTTCTTATTGTTTACCTTAACCTCCGTGAGTCTTCTAGTTCGCCGTAACCGTTGATAGGCTGTATGAACTTTCTTCTAGTTCGCCGTAACCTTAAAGGTTGTATGAACTATGATTTGAACAGTAACGCCGGATGAACAGTAATCGTCGATGAACAGTAATCGTCGATGAACAGTGCGCGATGAATAGTGCGCGATGAACAGTACGCGATGAACAGTACGATGAATAGTAACGATGAACAGTAATCGTGTTTTTGGTGTTTTTAGGGTTTAGGGAGCAACTCGTGCTGATAACGTGTTGTGAATCAAGAGAACGAATGGGGAAGATTGTGTTTATTCATTAATCATAAGATCCTTTATATAGGATTATTACAAGAGAGAAAAGGAAAATTCCTTTTCCTAATGGGAAAAGGAAAGTACATAAAAGGAAAATCCTAATTCAACTAGGATTCATTAAACCGGCCTAAAGACTAAGTGTTAATGGGCCGTAAACGGACCAGAACTAGTTATGACAATCCACTATGATTTATAACATAAACTAAATTAAAGTCCTAATTGATCTATAGTATAATTGATTGATTGATTTCACATGAAGATGCAATTGTAACCGTTGGATTAGAGGGAAGCAAAATCCGCTGGCTAAAATTGACTTTTCTTTGTGATGTACAGTAACGCAACAAGTAGCCGTACACGCCTTCACCTGTCATTTAACGTTTCGTCACAGCCCCGTGACTGAAACCTAATCTCTCCTCTCTACCAAATCAACGAACATTTATTTTCTTTTCCTTTACTTTGCTTGTTTATCTGTAGAAGAAAATCATTAGTCATATAAGAACAACGCGTATCACAATCTTTTATCTTTCCTGGAAATTTCTGTTCACATAAATTAGTGTTTGATTTTTCGGTAAGAACACTGACCCTTAATCCGATCTTGTCTCAGTTTCCGTCTCTTATTTCTTATCTTTATCGCTCAGAAACAGGCGAATCCGAGTTTCATATTTTGGAGTAACCGTTAGTTTTTGTCACAGGATCTATTATCTTTAGGTGAGTTTCGGTGCTAGATTTGATGTCTTTCGTCTCATTTCTATGTGAATTTCGACATGGGTTCTTTGGAATTCAGATTTTAAGATCTGGGTTTTGCTTAATATACAGAAAAATTGGATTTTAACATTGAATTTAAGAGAGAGCTCTTGTATCTTAGGGTAGAGTCTTAGATCTGTTGATTTCAAAGCGTTGACTTTTCTGGGAATTCCAATTTTGAATCGAAGAACGAATCTGATATTGTTTTTGTGTTCTTTATATGTGTTGGTTTCATTTCCTTGTTTTAGATCTGTTTGAGAAAAGATTCATACTTGAAAAATCCAAAGACTAAATTTTCTAAGAGAAAGTGTAATTAAACAAGTTGATCTTTATCTTGAATTGATATGGTATCTTTGTTCTTCTTTGTTTCTGTTTTTCTTTGTTCTCAGGTGAATCAATGGCTCGTCCACAAGACCCACCACGCGGTTTCTTCCCGTTCGGAAACCCGTTCAAGAATCAATCGTCGAAGAATCCGGTATTATCCTCAAAGCTTCTTTCACTGTTGAACAATTTCGAAGGAAACTTAGCAACTTCTATTAGTAAGCTTGTCCCAAAGGAAAAGAGTGAAATCTTGACTGTTTCATGGATGAAACTAGCAATGGAATCTCTTTGCGAAACACATAACGGTATCAAAACCCTTATAACTGATTTAGAGCTTCCGGTATCAGATTGGGAAGATAAATGGGTCGATGTTTATCTTGACGTTAGTGTAAAGCTTCTTGATCTCTGTAACGCGTTTAGCTCGGAGTTAACTCGTTTAAACCAAGGTCATCTCCTACTCCAGTTTGCTTTGCATAACTTGGAGACTAAATCTCAGAATCTGTCGAAAGCTCAAGCTTCCTTCGATAGCTGGAAGCAGCACGTTGTTTCCAAAAACACTAGGATTGAGAATTGCCGTGTAATCTTGAGTAGTCTTGTTCAGACCTTGAATCTCCCCAAGGTGAAAAACTCGCCGAAAGGGAAAGTTCTGATGCGTGCTCTGTATGGTGTAAAGGTCAAGACTTTATACATTTCCGGTGTTTTTGCTGCAGCGTTCTCAGGTTCGTCGCAGAATCTGTTTTACCTTACCGTCTCAAACGAGCTTCCGTGGGCACAATCCTTCACGGAAATGCAGAACACCATAAACGCAGAAATCAAGAACGTTTTTATATCAGACGGGTTAACAGTTCTGAAAGAGCTCGAGTCAGTTCATTCGGGTGTTACGAAACTTTACCCTTCGATCCAACAAGGATCGGTAGATCCGTTATCGCTGCAGCCATTGAAAGATTCGGCCACAGAACTATCCAACGGGCTAGATCTTGTTTCGAAGGAAGTAGATTGTTTCTTCAAGATTTTGTTATCGGGACGAGACACGTTACTGGAGAACCTCAGATCGGTCGGCGCATCAGCAACATCACAAAAAAAGTCTCCCGGAAAAAATTACAAAGGATTCTGATAAACTGTGTGTATAGATGGTACAAGTGTTCCATCTTGGTATTGAATGTATTAGGTGTTTGTGATAATATTGTGGTCGTTTGTATGAGATGCAATGAAACTAGTATTTGTATAAGTAAAGTTTATAATATAAACTCATCTATAAAGTTTGATAAACAAAAAAATCTTGAAACCATAAAGATCAAAACATTCATCAACGTTTGCTATTATCGTACCTCTCTAGTTAGGACAGAACCAGTGTCCAAAGTTTGATTTTTGGAATTGGTTATTTCCGGTTAAGGGTGAAATCACGTTGACTTGGACCAAGTCGTAGTCAAAGAAATGGCCAAGAAGAGAATACAGAGAAGCTACAATGTATTTTCACGAGTCGTCTCTGAGAAGAAGACCCTTCTTCTTCATTTGATTTGCCAATCAGAAGTTTCACACTTTCACACGTTATTGTTTTTACTCTTTTTAAACCCCACCAAGAAGATAATCTCAAACACACACAAAAAGTCTCCTCTGTTTTTCTGCTCTGTTTTACGCGTTCTAGCTCTTTGTTTCCATTTCCTCTGTTTTCCGCTCTGTTTAATTTTGTTCGGATAGAGATATTAATGTCAATGGAGATAAGAAGCGAAGGAGTGGCTATTAATGGTGGTGGTTATGTTAGGTATAATGTCTATGGCATTAACTTTGAAGTTCCGAGCAAATACGTTCCTCCTCTTCGTCCTCTCGGTAGAGGCGCTTCTGGTTTCGTATGGTGAGTTTGATATTATTTGTTTTGTTATTTTGGTTGCTTTGTTTTCCAATATTGGTGAAAAAGTTGCATCTTTTCTTATGTTCTTGATGAACTGATGAAATATATATGATTTGGTGGGGTTTTTTCTAAAGTATCAGTTATATATGAATATTTTCCTCTTTGAAGCGGTAGATTTTTGCTTTGTAGTAAGAAATAGATGTAAGAAGATTTTGAAGGATTATAATTTCTTGATCTTTGATGTTGATTCTTAGTGCTGCGTTTGATTCGGAGACGGGAGAGGAAGTAGCGATAAAGAAGATTGGTAATGCATTTGAAAATATTATTGACGCCAAGAGAACTTTGAGAGAGATAATGCTTCATAAGCATATGGATCATGACAATGTAACAAGCTTTGTATTTTTTTTAAACCTTTTCCTTGTAGATTTCCGATTTTTCGAGTATTGATAATTTCGTTTCCATCTCGTAGGTCATTGCCCTTAAAGACATTATAAGACCACCTCAGCCAGAGAATTTCAATGATGTTTACATTGTTTACGAGTTAATGGACATCGATCTTCATCAAATTATACGCTCAAATCAACAGTTAACTAATGATCATTCTAGAGTACGCGTAAACCTCTCTAATCTTCTTATACAATACCTCAAGTAGTCCATCTTTAGAATGATTTGAGTTTTGTATGTTTTTGCAGTTCTTTCTTTATCAGTTGTTGCGAGGACTCAAATACGTGCATTCAGCCAATGTATTGCATCGTGATTTAAAACCGAGTAATCTCCTCCTGAATGCAAATTGTGACCTCAAGATCGGGGATTTTGGACTTGCGAGGACTAAATCAGAGACGGACTTGATGACGGAATATGTTGTTACACGTTGGTACCGAGCTCCAGAGTTACTCCTTAATTGCTCAGAGTACACCGCAGCTATCGATATTTGGTCTGTCGGTTGTATATTCGGCGAAACAATGACTAGAGAACCGTTATTTCCGGGAAGAGATTATGTTCAACAACTTAGACTCATCACTGAGGTAAAATATTTTATTTCATTTCACATTTGTTATGTTGGTCCATAAAACACATTATTTCATTTACATTTATTATGTTGGTCCATAAAACAAACTCATGTGTTATACTTTAATCTAATTCAATACACAGCTGATAGGTTCACCGGATGATTCAAGCCTCGGATTCTTAAGAAGCGACAACGCGAGAAGATACGTAAGACAACTTCCACAATATCCACGACAAAACTTTGCGGCTAGATTCTCAAACATGTCTATTGAAGCAGTTAATTTGCTACAGAAAATGCTTGTTTTTGACCCGAACAAACGCATAACAGGTAAAGAAGAAAGAATTAGAAAGATTTTATTTTATGTGTTACATATTTTTTTTTATGATAAGTTTGAGTTTCTTTTGAGTTGTAGTTGATGAAGCTTTGAGTCACCCATACTTAGCGCCGTTACACGACTGTAACACGGAACTTGTGTGTGTGAGACCGTTTGGTTTCGATTTCGAGCAACCTACATTGACCGAAGGGAATATCAAGGAGCTTATATATCGTGAATCAGTCGAGTTTAACCCTCAAGATTCCTAGTGAGACCCGAAGAGAATCTTGAAGCTTTTACTTATGTATCTTTATTGAATCTCTGATAAAACTAAGTCTTTAATATGAAATAAGAAGAAATAATGTTCTTAGTTCGATATTGGATTTTGGCCCAACACTAGTCTAACTCTTAATTCTGATATGACTGAACTCATGAAGAAACCATACACTTGAGTATAATCTTGCATGCCTTAGTCTGTTTTTTAGATTTAGTTGAACATCTTGCATGGCCTGAGAGATTACATATTTTTGGGTGTAGAACTTCTTGGTAATGAAAAAACAAATCATTGATTAGGTAAGTGTTTTTTTCTCTTCACCATCCATCTTTTAATTTGGAATTTCGGCAATTAAAATAGAATGTCACATTAATTAAGAAAATCTGTTAAATTATATTATTTGAAAGTTGAAACATATCACGAATGAAAAACAAACAAAAAACATATCACTATATGAAGTAGGTTATGCTATGTCACTATGGCCAAAAAGAGTAGGTTATGTGGGATTACCTAAATATATATGTAGATGTTCTTTTATAATTTTTATGCATGAACAATTGAAATATACCTACCAAACTTTTTGGTTAATTATGAAAACTGATACAGGTTAGAGACAAAATAAAATAGGGAAATTGATTTGCTCAGGCACAAAAGTAAATAAATTAGAATCAAACATAATAAGGATAAATTAAAGTAATTACCAAAAATAAAATGGAAGATTTGACCCGTGCTAATCGATAGAGTCAAATCATATTCATATGATTTCTTTGTTAAGAGAATACACATTATACACCTTCGAAATAGCAAATATACAATTAATTATCTTTTTTTTTTTTAAACATCATACAATTAATTATCTTTTTGCCAAATATTATAGTCAATTAAACTTTTAAGAAATGTTCATATTTTTATTTATTTTTTACAAAAATAATAATGGTTGAGACGAACAACGACTCCATAACGACGAAACATTCCTTTTTCTTAAGATAAATACTAAAATAATGATTATCACCATAGATTAAAGAAAAATAAATCGTTTCATCTTCTCCTTCTCCTATTAATAAGACCTCCCCTCTCAAACCTCACGAACACCACCACGGCTTTTTTCCGCCATGGGAGAGTGTAAGAAAGATCAAAAACCTTTCTTTTACGAAAAAGCTAAAACCTTTTCATGTAATTCACATACTTCTTTGTATTGGCTAATCTCTAAACTAATCATAACTCTCGCAATTATATTCTCTCTCCAATTCGTTTTCTACCCTCTTAATCTCATCTATTCTTCCCCACCTCGATCTCTCATCAAAACCGATGTTTCACTAACCGAATCCGGATCCGGTTCCCTGAACCGGAACAAACCGAGATCTAACACGTCGTTTTCGGAATCGCCGGTTCCGCGAAACTGTGAAAACACCGTAAAGACTACATTAAGCTCTGGTGGAAACCGGAGATGAACGGTGTCGTTTGGTTAGACAAACACGTTAACCAAAACGACACCGTTTCATTACCTCCGATCAGAGTTTCTTCCGACACGGCGAGGTTTAAGTATAAGTACCCCAAAGGTAACCGGTCCGCGATTAGACTGACACGGATCGTGTCCGAAATGGTGAGACTTTTGAACGGAACGGAGTTAGAGAAAAATGTGAGGTGGATTGTTATGGGAGATGATGATACTGTGTTTTTTACGGAGAATTTGATTAGGGTTTTGAGGAAATATGATTATAAGGATTTTTATTACATTGGAAGTTCGTCGGAGAGTCATGTTCAGAATGTGAAATTTTCTTATGGTATGGCTTATGGAGGTGGTGGATTTGCGATTAGCTATACTTTGGCTAAAGCGTTGGAGAAAATGCAAGATCGGTGTATTCAAAGGTATCCGGAGTTGTATGGTTCTGATGATCGGATTCATGCTTGTATGTCGGAGCTTGGTGTTCCGTTAACTAGAGAAGTTGGGTTTCATCAGGTTAGTCCTCTGTTTTTCTATTAAAAATAAATTAAACTTTTTCTAATTTTTTTTCTCTCTCTTTTTTACTTGTTAAGAAAAAAGCTATAGTATCTTTTTAAATAGAGTTTTTCATATTTTTAACCTTTGGTACATTTTTAATTTTGGTAGGAAAATTAGTGTTTTGATATCTTTTGTCAATCTTTCATACACTATTTTGGAAAATTTATTTATTCTAATCCTAAATCACAAGTTACGTTAGGTTCATTGGTCTTAGGTAGTTTAGGAAACAGAAGAATATTCGATTAATGGGACGTGCATTTAATATTTTTCTAACAAAAATATACGGGATATGTTTTCTCGAATGTGAAGTTGTTACGATCCACAACCATTTTAAAGATTTTTGTTATATTTTGTTAGTGTTTCGATTAGATACTTTATTCTAGTCTATCTATCTAAAATCTACATAATTAATAAATATTTTATGTAATTACATTAGTGCGACAATTTCGGCAGTAATATAGGTCATATAGGCTCAACATAAAGTCATAAAGGCTCTTAACTTCTTAACTCAAAGTATGTCGTTAGTTTACATGCGTGTTACTCTTACATTCCTCCTTGCATTTACATTATTTGTGTATTCTTTTGTTATTCCTAGGCTATTATAGATCACCAGATCTAGGAACATCCTACACGAAATCTTAAATATAAATCAAACCGTAAATTACCAAACATATATCGATTTGTGGAACCTATGTCCACCACTATGGCTCGACCTACATTAACTGATCCACATTTTTGTTTTTAATCAATGTTGTAACAGTTTGATTTATACGGCAAACTTCTAGGCCTTTTATCAGCTCATCCACTAGCGCCAATAGTCTCAGTCCATCATCTAGACATAGTTGATCCAATATTCCCAAACATGGGACGAGTCAATGCCTTGAAACGTCTCATGTCATCAGCAAGACTGGACTCAGCTAGCCTCACGCAGCAATCAATCTGTTACGACACCACGAACAAATGGACCGTGTCTGTCTCGTGGGGATACACGGTCCAAATCATTCGCGGCGTGTTATCACCTAGAGAGATGGAAATCCCTATTCGGACTTTTATCGACTGGTACAAACGTGGTGATGATAAAACAGACTTATAAGCAAGAACGCATGTCAACGACCGCGAGTGTATTATTTATCGAATGCGCTTCCTGATTCGGCGTTACGTAGAACGGTTAGCCACTACGTGAGATGGTATGATATGTGGGATCCGGAATGTGATTGGAATATGGCTGATCCTTCAGAGCAGGCCCGTTATAATTTGCTGCCTAAAGCAAAATAATATTTTGATGCCCTTTAGGGCGCTCAAACTGGTGACCTTCAACACAAGTAAGGACATGTTTACCACTACACCATAACTTATATTCTGAACGTGATGCCCTTAAAATTGTAAATATATTGTGATGCCTAATGCCTTGGCTTCTTGGGCTTTAGCCCAGGGGCCGGGCCTGCTTCAGAGATTGAACAAGTTATTGTTTATAAAAGACCTGATCCTGATAGGTGGAGTAAAGATAAGGTTAGCTATATACTAGTACTATTTAAATTTGAAAATTTTATTTCATTTGTTTTTATTATATTATATTGAGCTTAGCTTTTTATTTTTTGGTGTAAATTTCAGGCTCCAAGAAGAGATTGTTGTAGAGTATTGCCAACGGAGAAGAATGGGACGATGGTGATCGATGTTGGAGCTTGTAAAGATGATGAAATCATTGAGTTTTCTGTAAAAAAGTAATTTTAATTACCATACTTTTTACTTTTTGTTTTTTGGCGACGATCCATGTTGTGTTTTCACTCACAAGTAGACATGTCAATTAAGACCAAAGCCCCAAGTCCGACCCGGCCCAGCCTTGAAAATTAGCGGGTTCGGGCTTAAATACATAAGCCCAAAAAAATGGGCTTTTCGGATTTAACCCATTCGGGCTTTTGAATTTTCGGGCTTAGCCCAGACGGGTTCGGGCCGGCTCGGAAAACCCGAAAAATATTATGCTGATTAAAATTTTAACAACATATTTTGTTTAAAGACACTTTCTAAAGATATCTTCATTAAAATATTTTATATATATTATTCATAAACCAAAACTTTTAACTTTTTAGTTCTATTTTACTATATGTTTCAAAAAACAAATCCGAAATTCTGACTTTTAACTCTATTATCTAGAATTTTAGTATTTTGATTTATGTTTTGTTTGGTATTACTATTTATTTAGAGTTAATTGGATTGAGTTGATATTTACATTCGTTTTGTGTAATTTTTGTTTTTAGTTAAATTGGATTTTTAGTAAGGGAAATTATTAGTAGGTGTTTAATTCTCTTGATAAAATTCAGAATATAATGGGTTGTTTGACGAAACGAAGCTCGGTTTTATCGATAAATAATTATTTTTTTTTATTTTTTTGTTTCAAAATAAAAGGTCGAAAAAATCCATAAAACCCTGAAGCCCGAATCGGGCCGGACCGGGTTTTAAAAAGTAAGCCCATATATTTTTCGGGCCGGGCCGGGCCGGACTTATATATATGCGGGTTTTACGGTTTTGGGCTGGGCCGGGCCGGGTTGACCCGTTTGACATGCCTACTCACAAGTCACACAAGTTATAGAGAAATTAGAGTATTTTCGGAATTTCCAACTTGTGTATGTATTTATTAACGGTTTTTAATTTAAAATCTTCATTCACCAATAAATTTTGGATTTTATAGGTCGTACATTGTAATTAATGGGCTTTTAACCCAAAATGTATTAAGTTTTGGCTTAGCCCATTCGGTATATTGACGATGTTTAAAAAGAAAAGAAACAAAAAAGAGTGAACAGCTGTAATGACGCGTTGACTCAGTCTCAACTCGGCCAAACTCAGTGGCCATAAACATTTCTCATCGCGTATCAGATTCTTCTGCTCACAATCCATTTGCAACAATGGCGATTCTCTGCAAGAGCATTGTGTTCAATACTTTCGCTCTCGTTTTCTCTACTCTGTTCGCCGTTTCCGTCGCCATTTCCTTCTCTCCGGCCGATGAGTACCTCGTCGATTGTGGCTCAGTCGTTGACTCCACCGTAGACAACCGCCGCTTCATCGGCGATGTTTCTCCGTCGAGTAATAATCTCTTCTCATCGGAAGGATCGATCACTCTCCAATCGGAAGATCAATCTCCGACGAGCCTCCCTCAGATGTACAAAACCGCAAGGACTTTCACCCAAAAGGCGAAATACGAGTTCAACGTCGTCGAGAAAGGAATCAAAATGGTACGTCTCCATTTCCGTAGCTTCAATTCGTCGAAATTCGATTTCAGCGATGCCGAATTTCACGTTACGGTTAACGAATACGTCTTGCTTCGGAATTTTAGCGGCGATGATGATCCTAGGGTTAAGGAATTTCTGATTTGGGTTGATGTTGGTAAAGTCGTAATTAGGTTTGTTCCGAGTAACGATTCGAAATTCGCATTTGTTAATGCTATAGAAGTTATCTCTGCACCTAAGGATTTGATTTCAGACGTTGCAGCCTCTGTTTCAAATGATGGAACTGAGAATTTCAATGGTTTAGTTAAACAAGCAATGGAAGTTGTTTACAGAATCAATGTTGGTGGGAAGAAAGTGACGCCGTTTAACGATACATTGTGGAGAAATTGGGTTCCTGATGATGTATTTATCAGATTCAGTGATGGTTCTGAGAAAGTTTACTTTCCCGGTAGGATTAAGTATAGACTCGGTGGTGCTAGTCGTGAAGTTGGTCCTGATAACGTCTATAACACCGCTCGTGTGGTGAGAAGCGACAATGGCGTGGTTCCTGGGGTTAATATGACATGGGAGTTTCCAGTGAGTAATGGTTACAAGTATCTAGTTCGATTGCATTTCTGCGATATAGCTAGTATGTCAGTTGGTATGTTGTATTTCAACATCTATGTTAACGGGAATTTGGCGTATCAAGATCTCGATATCTCGTATGCCACGGATTACGTATTGGCTTCACCGTATTACATTGATTTTGTGGTGGGTGATGATGAGTACTCTTCTTCTTCGGGTTTGATAAGTGTAAGTATTGGACCGTCGAGTAAGAGTGTTGAACACGCGGTTGATGGGATTTTGAATGGAGTTGAGATCATGAAGATGAATAACACATTGGGGAGTCTTGATGGGTTTGTTTCTACGGAAATGATACTTAGCCGTTGTCCCAACAGAAGAAACATTAGCTCGTTTTTGTCAATGGTTGCTTTCATGTGTATCTTGATGAGTGTTTACATTGTGACTCAAAGGAGGAAAGCTAAGGACGGATTCGGTTGGTTAAGGTTGTCCGATAATGTACCCGAAGAAACCAATCCGAAAACCTGGAATCGAGTTTGATCAAGAATGCCATGAAGCTTTCAGAGGTTAAAGCTAATATTGAAATATTGTCTTTGATTAGATTTGTTTCACAAGAGTGTTAATATTGATATATGTATATAGAGAGAGTATATTGTCGATATGTATTGATTCATTTTTTTTATTGTCTTTTGTTCTTGTTTGATGGTTTTGCGAGGAAATTTATATCATTGTGTTTGTATTATGGGTGGAACTAATTAAGAGTGATTTTTTCTTTCAAATTTATTGGAATCGAGCTCAATTAAACCAAAAACTCCTATGACTCCTATAATATTTTTGAATTGTATTTGACTATTTGTTGTTGTTGTGAAAGCGTAAGTGTTACGTAACTATTGTAAACCAACAATAGTTGTTTCTTAACCAAAGATAGGTTATAGATAGTTTCATCAAAAAGCACTAAATTGTAAATATATTCGATTGCTAAAGGGAATATAAAATTAGTCGAATAAAACAAAAATAAGAATGTATTACAAAAAGTCAAAACTTAGTGTGATGTAATGATGATGATGAAGAAGAAAGAAAATGAATGGGAATGGGAATGGGCCTGAATCATCTTTTCCTCGTTGGCTTTAGAAATGCACATCCCTTGTTGACACGCGTGAGATTCGTGGACGGTGAAGACAATGACACACATAAACCTTGACATGTGACACGTTTCCACTCCACACGTACGTACGGGCTCGAACCTAGCATAACCGAACACGAACTAGATTCTTTCACAACCATCCAATTTGGGTTATATAATTATATATTTTATGTATAGGCCTACTTATTTTACCTTTCATACATTATTGCGTCATAATTACGAATACTTTTATGGAGTTTTGTTGCTAGTATTTATGACCCATGTAGCTTAATGAGCTACTAGTTATATATATATTTTGCTTAGAGTGAACATTTGTGGCATGTTTATAGATTGGATTTAGACAGGTTTTAGTCGATCAATACTTAAAAGAATACTTAATTATCAAATAGGCTTTGATGAGCAACAAAAAGTAGCATGGTCCTTGGCCTCTTCCTTGAGTCAAAACTTATATTAATATTTTTATAGCCCTATAGGTTATATAAACTTCAAAATCCTACTTTTCCGTAGTAAAAAAACAGAATTCGTACGTAAACATATTCCCATGGTGGTATACTAATTAAATTGTTTGACATTAGAAGATCTCAGATTGATTAATATATAGAGATTGTAAAAAGCTATTAAACAATATCAGAATTAGTTGACATTTTGTGGGTAATCTGTTTAACGCAAAAAGAGAAATTAGGTGATATATAGAAGTATATTATTATGCGGGAATTTAATTTAGCTAGAGTTTTGTTGGATAAATAGTTGAAAATTGGAATCCAACTATAAAAAATGTTTGCTTCCGCGTTCAAAACATTGTTACCGTATCAAAGTCACAATTTTATAACGAATTTATAACGTACTTTGTACATATCGTATATTCAAATATCGAATAAAACGTTTTCTTATATACCAAATCATACATCTTTCATACCTCTTTTATTTTTTGTCATCTCGAGAAAAAAGGACAAATAGATGTAAAATAATGAAAGAAAACAAAAATCAAGATACATGGGGGAGTCACATGCATGGAGCATGCAACTAGCTTACTTCATCTAATTCCCACTCAAAACTTTCTCTTTATATATATACACTTTCTCTACCACTTCTTACCTCAAAACAAGCTAGCTCGATCCTTCTCACTAAAGCAATCGTGTATCTTATAAGATCTTTAAAATTACAGTGAGAGCGAGAGAGAGAGTATGGAGATCAGCAAAACCAATAATGGTAGTTCGAGCCCATCTTCGGGGGACGAGTTTAAGGGTATGATTAAGGGAGTAACTAAGTTCTTAATGATGGTGATTTCCCTTGGAACTATTATGCTTTGGATCATGATGCCAACACTAACCTATCGAAACAAGTGGCTGCCTCATATGCGTATCAAGTTTGGAGCATCAACTTATTTCGGTGCCACAGGTTTGAATTTAATAGAGTATTCATTAATCATCTATATTTGGTTGTCATAACTCCACTTATATATTTTCAAGATTCTCCGATTGCTTTAAATAAATATTCTTTTCATAAGTTAAACATTCTTATTAAACAACGACGTATCAAAATTGCTAACCGAAATAAAACGATTTGTTTCGCGTTAGCATTTACAAATTTTTAAATATTTGATTAAAAAGCGAGTGTAATAATTAACAAAAAAAAAGAAGTGATTGTAATAGTAAACGAGATTTCTAAATATCCTCTTCTTAATTTGTTTGCACGACAGGAACGACACTTTTCATGTATATGTTCCCAATGATAGTCGTAGCTTGTTTGGGATGTGTCTATCTTCACTTCAAGAAACAAAAGAGTCTACAAGATAACAATAGGTACTAAACTCAAATAAACCGGTGAAAAAATGTATAAATTCCATTACCTTTCTTTTATTATAACTTGTTTCAACGTAATCATAATAAAGGGAGACAAAGAGAGGAGTGTTGAGTGCACTAAGAAAGCCAATGTTAGTGAAGGGACCATTGGGGATAGTTTCGGTGACTGAGATCGTGTTCTTGGCTATGTTTGTGGCTCTTCTTCTTTGGAGCTTCAGCACTTATTTGCGCAATAGCTTTGCCACTATCACTCCTCAAACAGCCGCCAAACATGGAGAATCTTTGTAAGCATTTATTTCTCTTCTTTCGCTATCAACCACACACAATCTAGTATATATGCTTATGTTAGTTCAGTAATCTAATTATAAAAAAATGAACAAAAAGTTCTCTATAGATTACTAGAATAATTAGCATGGTTAATGATTCATAGCATAATAATTTCCAAATCATGGGGGTCAAACCTTAAGTTTTAATATTTCAAGAGAACATCTTAATTATAGTATGTGTTTCTAATAATTTTTATGATTTTGATGAGTTTAGGTGGCAAGCCAAGCTATCATCAGCGGCGCTAAGGTTAGGGCTGATCGGTAACATATGTTTAGCGTTCTTGTTTTTGCCGGTGGCTCGTGGCTCGTCGTTGTTACCGGTGTTGGGACTAACCTCGGAGTCAAGCATCAAATATCATATTTGGCTCGGCCATATGGTCATGACCCTTTTCACCCTTCATGGTCTTTGTTACATCATCTTGTGGGTCTCTATGAATGAACTCTCTGAGGTATTTTTTTCTCTCTTAAATCATCAAAAATTTAATTCAGAACTAACTGTTGGATTCAATTTTGGCTCGGCCTAATAGTCCAAACTCGGGTTCTACCTCTTGATAAAGAATAGAGTCAACGACTCTAAATTAGTACACCAATTTCCTAAAAATAGATTATCGTAAAATTTAACATTTTGGGTATTCACATGGCAAAAATGTGAAGATATCAAGCAATTAATATTGTTGATCCAAAACCGAAAATTTAATAGAAACACGCATTTTAAGGTGGGATATGTTTGGATAAGTGTTCGTTTGTAAAGAAATCATATACGACTCCTCCTCCAATTAATGTGATAATTCAATTCCATTCATGTTTTTTTTTTTATAACCGATGGAATCTCATATTCATATTGAACCACTAGACTAGTGTTTGACCATACAAAAAAAGTTCAAGATAATCCTACGATTTTTTTTTTTTTTTTGGTAAAATGAAATTCTATGAATTTTTTTAACAATTTTTTTTTTTTTTTAAATCCTGTGAATTCATAAAAAGGACGAATATATCTTGCTTAATATTTTTGTGGAAAATAAATTATTGCAGATGCTCATGTGGGACACAAAAGATATCTCCAATGTAGCCGGAGAGGTAGCTTTATTAGCCGGACTTGCAATGTGGGCCACTACATATCCGACCATAAGGAGAAAATTCTTCGAAGTCTTTTTCTACACTCACTATCTCTACATTGTTTTCATGCTCTTCTTTGTCTTTCATGTCGGCATTACCTTCTCTTTCCTCTCTTTCCCTGGTTTCTACATCTTCATGGTCGATCGTGTCCTTAGGTTTCTTCAGTCACGTGACTATATTAGGTTACTCTCTGCTCGGATTCTTCCTTCCGAAGCCATCGAACTCACTTTCTCCAAAAACCCTAGTGAGTCCCCAAAATAATATTATTGGACCTTATTTAACTTGTTATTGTGATTCTAGTTTCTAAGCTATTGATGTTATCTTGAATAGAGTTGGATTATAGCCCGACGAGCATATTGTTTGTGAACATACCGGAAATTTCCAAGCTGCAATGGCATCCATTTACGATTACTTCGAGTAGCAAACTCGAATCAGAGAAGCTAAGTGTTGTGATCAAGGGAGAAGGTAAATGGTCAACTAAGCTTTACCATAAGCTTTCTTCTTCTGATCAGATCGATCGCCTCGCTGTTTCCGTCGAGGGACCCTATGGCCCTGCTTCAACCGATTTCTTAAGGTGATATATCTCAAAGACCTATCTAATAACTTCAAATACTATTTTCTTAAAGTACAAGAAACTTGATTGATTTGATTGCTTGCGTTTCAAGAAAGTATTTTTTTGTTTTTGTGTGTTCTAGGCATGAAGCTTTGGTTATGGTGAGTGGAGGAAGCGGGATTACACCGTTTATCTCTGTCATACGTGATTTGATAGCCACAAGTCAAAACAAAAAATGCAAAATCCCCAAAATTACTCTGATTTGCGCGTTTAAAAAGTCTTCAGAAATCGCCATGCTCGATCTTGTCTTGCCATTATCTGGTCTCGAGGCTGAACTATCCTCTGAGATAGACATTAAAATCGAAGCCTTCATAACCCGAGATAAAGAAGCAAGTAGCGAAAGTGAAGCAACAAAGGAGAAGATTAAAAATTTATGGTTCAAACCAAATCTTTCAGATCAATCCATCTCATCGATCCTCGGACCAAACTCATGGCTATGTCTAGGCGTAATTCTTGCATCTTCGTTCTTGATCTTCATGATAATTATCGGTATCATCACTAGGTATTACATTTACCCGATCGACCACAACACCAACAAGATCTATTCAATGACTTCAAAAACCATCATATATATCTTGGTCATCTCCGTGAGCATCATGGCGACTTGTAGTGCAGCTATGTTGTGGAACAAGAAAAAACATGGTAACGTCGAAAACAAACAAGTCCAAAACGTCGATGTTCCATCTCCAATGTCTTCTCCTACCCCATGGGGTTACAATTCCATGAGAGAAATTGAAAGCTCGCCACAAGAATCGCTCGTGCGATGCACCAACCTTCATTTCGGAGAAAGACCTAATCTCAAGAGTAATATATACATAACCTTCATGCTCTGTCTCTATCTCTCTATATATCATTTTTCAAAAAAGGTCCTAATAGGTTCTTGTTGGTCTATTTTGAGCAGAGCTTCTACTTGACGTGGAAGGTTCAAGCGTGGGAGTTCTTGTATGTGGTCCTAGGAAGATGAGACAAAAGGTCGCGAAGATATGTTCCTCTAGTTTGGTTGAGAATCTTCATTTTGAATCTATCAGTTTCAGTTGGTGATTGCTTGTTATAAAGCACTCTGTTTTTCATTACTTGGGTTGCAAGTTAATAAGGTGGGGACTGTAATGTGACCTATCTTTTGTGTGCTTGTTACATTTGACTTGTTCGTTTTTTTTTCTCCTCTAGGAATCTGTAGTGTGAAAAAGCTTCCCCTAAAGTTTCGTTGTCCTTTTGTTTGTAATCTTTGCATTTCTTTATGTCACAAATTCGGGAGCTTTTGTAAACTGTAAATGTTTGAAATATGCTAATAAAAACCATTTTGGGTCGTTATATATGGTTATATCTATTTGTATTTCTTCGCTCATATATTATCCATGTAATCAGTTGGATATTTGATTATCTATCCGAAATCCTAGATTGAATCATGTGTTCAGTGCAGTCTTGCAGTTGCAGCTTTGCAGATGGCACAAATACCAAATTACTGGCATGGAGAAAGAGAAGTTACTTGGAAATTGAATAATAAACTCTTTACATTGACATGTCACAAATTAAATTAATTGAAAAATAATTTTAAATAACACCTCACTAACCTAATTAACAGATATACATCAATTTATTCAACGATATTGTTACTCCGCGCAAGATGTTAGCAAGTGACTTTATTAAAAAAAATCATGGTTTTATATGGAAAAATATAAAAATTTCACAAGCCTTATATAAAAAGGAACAAAACTAATTTGAGATTTACTGTAAAGAAAACTAATTAGTTAATGAATATACACAAGATTTTCTTATTAATAATTATTTGCATGAGATTTTCCCAAGGATTACAAAAAGGAATAAAATCGAAGGCAAAATAAAGGAGTAGAAATATCTACAGTATATGACTTTATCTATATTTAGTTTGTGAAGTGGAGAAAAAAAAAGTTACCTTCTGTGAATGAGAATTTGTTGGGCACGCGAAGATTGGTCCATGGGGACATATCGGCGTACAAAAGCCACACTCTAGAGGAACTGAAATCTAAATTATTCAACTTTCTATTATTTGATAATAAGCCCAAAAGTTGCATCACCTTTTTTATCTCTTTTTTTACGATGTATAGAGTATGTAACGTGTTCAATGTATCTTACGTGGCAAAGTGTGACAGTAATTCGTTATAACGAATTTACAGTCAATCTTTGTTTTTGTCCTAGCCGTAAGATGAGTAAGCACGAAAAACAAATATCATATGGAATTCAATATAATTGTTATTATTTGTAAGCAAACTAATATGATAAAAAATCAAATGAAATCTAAGATAATATTATTTTTAATATATATCTATTGATATTTTTTTTAGCTACACTAGTATGGTTAAAGATAATATGAAATCTAAAAATAAAAAATAAAAATAAAAATAAAATCTAAGACAAAATTACATTTATAATATATTAAGATGATAAGAAATCAATGAATATAGAATAGTGTTCCCAATATGAAATCATGAAAATTACACACGTTTAGACTCTTCCACGAGTCAGGCCCATTTTGTAAGTCAGCTCTACGACGCATACTTCTTCCTTTTGAACGGTGCTCAGCACACATCTACCGCATGGTTGGAGGAAGAAAAAAAAAAGTATATTTATTTGGGGTTTGTAAACAATAAACACTTATATAGGGTTTTCTAATATTCATTGCAAACTCCATTTCGCTCTGTTTTCTTCTTTTTCTCATCTTTTGTAAAATGGGATTAGGAGAGATGAATAAAAAAACGATTAAAATGGTGATTAAGCTCTTAACGATGATGATTTTGATTGGAACTATGGTGCTTTGGATCATGATGCCAACTTCTACTTACAAGAAAACCTGGTTAACACCTATGCGTGCCAAGCTTGGCAAATCGGTTTATTTTGGAAAACCAGGTATATTCACATCAGTTTCGTTGTTAAGCCAAAAGATCTAATCTAATTTTCAATTACTTTATATCGAATATCAATTATTTACTCTTTTTCATTTTATCAGGAGTGAACCTTTTAATTTACATGTTCCCAATAATTCTACTGGCTTTTCTGGGATGTATCTACCTTCACTTGAAAAAACAAACGAGCCTTGATCAATTTAATAGGTGATTAAATATACGTAACATTTATTCTTTAATTAATTAAGGCTTTGAAAAATATATTGGTATTAATTTATTGATATCGTATTCTTTATTTTCTGTAAATTTTTTAAGTGGGGTGGAGAGGAAGAAGAAAGATAAATTTGGTGCATTGAGAAGACCAATGTTAGTGAAGGGACCATTAGGAATAGTGACAGTAACTGAGGTTATGTTCTTGACCATGTTCATTGCTCTTCTTCTTTGGAGCTTAACCAATTACCTTTACTATACTTTTGTCTCCGCCACTCCTCAATCAGAATCAACCCCTGAAGATTACTTGTAAGTTTTATACATGGATTAGTGTAATTGTTTTGTCTATAGCAAAAATATAAGTACACAAATATAGTTTACAAAGATCATGTAGATTCATTCAATAGTTTAGCTTGTCAACTAATTGAGTGGCTATTTGCAAGAATGTTTTCTTCTTAAACAAACAAAAAAGAATGTTTTCATATATAATATTGTGATATAATGAATTTTTAATTGAATGAATTATAGGTCTTAAAATTAGAGTGTAACTTTAGTCAAACTTCAATAGGAAACTCAAACAAAGTTGATTGACCCCATTTTTGTTTTTTAACCTCAAGTTGATCGACCCATAATTTTCTCAATCACTCATATCATATCCTCAACAATTTGGCATTTTTGTAAACAAATCATGCATTATTAATAGCTAATTTGTCACATGACAAAAAAAGTTGGTTTTTTGTGTTTATTTTATGACAAGATGGCAAGCGAGATTCGATTCAATAGCGGTACGATTAGGTATAGCCGGGAACATATGCTTGGCGTTTTTGTTCTATCCGATGGCGCGTGGCTCGTCGTTGTTGGCAGCAATTGGGCTTACGTCAGAGTCAAGCATCAAGTACCATATATGGCTCGGTCACTTGGTCATGCCCTTATTCACCAGCCACGGCCTTTGTTTCTTTATCTACTGGCTATCCTCAAATCAAATATCTCAGGTTAGTCTATAATGTGCTTCACTATGTATAACTTTTAGGATTAATTTTTTTTTCTTACGTAGTTCATCGATTTTGTTTTTAGGTGTGGGTATTCGGTTATTCAATTCGATTTGGTTAAGTTATATTTAATGCTTTATTTATCCGTTTTTTTTTTGTTTTGAGAATTTATGGCAAATTTGTAACCGATTTTGTTTTGGTTTGGATATCAAAAAAAAAGGTGGTCTAACTCTAAATGTAATATATTCACATGGATTTTTAGCGAATTTTGGTCTATTCGAGCTAGTCTTTAATAGTATAGATTAATTTCTATTTTGGTTTATAGCTTGTATGGTACGAAAATGATGGAACCGGTTTGATCGTAAGTTTTGGTTTAGAAATCTTGGTTTGATTTCTGTGCTCACCTCTAATTGTTGGTTTTAATAGATGTTGGAGTGGAATAGGACCAAAATCTCGAATTTAGCCGGAGAGATAGCTCTATTGGCCGGACTTGCTATGTGGGCCACCACACATCCGACCATAAGAAGAAGATTCTTCGAAGTCTTCTTCTACACTCACTATCTCTACATTGTCTTCATGCTCTTCTTTGTCCTCCATGTCGGCATCTCCTACGCGTTGATCTCTTTTCCTGGTTTCTACATCTTCATGGTCGATCGTTTCTTGAGGTTTCTCCAATCTCGCAACAATGTCAAGCTTGTTTCAGCTCGTGTTCTTCCATCTGACACCGTGGAGCTCAATTTCTCTAAAATCCCTAGTAAGTTCAAAACCATGATCATTCTGTTTTTAAATTTCTTCTTCATTTGAGTGTGATTCAGATGCTAAAGTGTTAGTGTAGTGTTGATGTTTAGCCCGACGAGTACTATTTTTGTGAACATACCGAGTATTTCGAAGCTTCAGTGGCATCCATTTACGATAACTTCGAGTAGCAAACTAGAACCAGAGAAGCTAAGTGTTATGATCAAGAGACAAGGCAAATGGTCTAGCAAGCTTTACGAGATGCTTTCGTCTAATCAGATCGACCACCTAGCTGTTTCCGTTGAAGGACCGTACGGCCCTGCTTCCACCGATTTCTTAAGGTAATTCCAATAGTTATAGACTCGGTTTCTTGTGTCACAAGCTTTTATATAAGCCCTCTGTTCTTGGTTTCTTGCGTTTCAAGTAACTATTGTCCTCTTCTCTTGTTTTTTCTACAAATCAGACATGAATCTTTAGTGATGGTTAGTGGAGGCAGTGGGATTACACCATTCATCTCCATAATCCGTGACTTATTCTACATGGCATCAACGACCACTTGTAAAATTCCCAAATTGACCCTGATTTGCGCGTTCAAGAACTCTTTCGACCTCTCCATGCTTGACCTAATCCTACCGATTTCCGGTCTAACCAACGACATCTCCTCCCTTGTGGATATCCAGATCAAAGCCTTCGTCACTCGTGAGAAAGAATCACCTCGCACTAAGAAAATCATCAAAACCCTCTGTTTCAAACCAAACATTTCAGACCAACCCATCTCACCAATCCTTGGACCCAACTCTTGGCTTTGTCTCGCCATTATCCTCTCTTTTTCATTCAAGATCTTCATTATCATCATCGGAATCACCACGAGATATCACATTAACCCAAACGATCAAAGCTCGAAACCATATACTTCGGCTTATAAATCGCTCATTTACCTTCTAGCAATCTCTGTTAGCGTGATTGCTACGTCTACGGTCGCTATGTTGTGGAACAAAAATAAGTATTATACTAAAAATGACCAAAAGGTTGACATTTCGCCTCCGTTGATGAACGAAAGCTCGCCGCAGCAGTTGCTATTGCAATCCACCGCCATTCGTTATGGAGAACGGCCTAATATTAACAGTAAGTCAATTTAAGATGATGCATAACATATTCAAATATAGTATATTTGATTTAGTTTTCTATGTTTTTAACTGTTTACTATGTAAAAACAGAGCTTTTAATAGGTTTAAAGGGTTCGAGTGTGGGAGTTCTTGTGTGCGGTCCAAGGAAGATGAGACAAGAAGTAGCGAAGATATGTTCTTTTGGTTCTGCTCAGAATCTTCAGTTTGAATCTATCAGTTTCAGTTGGTGACATAGAAGATACAATTTGAGCATATTCACTAAACTGTCACCTAATAAAAATAATAGTAAAACTACTTTATCTACAAATTTTATTCGTCCCCTATCCTAGTACTGATAAAATAGTTGAAGCTATAGTTCACACCGTAGATTTATTTGCGGTTACTGAAATTGGTTGAAATAGGCGTTTGTTGTTATAATTACACGTCATTGAACGGTTTATCGAACTTTGCATTTGTGAAATACTAACGGTCATCAAAATAAATAAATAAAATGCTAATAATAGAAAAAAACTTTGCCAAAAAAATCACTATAATTATCATATTTGTTAAATGAGATATATATGAATCGTGGAGAAGATCTTTTTGTTGTATAACGTTTAATTAATATATAGGATGATAAACAAAAAATGTTTAATAATATAAGGGATATAACTAAAGAAGAAGATAAGAATGTGATATACATATGATTCGTGGACAGGTCTTTAATAAATAGGATGATAATCAAAAAACTTTTAATAATGTAAAAGATGTAACTGAAAAAGAAGATAAGAATGGTCGAGAGAAAGAGAATATATTTTGTTAATATATGGTGTTTTAAAAATCCCTAGATACCGGCCGTGAATTTTATTTAAATAGGAAAAGGTTTTCATTATTGTTCAACATCAACGAGACATTTTCAAAATCGTAATCAGGGTTGAAATCTGAACATATCAATATCACCATAAAACAAAGCCATGAATCTTGTTACAGTCGATGAATCTCCGAGCCAGTGGCGTCCATGGTGGTGAGTCTCCCATCAGCGAGTTTTCGCTACTCTGATTACTTTTTTATTAGAAATTAAATAATTTTCATGTTACATATATAATATTCGAGACCTATATAGCAATGTTTCGTGGATGGATATGCAGGCAAAACAAATTCGTAATATATGACATTGTCATGAACGTGCTCTTGATAGGCTTCAATGTTGCAACATTCTTGTATATAAGGCATTACAATATTCCATAAGCTTTCCACAAAGACCATATGGTCGAGTATTTTGTGGCTATGTACTGCGCAGCGAGTATTGTTGGTGCGGTTGCGTGGGTCTACGTATTCAAGAAGGTCCCCGAACGTCCCTTCGAAGGTGGCCTCATGAGCGGTGGGCATCTCTTTGGCGTGGTTGTACTCATTCTCTTCCTCTATTCTATTTCTCCCATTGTTGCTCTTGTTTTTGGTATACCTTCCTTTATATGGAATCTATCCTATTTACTTTACGCTCGATTTCATTAACTAGAATTTAGAAATACTTTTTTGTACTTTACTTTTCTTTTACTCATTGCGCTATGTCAGTCATATTGGCAGCATTTCGGTTAATCGCGAATGGGCCGGTGTTTTCGACCCTTCGTAAGAAAACAAAATTTGGACAGTCAAATCGAACCTATGAAGACAAACATAAAATAAAGAGTCAATTATGAGTGGTAAATGGTTTTCTAAAGGGAAAATGACATAAATAACCTCCAAATATCTACCAATAGCACTTTAAACCTCCAAAATTTATCATTCACACTATAAACCTTCAGAGTAATATATTTAACTAAATAAACCTTCAAACTATATTTTTTTGTCATGCTGACATTTTCGTTATCGGAACAGTAAATTCCGTCAACAGAACAGTATATTCCGTCAACGGAACAGTGAACTCTGCTAAAAATTTAATAAAATAATAATTTTTATTATTATTTAAATTTAATAAAATTAATAAATAAATTTAAAGAAAAAAAGAAGAAAAAAAAATCCTTCTTTTTCTTCATTCTCTCAATTTCTCAGCTTCAAATCTGTTACCTGTCCAGTTAATTTTCCGTTTATAATTATTGATCTGGATGTTTTTATTAGAATTTAATTATTATATTAAAGAAAAATCAAAAATTAAAAAGGAAAAGAAAGAGTCTTCTTCCTCCTCCTTCCGCTCTTCGCTCTTCCTCCATCTTTAATGGCTAAATCTTTCACATACAAAACACCAGACGAGATTCAAGGCTAATGTGAAAAAAAATCAGAAGAACATATGGCTTGAACTGTGGAGATAGATCTATTAGCTTTCCCCTATTCAAATCTGTACAGAAAAAAATCCCTTTTCGAGATTGATGATTTGCTAATTAGGAAAATCGGTAGCTCGGGTGCGATTTTCGACGAAAAGAAACACAAATCGGGATCTCAATCGAAAAAATAGAATCGATTTAGAATTCTTTTTCTTCGATTTGGATTGGATTCCCCGTGACGGTGGGTATCTCTGTTGAGGAGAAATCACATAATTTTTTGCTGAAGAATACATTAGTTTCATAAGTGCAGAGATTTCACCATTAAACGATGGAAGGAGGAGGAAGAAAAGGTAAGCGGACGAGCGAACAAGAGGAAGAGACTTTTTCTTTCTTTTTTTTCTTTAAATTTATTTATTAATTTTATTAAATTTAAATAATAATTAGCAGAGTTCACTGTTCCATTGAAGGAATATACGGTTCTGTTGACGGAATTTACTGTTTGTTTTTTTTTTTTTTTTTTTAATCACAAAACACGCTTCTTTATTAGTTAATCAAATACATTGCTTGTATCGTTAATCCAATAGAGAATAGAAGTGCTAATAGAAGAAAATAACATATTCCGCGTGCGTGCATTCCTTGCTAACAAATCCGCTCTCGTATTATTCTCCTGTTGTCGGTAGATGAGATTGAATTCGGGGAAGGATTCCCGAAGGTATGCCAGATCACTCAACTCTGGTTCGAAGTCGGGCCACTCCTGTGGCGCATCTACCATCTTCACTAGATCCCTTGAATCTGTTACGAAGGTAAAGCAAAAATGTTGTTTTTGTAGTAAGGACTGCATAGCCCACAACAGCCCATGCAACGGAATTTACTGTTCCGATAACAGAAATGTCGGCGTGACAAAAAAATATAGTTTGAAGGTTTATTTAATTAAATATATTACTCTGAAAGTTTATTGTGTGAGTAATAAATCTTGGAGGTTTAAAGTGCTAGTTATCATTACTTTGGAGGTTATTTATGCCATTTTCCCGTTTTCTAAATTAGTTAGGTTGGTAAGCCATCTACTCTTCACTACTGTATACCTACCTTTATGCTCCATTTGCTACACCCACACACAGACCAAAGATTTCCTTTTTTGTTTTTATTTTAAAATGTCAAAATTTTCTTTTCAATACTTCATCAATCATTACAAAACATATATCGAACTTCATTATCCACATTTATTTCTATTATAAAGTTTAGTCGTGTGTATATGCTTACAGTAAATTAATAACAAACAAAATTAGAAATGCTTTATTCCAACTGTATAAATATTGGAATAAAGTTCCGGAACTTGTAATGATGTTTATATTGGAATAAAGTTTTGATGTGCATATGCTTACACTAAATTAATAACAAACAAAATTGATGTTTATATGTTTACAAGTTTAGTCATATGATGTTTGATGTTTATATGAGGAGTAATATATAGCATACACAAGCATCCGGAACTTGTAAACATATAAACATCAAAACAAATTTATGTATTATATGATATTGGTATATGTATACGAAGCTCGTAATGTTTTCATTTATTTACGAGCTACATAGTAACAAAAGTCAGCATAACCCTTTGACTTTTTCTCCTCATGCAATGACATACTATTTCTTTACTTATTGTTCCACTGCCATGCCCCACTTTTTTTGTCAGTTTTTGGTTACATTTGAGTATGGGTGAATTTGTGGAATAACACAAAAAAAATTATAATTTAAAAATTAACAAATGGGTTAGAGAGAGATAGGGAGAAATAGAGAGAGAAAAAGGTGGATTTTAGTTAGTTTTTAGATTATAATTTTTTTTGGTGTTATATTTGCTAATTACCCTTTGAGTATTTTCATCGGTTAAAATCGAAGGGATAAGAAAAAACATTAAAGGAGAATAAAAAAAGTCAAAATAGTAACACAAGAAGAGTTTCTTGTAGGCTCAATGAGAAAAAAATAAACTCGAAGACAACAAAAAGATGAGAAGCAACTCAGAAAAGTGTCTTTCTAAAGTAAATTCTAGTCTCTGTCTCGAGTTTCTTACCAAATCCTAATACCGATAACCCAAAACGGGAGGTTTTCTTAGAAAAAAAAACAAAAATGTTTTATTTTAAACAAAAAGTATAATTGAAGTATAAACAATGCAAAATAAATGGTCTGAAGTGAACCAATATATACCTGAGTTCTCGCCTAGTTTACTTACAAATTTAATTAAATATTAAGTACTACATTAGAGCATTGAACCAATATATACGTGAGTTCTCACCTAGTTTACTTACAAATTTAATTAAATATTAAATGCTACATATCAATGTAGTACTTAAAAAGAGTTTTGGGGCCAAACTAAAACGAATTAAAACCGTACCGATACATTGATAACACCTTAAATCAAATAAACCCAATCAAGCTTGAACCCATTCAACAAGAAATAAATAAATTTATTTAAATATTCTTCAGTTAAATTTCTTTTTGATTGATTTCCCAAAGCAAACCAAGTATTCTCAAACTGGAAACTAAATGAACTAAACCAAAAACCGAAATATCAGTTTGTAGCTACACCTATAAAAGTTTAGATCATTATATCATCACCAAACCAAACATGTGTTAACCTTTTAACCCTAAACTACAAAATTAAAAAATGTACGACTTTTTTCCTCTTCTTCTTCCCCAGTCCCCACCATCTTTTTTGGTGCCTTATATACAAATAAATGGCATATATGCTCTCAACTAATCCCATTTAATTCGCCACACAGCTACATAAAACATATATATACAAATATAGATTGTATTATACTCATACACACATACATATATACACATATGATCATTTAATGAAATCTCATTAAATGGGACTATTCTTTTCGCTGCAAAATTAGGTACCAGCAAAGCATAAACACTTCTTGACTTCCAAATCTGAACAATCTTCTCATTATATATATATAAACCGATACTATATATCTCAACGATAACCGCGGATTCATTAATGTTTCTGATAGTTACCTCTGACAGATTGTGAAATCAGTGAGAGAAGCTTCTTCCACCTCATTTTTCTCCCTATAAATTTTCCCTGAAAATCCCATTCATTTCCACTCAACTTCATCTCTTCTCTAACTTCATATTTTCTAGGTTTCCGGAGAAATAATATTCAAGAAGCTATATGGAAATGTCCAATGTGATGCTTCTTGTAGCGGTGGTTGCAGCATATTGGCTATGGTTCAAGAGGATCTCAAGGTGGCTAAAGGGTCCACGTGTCTGGCCTGTATTGGGTAGTCTTCCCGGTCTGATCGAGAACCGTGATAGGATGCATGAATGGATCACCGAGAACCTCCGTGCGTACGGTGGTACTTACCAGACTTGTATTTGTGCAGTACCTTTCTTGGCGAAGAAGCAAGGTCTCGTGACTGTCACGTGTGACCCTAAGAATCTTGAACATATGCTCAAGACCCGGTTTGATAACTACCCTAAAGGTCCTACGTGGCAATCCGTCTTCCATGACTTTCTCGGTCAAGGTATTTTCAACTCGGATGGTGATACTTGGCTCTTCCAACGCAAAACCGCCGCCCTCGAATTCACAACAAGGTCAGTCTAGTCTTGATTTCTCAAATTCATCATCGATTGGTTAACCATTATGGGCTTATTATACCTTGAGTGAATTTCACATTTCATTACAAAACTTGGTTTTGCATTAATATCATAATTTAAGCTAGGGGTGGGCATTCGGTTATGTGGTTCGGTTTCGGTTCGGTTTTTCGGTTTTTGGGTTTTTTGGTTCTTGGTAAAATGAGTCTATATATAAACCGAATGAATTATGGATCGGTTCGGTTCGGTTTTAGTCGGTTTCGGTTCGGTTCGGTGTCATATTTTGAAGTCCATAATAGAACCAAAAAAATTCGGTTTCGGTTCGGTTTCAGTTTGGTTTCGGTATGGTTTTGGTAAAACCTATAAAAATTAATTGCACAATTTAAAATCAAACACAAGAACACCATATTGAAACTGTTTTGAGTCTAACATCAATAATTAAGCACCAAAATGAAACATAAAATCCATAACCATAAAATGAAACAAAAAATGTCTTAAAACCAAAGCACAAAAGCGTAAATAAAACACAAAGTATCGATTATTTGTCCATAAAACACAAAAACTCACAATTTTACAAAGCTTTTTTCCCTCACAATCCCAGCTCTGCAAATAAAACAGAAAGTAAAACAAAATATCAAGTTCACGTATATATAACAAGAAAGTAAAGTAGAATGAATTATACAAATGAAGAAGTGGAAGATCTATTACCTCTTTGTAGCTTGTCTTGTAGTTCAATGTCTGCAATCAAGTCTATATGCAAATAAGTTAATAACTCAAAACTAATGTTCGGTTTAATTCGGTTTTAATTCGGTTTATGGGTATAAACCGAAACCGAACCCGAAACCTATGGACTATAAAATGAAAGAACCAATAGGTATGTTTAGTAGATCCGAAACCGAACCAATACCCCTATTTTCGGTTCGGTTCGGTTCGGTTTTTCGGTTATAGGATTTTTTGCCCACCCCTAATTTAAGCAACCCAATATATTGGTTAACATTGATCACTGGGGGTTAATTCAACGGTTCTATTTGATCTAATCAAATCGTTCATCCGCTCCGGTTAACTAATTCTTTAGATTTGGTATTGTAAATTTATGATGTAGGACGTTGCGGCAAGCTATGGGTAGATGGGTAAACCGAGGAATTAAGCTCCGGTTCTGTCCAATTCTTGAAACGGCTCAAGCCAAAAATGAGCCGGTTGATCTCCAAGACTTGATACTACGGCTCACATTCGACAACATTTGCGGATTAGCGTTCGGTAAGGACACCCGAACCTGTGCACCGGGACTTCCCGAGAACGGTTTCGCTTCGGCTTTCGACCGAGCCACCGAAGCCTCGCTACAACGGTTTATTTTGCCGAAGTTTCTATGGAAGCTGAAGAAATGGCTTGGGATCGGTTTAGAAGTCAGCTTGAGTCGAAGCTTAGGAGAAATCGATGGATATCTAGCAAAAGTGATAAATACACGTAAGCAAGAACTGATGAGTCAGCAAGAGAGTGGGTCCCAAGGACACGACGATCTCCTCTCTCGTTTCATGATGAAGAAGAAAGAATCATACAGCGACAAATTTCTCCAACACGTGGCACTTAACTTCATCCTAGCTGGACGTGACACGTCATCAGTCGCGTTGAGCTGGTTCTTCTGGCTCGTCACGCTGAATCCAACCGTCGAGGAAAAAATCGTCACCGAGATCTGCTCCGTTCTGATTGAGACACGTGGCGCAGATGACGTTACGTCTTGGACTGATGAACCGTTAGGATTCGACGAGATCGACCGGTTGGTTTACCTGAAGGCGGCGTTATCGGAGACGTTAAGGCTTTACCCATCGGTGCCGGAAGATTCGAAACACGTCGAGAACGACGACGTTTTACCGGACGGAACTTTTGTTCCGGCGGGATCGTCGGTGAGTTATTCGATTTACGCGGCGGGGAGGATGAAATCGACTTGGGGAGAAGATTGTTTGGAATTTAAACCGGAGAGATGGATTTCTCCGGTCGACGGAAAATTCATCAATCACGATCAGTACCGGTTCGTTGCTTTTAACGCTGGACCAAGGATCTGTTTGGGGAAAGATCTGGCGTATCTTCAGATGAAGACGATCGCGGCGGCGGTGCTTCTCCGGCACCGGCTTACGGTGGTTCCGGGACATAAAGTGGAGCAGAAAATGTCGTTGACGCTTTTTATGAAGAACGGACTTTTGGTGAATTTGCATAAGAGAGATCTCGAAGGAACCATCAAGAGTCTTTTAGTGGTGAAAGAGAGAGAGTGTGGTGGATTTAACGGTAAATGTAACGGGGTTATTGGTGGTGAAGGCGTCGCCGTTTGCTTAAATACGGAGGTTACGGTGGCTTAATCATGTTTATGATGAATTGATTGATCTCTATACTCATTTTTTATTCCAAGAAAAAACATTTGGACAGAAATTTGTAAGCATATATTTACTCAAATCAGTAATTAATGGTTGTTTTATTTTGTTAACTTTTGGATTTTCTTTAATGAATTTATTGTAAGCAAAGCATATATTATAGTCCAAAATAAAGACGTTTTACTTCCTACTTGCTACCTTTAGGCCTAATACACTTGGGTGTGAAGTTTTTTTAACCAAGAAAACAGAGAGAAAGTAGTTGTGTACTGAACAAGAAACGTAACTACCTCTTTACTGATCGTTGATTCAGTGAAGAACCAATGGTAAAACTACATGAGTCTTGGAAATATGTTGAAAATGTTCTCTAATTTCTCAATGAGCTGAGCCAACTCAACTGTTTTTGTAAGATTTGCGCTGCCTTAGACTATATAAACGCCACGGTTTGTGGACGCTTAAAAGAGGCCTAAAGCGATTCCTCCCTAGAATTGTTCACATTTGGTTGTTAGGTACTGAACATTAACATATGATGGATCCTTGATAGTATTACCATACACCGCGACCCAAGTCGGTGATGGTTACAAAAGATGTTTAAGGGACATACATTTCCTTGAAAGAAAAATGAAAACTGTTCTTATTCTCACCAGAGTGAAGAAAGGTGATCGATCAGATAGCGAGTATGCCTCCTTCGATTATCTGGTTATCATTAGATGAAACTGACTGTTGAGGTTTAGGCTTACTGCTTGAGAAACCAATACCCCAGAGAGCTTCCACTTGCTTCACATAGCTGCCAATGATCATTACACCATATCCCAATTCCAATCAATCAAACCAAACCAGATTCTGATTTAAAAAATGAAGAATTTGTATAAAAATGATTCGCACCTCGGTTAGTTCAGACAGGTGACGCGCTCTGAACTCGTTGATCGTGTTTGCGATTTCTGATGTCGGTAAGTTGACCTGAGAAGGTTTTATCCCAGCAAATGATCAACGTTGTGTTAATTCTATGTTTCGGATTACTCTCACTGACAAAAAGCCATTATGTTTACCTGAGCAAGAACAGCAGCTGCCAACTGTAGACTTGGCTCCAGAGTCTCCGGGACAACCTACAAGTTTTTGTGATTGAGATTCATTAGTGTATGATCAAGAAAGCGCATGTCTTAGTTAGTGGAGTGAAGGGGTTTGTGAACATTACAGCAGTAGCACCAGCTTTTTTCTAGATTAAGGCCATGAGCAACGTCGTGTGCACGGACAAAGGTTTTGACATCGGGGTAATACTTGCTCAAAGCCCAGACACATCTGTAATTTGCTCCTGGGGCGTCTAAGGCAACCACAGCAGCACATGCTCTCTCAGCTCCAATTTTGTGGAGAACCTGTTTGTTTCCAAAAGTAGAGTGAGTAATAATGTTCAAACTCTGGTATGATCTGTAATTGTCTTGAGCATCTAATTTTCTTCTTCTTTGTGTATGTATGTACCTCTCTACTACCAGCGTCTCCGAAATAAACAGGGAGATCCAAGGAACGCGCAATAGTCACTCTTTCACTGCAAATAATATATGAGGTTTTCAGGTAAGCAAATAATGCGAGGAAGAGATAGGGGAAATTGGCTCTGCCACAATACAAACAGACTAATCTACAGGAACTTTCTATCAGAGAGGTTAAAATGTGTGTGGAAGTTACTGATAATGCCAACATTTTCGGTTTAGTAAATTAACAAGATAACTGAAACCCACTTTCGCTCACAAAATGATACTTCGACAATACCGGAAATGAATAAACGACGCTGTGTTACCTGCTGACATCGAGGGCAACGAATGGAATACGTCTTTCTGAAAGAAGCTGAGCAATTATCTGGAAGTAACAAACAGAATATGGTGAAGAAGTCAGAAACTCTGAAATATCCCATGAAACAGACTATCTACGCAGAGGTTCTCATGTGAGAGCATAAACTGTAGAAATTCAGATGTATAACCTGACCAACTCGTCCAAATCCACAGATAATTATGTGATCCTGAAAATCATCCCCCTGCAAATAAAATAAGACAACAGAAAGAGGGTTAAGGCATCAGATAGCCTTATAATGATTCCTGAACCAAAGAATGTGTGAGCTTCGGAACAGCACTGAAGTCAATATTCCTACCTCACTTTCAACCGGCAATAAACTTCGAACATCATGCAACTCCCATTGAGATTCCCACGACAAGAAACAGCAACGAAGACAACTTAGGAGACATTATACCCTGGTAGAACCACCAATTAGAGCATTAGAGAGAGAAAAGAAAACAGTTTATAGATATGTATGCTTAAGAGAAAGCTGTTGAGTTAGATAACAAATCTGATTGACTGCTTCTCCGAAAGCAACAAATGCAATGCAAACTCTCCGCCTGGAGCCAGAAGAAGACCGCCTCTGATTGAAATGCCGAACAACTTTCCCATTCTCACGACTAAGATAGTCTTGCCCACTACCAAGAGCCCCAAAGTTCCCATTACGACAGGGAATTTAGAGAGAAGAAGTTTCGGATCAATAGAAGACATGCCAACCTGAAATGAGTGGAATTCTTTTTGTTAGTTTTATGCATGTGATTACAGATGAAAGCGATATCAGAATCTCACGAGTTCCCATCAACAATTTCATGATTCTTTTCAGAAATGATGATTATATGGATATTGTTATTTCAAAATTACCGTCATGAAGAAGAGTCCCATTAGAAGACCACGATATGGAGCAATATCTGATTCTACTTGCAAGGAAAATTCTGTCTCTGCAAGGAGTTGACCAGCCAAGAACGCTCCTAATGCCATGGAAAGCCCGGCCTGAGTTATTGAAACAAACAAATTTAGCAAAAGAGAAAGAATGCAACATAGCTGTCAGTAAACTAGTCACTAGAAGTGTATTGGCGTTCCGATTTTCTGCAACTTGCTTGTAGATTGACCGATCAAGCTGTGCGCCAAAAAATATATCATCAATGCCTTAGATTATAACGCCATTGGAACATTTGAAAAGTACCCAAAGCAGCAGTCAAGGCAAACTAAACTTTCATGATAAGTTCATGGAAACATGGTCTTCCTTTTGTAGCAAATCTAAAACATTTCACCTTACAACCTTGATAATTAATTTATCAACAGTTAAAGTATCTGAGACTTACAAGACGGCCACCAACAACTATGGCAGTAATAGCAACTACTGCTTTGACTCCAGCAAGTCCAAGAGCTTCAGCAATGGCTTGAAATCCAATCTGATAAGAACAGTTAGATACTCATCATTTAACTACCACTGATACTTCCTAGATATACTTAAGTATATAGGAATATATCTGACAAACTAGCATTAAACACAAAAGTAAACCGCACTCAAGAAAAAGAAGGAACCCTAGATGAGCTTGCCCCTCCTTTCGATGAATTAGGTGAAATAAGTCGGAGGAGAATCAGTAAAACAACTACGGCTAGATCCTGTGAAGGAAAAATAACAAAATGATGAGAAACTCCCTGTATAGTTGTATATATACACGTACAGAATGAACTCTGTTCAGAACCGACCTGAACAAGCAAGACAAGAAATGTAGCCCGTCCATGTCTAGATGTACCCTCATCCCATTCTTGTAGAACCTGAAACCCAAGTACATTGTTTCTATTCAACATATTGGTTATTGCATAAAACATAATTCCTTTGATTAAGGTCTCTATCTGAATAGAATAAACAATGTTACCTGCAGGACAACAGCAGTGGAGGACAGTGCCAGGCCATTTCCAATAGCTATTGCCGCTGGACCAGAAACATAATGAGCAATCAATCCAAGTGCTGCTGCTGTCACCAGAACCTAGATTACAACAATAGAAGTATAGATTAGAGAGCTAGAATCCAAAAACGTATTTCTTCATGGAAATCAGCCTTTCAACAGATAACTGTCAGATAATAACAAAACAAAAACAAATTGACCCTTCTACCAAACACAGTTCAATAGCAAAAGCACAAGGATACACATATATCAAAAAGTACCTCAAGGCTAATGTTGAAAAGCAAGAAAACAACTCCAAATTCTGTGATGGCCTTGGTTGCGTGCACATTTCGAATTATTGAAAGACCATAAGGACCAATCAGAATTCCAGCTGCCAAATACATAGCAGCAGATGAAGCCATCAAGACAGCACAAAAATCTCTAAGCAACATGATTGCAAAACCAGTAACTGAAAATGTTTTTGACTGATAAGAGCATAGAATTCCTAGGTGTTTGAGGCAAAGGGAAAACAAGGAATATAAAGTAACAAAAAATGAATCCTACATACCTCGAGGAATTTTCTGAAATAGAGGCACAAATATGACGCTTGCTAGCAGTAACCACAAGAAATCCAAAAGTGAAGCTTCTTCCTCATTGACCTAATAATTTTGCAGAAGTATCAGCCTACAGTTTGCTTGGGACTTTGAAAATGAACAAGAACAATTATTCCTACCTCCTGGTGAGGAAGCATCTTAGGCAGTTTCTTAATTCTCTTTGGAAGTTTCTGCACCTGCCGGATCAACAGCTTCTTACTAGAAGGGTCGTATTCTGAAATCTTCCTCTGCCTCAAAACACTGTAAGAAAGGCAAAAAAGGCAAACTCTGATGATCATAGATTTCTTTTCATCACTGAAATGTTAATACCTGAAAACATCCCCGTTTCATGCAATTTCGTTTCATTAAGCTTATCGTATGCTTCTAATATCCCAGTTTGGTTGACAGTTTGATATAGTAATAAGGTGAAGAAAAATGTGCAGAACATAGAAAGAGCGCGAGGGAATCTAAGTAGTGCAAACCTCTGTGAAAAAGCTACAAGCAATGCAATGATATTGTAGCCACCCCACTTTAGTAGCATCGGAATGCCGTCCTCTCCACTTCTGTCACCACGGGCTACCTGTAGGTGGGGAAATGGTAAACGACTACGATTTCAGACAAAGAAGTGTGTGTTGTTGGAACATCTTGCATTTTCTTGAGTGAATGAAAACCATTTTCTGGAGCAGAAGGAAATACAAGAAGAAACTTACCACAATAATCACCCTTTCACGGAACCACCATTTTGACACAAAACCCCAGAGAATGTCATACATGAAGGCACAACTGAGAAGAACAGCCAGCGTCAAGTATGAAACAGCACCCATATAAGGAATTTTGATACATGATTCTTCTCCAAAGCAGTCATGTATAACTGCAGACATTGAAAATGGGAGAAAAGCCAAGCAAGAATAAGATATGATTATACATTATACAGCGAACGCAATTTAGTAGGATTCGTGTCGTTTTATGTAGAATCAGAGAGCAAAACAAGTACCATGGTCTTTTGTGGCGAACTCAGCTCCATCCTGTTAAGTTTCCTAGGCATCCAACTCAAAACCAATTGGCAATTAGTGGAGAGACCCAAGTCCCTTATATATTGTTTAATATCATTTCCAACTTCCGATATGGGACAATTGTCCCTAATACGTCCCCTCGAGATGATGGCTCTTTGGCCGTTAATCTCGGAATGTTTGGGCAAGGATCGATAGAGCATTTTCGGTTCAGATCGATTATGGATCGGGTTGGATTTTGGAGATCGTGGGCTCTGATACCATGTTAAGTTTCCTAGGCATCTAACTCAAAACCAATTGGCAATTAGTGGAGAGGCCCAAGTCCCTTATATATTGTTTAATATCATTTACAACTTCCGATGTGGGACAATTGTCCCTAATACATCCATCCCTGAAGTTTGACCTAGATATTTAGAAGAACCAGAAGTACACATCGCGCTTCGAGATCCATCTTTGAGATCTTTCGCCTCCTTTTCAAAATTGATCTTAAATTTGAGATTTTTCTTTCTCTGTTCTTCGGTTTGTTGAAACTGTGGATTTGCACCCATACGCATGTCTATCGAGAAAAACTCAGAGAGAAGATACTCTGGCTTTTTAGGACACGAAAAAGCCTTCAATCTTGTGCCGCCAACTCTGGTAAACATTACTTCCAGAGAGACATAAAGGCATCCATCATGACCAATGTCTCTACCATTACTCGATTTGCATCTCACAACCACGGTTCCTTTATAAAGTCTGCAATCTAACATGAGGACTTCATGTACACCCTTGAATCTCCCTTCCCCAATAATTATATCATCTTCCTCCCAATCACCAAAACAAGATAAGGATGCTGCAACTGGATGCGTTTTTAACCGCTCCAAAGCATCCTCTAAAGTGCCATACCGAAAAACACCAGTTATGCCGCCATACTTCTTTTCAGTAGAAGAAACGGGCCCTCTTGTGTTGCAGTTGTAATCTGTTCTTAATTCCTCCTCGGTTGCTTGTGGTACGCCTTCAAGGTCTTTCGCAACCCTCAACGCACTATACATCACCTCGTCGTAACAACTATGAGTAGAGGGATCCTTTAAATCTGAATCTTCACTGATCAATTTTCCGAATTTATCTTTAGAAACGTTTTCAGCTAGAAAAACTTGACTTAAAGGAACATACTCATCTTCCAGCCCGTGCAACACCAATGAAGAACCGATCATATCATTCAAGACAAATGCCCAACATAAAGGGTGAATATGTTGGTCTCTGATGAACCCTGTGGCAATCTCAATAACTTTAATAGTTTTCTCATTGGATAAGAATTCTAAACCTGGTTTTCGAGGTGTCCAGTGTAAGACGTGCCATCATTAGAATCAGAGAGCCTAAAGTCGCCATCTCCCCTAATTGTACTCGTCACCTCACGGATTTTGTCTCTGCAGTTTCCTAGACATGTTTCCGCCTGATCAGAGTTGAGAAGCACTAATGTCTCTTCCTTCAAACTTTCAAGCACCTGACTATCCATCTTAGCTAAAACCCCAGACCTTAAAGGCATTACCATTGAAAGTCCCCATGGATCATTCAAGTCTATCTCTTGTTTGTCCTCTGGGAAATCTAAATCAGGAACCATTGGTGGTGTGTCTTCTCGTCTTCGTTGTTCTTCTCGTCTTTGTCGTGAATGTGAACGTGGACGTTTCTTCTTTCCAATCAGCTGACCGAGAGTAGCATTCTCTGCTCTTTGCAAAGCAATATCTCCATCATTAACGCGTTGAGTAGCAACATCTTCCTCGACTTTCAACGCACTAATCTGTATAGTTCCAGCAAACTTATTCAACTTGTCCACTTCCTTCTACAACTTCTTTTTTGCTCTGCAAACAACTTAGTTGGGCTTCACAATTAGCTAAATTCACTTGACATTCTTTAGATAAAATAACTTGCACAAGCATTGCACCTATGATAGTCTTCTCCTCGCATAAATTCGAAAGGCACATTTCAATCTCGTGACCATGTAACATTTTCGTAAAGAGTTTCGGTTTTCTTCTCTTTAAAATGTAGAGATGGCCCATAATGTACATGTCTACCGAGTAAATTTCAGACGAGATGTTGTGTTTTATCAATAATCTCCATGTAACAACTATGAGTGTCGACATCCCCTAAATCTGAATCTGAACATTGGGTGATCTCTGATAAACTTTAATGCAATTGTTTCTTTTTCTGCGCAATACCCGTACAAATCAATGTCGTTGTTTTTGACCATTTTCTTCCTATTTTACACCAAATAATGAAAACAAGGCAAGAAACCAAACATAGATCTTAAGACTTACAACAACAATTAGTTTTAAATTATTAATATGAAGTTGTATAGATACTGAGGCTTAATCAAAGATATACAGTTCGACTCCTACCACCGCGGTTAACATGACATATATCAGTGGAAACATATAGATAACTTCTATTCCCAGTTTGTAGACCATTAGAAGATTTACATCGAATTACCATCTTTCCCTCAAATAACTTGCAGTCGAGCATCAAAACTTCGTGGCAACCTTTATATTCACGCCTTTCTCCGGGGCCATCATAAAGTTTGGGTGAATCCCAACCCGTGAAGCAGGTTAATACGGCAGCAACATGATGGCTTTTTAGTCTTTCTAGGGCTTGTTCTAGAGTATCATATAAAAAAATACCATTCATTCGGAACCTTTCTTCAGTTTCAGAGACTGTCCTTGGCAAGTTGCAGTCAAATTTTCTTTCTAACTCTGTAGGGGTTGCTCTTGGTACTCCAAGGGAGCCCTCGACAAACATCAACGCATCCTTCATATATCCCATGTAGCAGCGATGCGTTCCACCATCATCTGAAACAGAAGATGCTTCATATGCCTTCTTATCAATGTTTTGGCATAAAAACATTTGGCTTAGTGAGGATATATGAATCCTACAAGCCATGTAAAACTAAGGATGCACTTATCATGTCACACAGGACAAAGGCCCAGCATAATGGATGTATATCTTGATCGCTTATGAAACCTGCAGCACCCTCAATCCTTTCGGTAGCTTCTGGACTTGATAGAAACTTCAGGGCAAGTTTTTTTGTCGCCCAGTAAATGAAAATGCGGCCAGACGAGTTGTGAAGCTTGAAAGGTTGATTTGATAAACGCTTTGTGCCCATCACGGCTTTGTATCTGTCTTTTCCGAATCTGCCTTTTCCTAAACAAGTCTTCACCATCTTATTCGAGATCGGCGTTGACATCTCCTCCTTCGAAAGCTCTGGAATATCTTCCTGTTTCTTAGCTAGCTTAGTTAATAAGCTAGACCTTCTAGATAGTCCCATCGACTTTTTGGTTGGATCAATTACCTCCAATCTTCTTTCATCATCAGAGAATTCTGGATTACCAATATCAACTTCCTGTTGGCCACGTCGGGAAACATTCCTCCGGGAACCATTCCTACCGCCAGGTTTGTAAGCATTCTTCCTTCCAAGTCGAGGCATACCGGTGGGTTGTAGTTGCACCATTACTTTCCTTCTCCTGAACAAGCCACAAAAGACTGCAACAATTCTTTGAATCAAGAATACATTACCTAGGCACACCAACAATGGTAACTCGGGAAGTCTCTCTGGAATTGCCCCTTCAAGCAAAGGCGACGTCCGGATTTCAACCCACCAACCAAAAAGTAAGACAATCGCGAAGCAAAATTGAGAATCCATGGGGTTTTAGGAGCTACAGGAAATTGTGACAGGATAAGTTCCTAATTATTGGTTTTCCTTTTTAATCTTGGATTTATCTCTTTCCTTTTCCTAATTAGTTTTAACTTTTCTTCTCTTTAGATTTCTTATATAATGTAGCCTTACGGCAGTTTGAGAACACAATCAATAAAAAGTATTCTCTTCATCTTTACTTATCTCTCAATCAACCTTGCAAGAGCTCGTACAAGAGCTACGCTTACGAGCACATAACTTCTAAGGAGATCTTTCTTCCTTAACGATCATCTTCTAAGTTTGTGTATCCCCATTCTTCGAATCCGCAAGTAGGGTTTCTAGTTCGGGAATCTATCTATCGTGTTTCCCGTCTCAGTGGTATCAAAGCATCTAAATACCTTAGGACCAAGCTATGGACACCAGGCAAACTACCACGTTGAACAAGATGAACAAACAAATTGAGGAGTTGCGTTTATTACAAACTCAACAAACCAACGAAATTCGCACAGAACTAGGAGGTGAAATCGTTGAGCTTAAAGCGATGATGAAAAAATACTTTGCTAATACTCCACCACCTCTAAGGCAACCAGAAGAAACCTCCGGTCTTACATCCGCAGGAAAATCTCAAGAACCAGACCCACAAGATCGCTTTCCCGGCGAACAAAGTGCAACAAAAACAAATCAACCCAATCTCGACCATAATCCCAACCCACCTCTCCCTAATGGACTGTCGTCCCGACTGACAAAAATTGGCTTCCCTATGTTCGATGGTTCAATACTCAGGGAATGGATCCATCGTTGCGAACAATTCTTCTCCATTGACAGTACTCCACCCGAACTAAAGGTTCGTCTCGCCTCTCTACACATGACCGGCAAAGCTCTACAATGGCACCATGCCTATATTGCCAATCGCTACAACTTGTTTCCACTATGGCCGGAATATGTTGCCGCCATATCTGAACGCTTCAGTGAACTTTACGACGATCCCTTGTCCGAGTTAGTCAGTTTGAAACAAGCAAACGATGCCATTGATGTTTATCTGGAAAAGTTTGATTGTGCTATGACAAGAATTACATTGGCTCCAGGCCACGCCTTGAGTATTTTCTTGACAAACATGAATCCGCATCTAGCCCTTCATATCCGCCAATTCAATGTCAAGACTGTACCAGAAGCAGCAAGAATAGCAAAACTCCACGAGTTATCTTTGTTACACACTCCGACAAAAACGCCTCGACCAACTTTCAATTCGTCTCAAAGATCAGCCTTCACACAAAACAAGAACCAATACATCACTACGACACCGACAACATCTAACACCATGGGAAATCAAAACAACAAACCACTACTCTCTAATGCACCTCAGAAACGAGTTTCTTTCGAAGAGATGCAAGAACGAAAACGTAAGGGTCTGTGTATGTTTTGCGAGGAACCTTTCACTCCCGGTCACCAACTTAAGCACCGGCGTTCTGAGTTCTTGCTTTTGGAAGCTGATCAACCAGAGTTTGATGAAGAAGTCACACTGGAAGAACAGATACGAGAAACGACCATCGAAGATCAAGACGATAAGGCCCCCACTATCTCTGTACACGCCTTAAATGGTTGCCCGACGTTCAACTGTATGCGTCTAATGGGTCAATACAGAAAACGGAAACTGCATATACTAATCGACCCCGGCAGCACACATAACTTCATTGATCTATAAATTGCTAAAGGTTTGGGTTGCTCCTTGACACCAATCAAACCAATGTCCGTTATTGCAGCTAGTGGAGACTTGACTACAACGTACAAATGCAGTTCGTTTGTATGGAAGATGCAGGGCTACGAGTTCAAAGCCGAGACAAGAACACTACCATTGGGGTGTAGTGATCTGGTAGTAGGTGTTCAGTGGCTCTCCACTTTGGGCCCTATCCTCTGGGATTTTCTCAACCTGCGAATGGAATTCAACTTTAAGGGTTTGAAACATGTTCTCCGAGGAACAACACCAAACGGCTCTACAGTCGTCACAGGAAGCCGCTTAAACAAACTGATATCGCAGGAGCCACAACTCGCTCTCCTCCACTTACGAGAGATCGATAACACCATACTACCTCAACAACCACTTTCTCCCAATGCTATTTTTTATCACATTGAAGCCAGCGATCCAAAACTCGATGTGAATGGATCACTCAAACAATTACTCGACTCCTACATTGACATCTTCAACGAACCATCATCTCTTCCGCCATTCCGAGAAGGGTTCAATCACAAGATACCACTCGAAACAGGAGCTAACCCTGTCAATCTACGGCCATACCGATATTCATCACTACAAAAAGACTCGATTGACAAGATGATTCGTGAGATGCTCACTCAAGGAATCATTCAATATAGCTCTAGTCCTTATGCATCTCCAGTGGTTCTTGTCAAGAAGAAAGATGGGTCATGGCGACTATGTGTTGACTACAGAGGGTTAAACAAATGGACGATCAAGGACAAATACCCTATCCCTCTACTGGAAGATCTCTTAGATGAGTTGGGAGGTGCAAAATTTTTCTCAAAACTGGACTTACGCGCCGGTTTCCATCAGTTGCGCATGTCACCTGAGGATGTGCATAAAACAGCATTCAAAACCCACTCCGGACATTACGAATACCTCGTCATGCCATTCGGACTTACAAATGCTCCATGTACTTTCCAAGGTCTGATGAATCATGTCTTTGAATCGGTTCTTCGAAAATTCTTGCTCGTCTTCTTCGACGATATCTTGATATACAGCAACACTTGGGACGACCACCTCGTTCATTTGGATATGGTATTTGCAATCCTACGACATCATCAACTATACCTTAAACAATCCAAGTGTACCTTTGGAGCAACAAAGATCGAATATCTCGGTCACTTCGTCTCCTCCTCCGGCGTAAGCACTGATCCAGCCAAGATCAAAGCAGTGGAAGGTTGGCCCATCCCTAGTAACCAAAAGCAGATACGCAGCTTCTTGGGCCTTGCAAACTACTACAGGCGCTTTATACAAGGCTATAATATAATCGCACGACCACTTACGCTGCTACTCCGCAAAGATGGCTTCCAATGGAGTCCAGAGGCAAACTCAGCCTTTCTAGCTTTGAAAACAGCTTTGATGTCGGCCCCTGTCCTTGCCCTACCTGATTTCTCCAAGCCATTTATCGTCGAAACAGATGCATCTAAAACGGGTATAGGCGCCGTACTTATGCAGGACAATCATCCAATCTGCTACATCAGTAGAGCATTAGGTCCTCGACATCAAAACCTCTCAGTATACGAAAAGGAACTTCTTGCAGTGGTTCACGCAGTCAAGACATGGAATGCTTACTTGGCTCATAACATGTTTATCATTCGAACCGATCAAAGGAACCTAAAATTTTTACTGGAACAGAAGATCACCACCCCTTTTCAACACATGTGGCTATCCAAATTGATGGGTTACACTTTTGAGATTCATTATAAACAAGGCAAAGAGAACGTCGCAGCAGATGCCCTATCCAGAGTTTCTGGTTGCCAGCTACTTCAACTAACATTATCTCAGGTCCATCATGGATTTTATGAGGAACTGAAAGTTTTGTGGGGAACCGATCCAGTTCTTCAAAACATTATCTCAGAGCTGCAGATAAACAAGTCTCTTCACCCAGCATACTCCTTCGTGAACGGTGAACTACGTCGCAGAGGAAAACTCGTCGTCGGCAACGACCAATCAGTTAAGCTTCACATTTTTAAATGGCTCCATGACTCGGCAATTGGAGGTCACTCAGGCCGCGATTCAACTCTACAACGCATCAAATCGTTGTTCTTTTGGCCTAAAATGAGTTCGGAAACTCAAAATTATGTCCGAAATTGTCCCATATGCCAGAAGAATAAGTACGATATGGCTGCAAAACCTGGTCTTCTCCAGCCACTTCCGGTCCCTACAGGTGTTTGGGAATCAGTAAGTCTCGACTTTATAGAAGGTCTTCCTCCTTCTGCTGGTAAGCACTGCATCCTTGTGGTCATCGATAGGCTAAGTAAAAACGCCCACTTTTTGGCGTTATCACACCCGTATACAGCTATGGATGTTGCCACGGTATACTTGGATCAAGTCTTTCGCCTCCATGGAATGCCTAAAGACATTACTAGCGATCGGGATCCCACATTCTTAAGCAACGTATGGAGAGAAATGTTTAGAGTCCATGGCGTTGATCTCAACTTCTCTACGGCCTATCACCCTCAATCCGATGTCCAAACAAAGGTTACTAATAAAACTCTGGAGACGTACCTGCGATGTATGGTTTCTGATTCTCCTCACTCTTGGAGCTCCTGGCTTCCACTCGCAGAATGGTGGTACAACACCACATATCACTCTGCCATTCATAGTACACCTTTCGAGATAATTTACGGACAACCACCTCCGATTCACATGCCTCCGAGATAATTGACAGGTCGCTACAGAAACGAGAAGCACTTATTGATATGATGAAGTTCCACCTCATACGGGCTCAGAATCGAATGAAACAATATGCAGATTCTCGACGTTCTGATCGCGAATTTACAGTTGGTGACTATGTCTACTTGAAGCTTCAACCCTATCGCCAACACTCTCTCAAAGGACGAAACATGCCTCACAAACTATCACCACGTTACTACGGACCTTTTCGTATCCAAGATCGTGTTGGTTCGCGCGCTTACAAGCTTGAGCTGCCTCCGACTTCTGCAATCCATGATGTATTTCACGTGAGCCAGCTAAAGCTGTGTCCTAACCCACCAAGCTCAACTCCTTCGCTACCACAGTACCTCACTGACGTGGGGACAACCAAAGAACCTGAACTCATTTTGGAGAAGAAAATGGTTAAACGACAGAACAAACCAGTAACTAAAGTACTCGTGCAGTGGAAGGGTTCTCCTCCTCAACAAGCTACATGGGAGTTTTACCAAGACTTCATTGCGAAATTTCCAGACTTCCATCCTTGAGGCCAAGAATGTTCTGAAGGAGGGAGTATTGTGACAGGATAAGTTCCTAATTATGGGTTTTCCTTTTTAATCTTGGATTTATCTCTTTCCTTTTCCTAATTAGTTTTAACTTTTCTTCTCTTTAGATTTCTTATATAATGTAGCCTTACGGCAGTTTGAGAACACAATCAATAAAAAGTATTCTCTTCATCTTTACTTATCTCTCAATCAACCTTGCAAGAGCTCGTACAAGAGCTACGCTTACGAGCACATAACTTCTAAGGAGATCTTTCTTCCTTAACGATCATCTTCTAAGTTTGTGTATCCCCATTCTTCGAATCCGCAAGTAGGGTTTCTAGTTCGGGAATCTATCTATCGTGTTTCCCGTCTCAGAAATTAAACGAAAATCAAAATCAGATACAACCAAAAAGAAGAGCAAAAGTTCACAAGCATGGATTAATGGCGGAAAGTAGCTTATGGAGATGACGACTACAACAAATTTTTCATGGAAATCAGAAAAGGCGTTGTGCAAAAGAAGCCTCAAAGTATCGAAAACTCAATACAACAAAAAGTAAGACAATCGCGAAGCAAAAAGGAGAATCCATGGGGTTTTAGGAACAGCGACTCAGAAGAATCTGTAGATACGAAGATGATAATGACTATTTTTGGAAATACGCTCTCTGTTTCGCTCGCTCAGGTTTCTTCTCCACGCAAAAGCTTAAAACAAAGTCACGAAAATCACAAAAAAGATTAAAATGGTTGCAAGCAGGAGACAAGTACAAGCTCTCTAATATTTTCTTTTGTGTATGAAATTGTATTTTAGATCAATTAGCACTCATTCATCATTAAGAGTGGGAAATAGTAATAGTGAACTCATTTACGTAGTTATCATTATCCAGTAATAGTGAACTCATTTATATAGATCATGGACGTAGTTTGATTCAAATGTAACTCATTTACGAACCATTCATTCAAATCCAACTCATTATCCAGTGCAAATTCAATTACACCATGAAACAAAAATTAATAGAACTTCACTCCCAAGTAAAATAGCAGCAAACATTAACCACCACCGTTTACCGTCATTTCTTCAGGCAAACGGTCCAAGAAAGTGGCCTCATAGCTAGGTCTAGGGTTCATGAAGAAGAAGTAAGGATCCCAAAACTTCACACCTCTCACCGTAGTTCCATTGAACATCCCTTGCTTACAGTTCATAGCCACATGCACGATCCGGTCGCTTAGCTCCGCGAATCACTGAATCTTAGTAGATATTGTTCTCTACATGTCGTACCTTTAGGGCAGATCACCAAATCACCTGTTGCAATATTAAAAAGTCTTATAATGATAGTAATGATACCACAGTATGCGTAGAAAAACAGAGATGCTCTGTTTTCTATAGATGAAAAGGTATTTGATTTGACTATAATGATAACGATGGTTGAAAATACCTTTCTCGAGGAGCTTTCTCATGCGGGCAGCATCAGCGGCGTGATCTCGGGTCAATGCAATGGCAGGGATAGGTGAAATCATCAGTGAGAGGCGAGAGACGCTGTAAGTTACACATGACGGCTTCCGGCCTAGAGCAATGGCGATGATAATGGGGTCAAGGGCGGTGCGGTGATTAAGAACACAGATGTTTCCTGGTGTGCCAGGAGAAGGAGGAGGAGGACGATGCCCACGGATCGTGAGATGAATCCCGAGGATCTCGTACTAAACGTTCGGGTAAAGGGAGATTAAACCAGACGCGGAAGATTGCGAGTGCGAAACCGAAAGGAAGCCAAAGGTAAATGATTATAGCGTTTAAGGGCGTTGGACGTTGGACTAGACAACCATCGTGGAAGATAATGCGGCTCTTGAGACGCTCAATAGGGACTGTTGTGGCTGATTTAGTCTCATGGACCATGTAACCTTCCTGTTAAAATAACATACGAAATTTGGTCAATCCCACGACCAAACACTGTACCATCTTTGGAAGCAATGCTTTATTAGATCGATTTAGGTTTGGTACTAGATAGTTATTTATACCCTTGTCGGCTTCAATTGCGCCTTCACAAGTACAACTCCAAAAAATCTCTCTGTTAATGACACATGAAGAGTCTTTCTCTAGTGAAGGAGAGAGAATAATGAGTGTGTTAACCTTTTTTACCCAAGGAAAGAGAGTTAAGTTTTCTACATGACCATAAGAGAAAGTAGTTGTGTATTGAACAAGAAACGTAATTTTCTCTTTATTGATCGTTGATTTTACTGAAGAAGAAAGTGTTGCAAATCAGACTTTATCGTGAATTTGATCATGCATAAACTCCAACCGAGCTTTCAGTAGTAGAACAATTGCACTGTTGAAACCTAATTTTGAAATACCATACATACCCCTTTGTTTGCATTATAAAAGCAAGAAGAACGTCTCCAATCCTAAAAGCTCCTTGAATACTTTTAACATAGGGGAAGGATTATGTAGAGTTAATTAAGTTTTAATACAAGCAGAACAACACACTCTACACAAAACTAGAAACTACACACATTGCAAAAAAAAGACATTCCACTTAACAATCCAAACACCAAATAACTTAGGGGTTTATTATTTACCGGATCAACGGAGCTAATCATGTGCAGACAACAACACGGTTTTTGTAAGATTTGCGACTAGATAAACGCCACGGTTTGTGGAATCTTAAAAGAGGCCTAAAGCGATTCTTGTTAGCCTTTTTTGGTATTATGGTTTCTGAGCTCTCATTACGACCCACGAGTCTTAAGTCGCCCGTGTTCTTATCCAAGATTCTTCTGATTACAGCAATGCGATCGACATCCTTTCCAACCCGAGCCTCGCAAAAGTCCTTGTACCTTATGTAGAAAGTTGCATCATAGACGTTATGTCCCTGATTCGGAGTCTCAAGGTCTGGTGTAGTTTCTATAGACATTTGCAGAATATTCAAATTGGTGGCAACAGCCTCTTTCCTATACATCGACCTATTAGTTGTGGCAACTGCAAGTTCCAGATACAGACGAATCCAGTCATTGTCTTGCAGCTCTGATTTCTTCAACTGCATAAATAAATATCATTACTAGCTGTTGATCACATGAGAGCAAAAATATACTCAGTCTCATCTTACGACGTAAAATCGGTTAGTGTTTTTGAAAGGATTCTCTGAGGGCAACTCAGGCCTGAGATCAGTGAGGCACTTGTCCCCAAAGGTTTGAACAAAGAGGGAGCTTTTCTTGATGGGGTCTTTCTTGGTTTCCCCTAAACGAACGAGATTATAATGATGAATTAGCAAAATGATGACTTTGTAGTCTCCATAAAAATTACCTAGAGGTCTAGCAATACTGCAATTCAAAGCGAGTTTGCCATATTTGACTCCAGAAAGTGCAGTCTGAAAAGTTTGAAGATGACCAGGGAGAGCTCGGTTCTCGGCTTCCAACGTAATGTAGTAAGAAGCAGCAGCAGCACCACCACCACCAAAGGTCTCGTTGAATTTCTGTATGCGCCTTAGCTCAAAGTCTTTCCCCTAAAGATGAGATGTAATCCATGAGATAGATTAAAATAAAGCAGCAACAAAAGTAGATCTTTTTCAAAACAAGACAAGATAAAATAATTTACCTGGAGAAAATTGTAACGATGAAGGCCCAACCTAGCAAAAAGGAGGACTAAGCCGCAACAAGGATCATACCGATCATCACAGATTATTTGTGACATTCCATTACAGGGAATGAATCCCTAAGAAGACGAGTGATATTATTAGTCTCAAAAAATTAGGTTTCAAAACAAAATGTAAAAGATACGACGGAACCCTAGAACCAAATCCATGTATGAAATAAGAATGTGTGTTACCTCGTATTTCCTCATTATTTCCATGCCGTGAACTCTGGCACGCAAACGCCTCTCCTCCAAATCTTTTAGTCCCAAGACCAAGACCATCTTCGAAATCAAGCTGCTGATCGATTTAGGTTTTGTCCACGCCATTTATATACCACCTTTCTGGGCTTCATTTGGGCCAAATTTTGTTCTCCTCTTCTTCTTCTAAATTCTACTATTAACCAATTTTTAGAATGGCAAACAACTTATGTACCAAAACAAAACTCGCTAGATCATTTATTAATCATAGGGAGGAAAATGGTATGTAACTGATATATTCATTTACTAATCATTCATCCCAATGTCATCCAGGCGGATTCATAAACTTTATTTACACAGGACACAATATTATTATAAGTGTGTATTCACAAAACAAAAAAAATACTAGAGAATCATCTTATTTTATCTGATATGTTTTTTTTAAAAAGTTTGAGGTTGTAGTGGAAGTTGGGGACATGGCCTCTAGGGTTCCCCTGTTGTCCATAGGGTCTTCAAGTGACCTCTCTTGTGACCTAACACCATCAAAGTACCTGCACATTGTCCCAAACATTCTTAGATTCAACATTTTCCATGGTTCACAAATCCAAAGATCCATCTTTATGATTGAGGACTAACCAAGTATGATTGGGACAATGTAAAGCAAAGCCGGTTTTCCGTTTAGAGACATGTATGCTAGGACAAGACCTGTAATTGTCAAAAGAGACCTAGTCAGATTCTTTTTTCTTGAGGGATTGGGTACACTAAGCCAAATCATACCCCCAAGGAAGTAGTATCCTGACTTTAACTTCTTGTGACCTAACACCATCAAAGTACCTGCACATTGCCCCTCCAACACTCTTAGATTCAACACCTTTCCATGGTTACAGAATCACAAATCCAAATAATCCTAGGACTTACCAAGTATGAACGGGACAATGTAAATCAAAGCCGGTTTTCCATGTCCACCCATCAAGTTCAGAGCAATGTGTGCTATGAGAAGACCTGTGATTTTCAAAAGAGACTTAGTTAGTTTCTGATTCTTCTTGCTTCGAGGATGCGTACACCATACCTAGACAATATGCAGACATTGCCCCAAGGAAGCATCCTGACTTGAGCTTCTTATTCGTCAACCAGCCGTATCTTCAGAAATGGAGCATTGTTTGATCAGAAAAGCAAAAAGGCAAACTCTGATGATAATACATCTAATTTCGTTACTGAAATGATAAGCAGTTTCAAGCAATTTCGTTTCATTAAATCTTATCATTTGCTTCTAATATCCCAGTTTAGTTAACCACTTGATATAGTAATAAGGTGAAGAAAGGTGCAGAACATAGAGCTAGCGCGGGGGAATTGACAAACCTCAGTGCAAAAGCTACAAGAAGTCCCGGTAAGATGATATCACCAAATCCGATGACACTGAAGCCACCCCAGAAGATGTTATACACCAAGGCACAGCAGAGAAGAACAATACCGACCTGTTCCAAGAATTTATCATAACTAGTAATGTTGTTAAAGGCACATTGGCAGAAAAAAAACTAGTAACTGGTTTGGATTGTTGGAGCTTCAAAAATATTGTGTCAACATGTGAAGTTTAGTTGTGATGGAAATCCCATGAGACATCCGCAAGGGAAATAGATATTACCTTAAGATTTGGTACACGGACAATGTGAACGAGTGTGGTTATCAGTGAGATGATTCCCTGTCAGCAAGAAAATGCAAAATTAAGTTGTTACGTCTGTCATACGAAATAGGTCAATCCAACACCAATAGCTATATACACATGTACAGGAATAGTCTAGTACATAAGATTAAGAGGAGGCATTTATCGAAAAACATGGACTCAAAATGAAGTTAAGAGAGAAAAATGGCTAGTTGTGCTTACAAGTATATCTTGCCTTATCCAAGCAAAGGAGAAGTGGCGTTTAACTGCCCACATAACAGCAAATTTGTTTCCAAAGTGGCGGAACCTGGTGAAACTATAGTAAATCAAACATCAGTCCCAGCTGTATCATTTCGTATTCATTGCTTTAAACAAAAACAATTAGCTAATGGTTCAATCCAGCCAATAGGGACTTGGAAAAGAGATCAACCAATGATGAACTGGGATTATGGGTGTTTCTTATGGTCTCCAACTCATCAGAGAACATTTTAAACAGAGGCAAAACATGCTCCTGAGAGTTAATGAGGAGAAGAGATACACATACCGTGAGAGCAAAGCGACCAAACAGGTTTCCACCCCCTGAAAGCAGCAAAATAACTTTAGAGTGTCAGTAACAAGAAAGGTAATGCTATGAATTAAACAGGTCAGAGGATAAACGTTCTGACCTCTACAACAGCAATGCAAAAGACTTGTATAAACCAGCATGACATAAGCTTGTAGAGAATGATCTGGACACAAGAAGCAACCACTAGAAACAGAATTGCTGATATCACGGTGGTTGATAACTCATCCGATCCAACCTGCAGTTAAGATCAATTACAAAAGACTATAGTGGATGTCCTGCAAATAAAGTTTTTGAGAGTTTCTGACCACCTTTAGCAGCTTGTGTTGGTCAATAACTTCTTCCCACGCAAACCAATAAGCACCGAAAATGGTACACACAGCCATAAGCCATAGAAAGACATCAGCTACATCAAATGTTGGACGCTTTCGCGAGTAGAAAGTACCTGAGTAACAACAAGGGAGCTCAGAGAAGCCAAACAATTTGCTTGATACATAAAACAACTAACGCAATTAAATAGGATTAGCATAATTTCAGAGAGTACCATGATTTTTCTCGGCGAACCCTGAAATTTGACCACAACCAGAACACATCCCTCTTCGTCCATCTTTAAGATCTTTCGCCTCTTTTTCAAAATTCACCCTATACTTGAGGTTTTTACTTCTTTCTTCTGCCGTTTCTTGAAACAGTGGATTTGGACTCATATCCATGTCTACTGAATAGAATTCAGAAAGCAGATATTGCGGTTGGATTGGACAGGAAAATTCGGAATCATATCTTCTTGCAACGCCAACTTGTGCCAACATTACTTCGACAGAGACGTAAAGATATCCTTCGTTACCAATCTCTTCACTACTGCTGGACTTGCATCTTACCACCATTGTCCCCTCAACCAATCGGCAATCAAGCATCAGAACTGCATGCGTACCAACATATAAATCTCCCTTTTTAGGGCCTCTGTAGATTCCAGGGTCTTCCCAACTTTTGAAACAAGTTAGCGTCGCAGCAACCGGATGCGTTCTTAGACGTTCTAAAGCTTCTTGTAAAGTCGGGTATCTAAACGAACCCGTTATGCGATGCTTTAATTCTTCACTTGCCGAAACTGGCCTTTCTATATTGCAATTGAATATTTCTCCTAGCTCCATGGGGATGGCTTCTGGTACGCCCTTGTCCTCGACAAACTTCAGTGTTGGACTAATGTAATGCATATAGCAGCTATGCGTGTCAACATCTTGTCTATCCGAATCTTCACTGAGAAGTTGTCCGTATTGAGCTTTGTCGACATTTTGACATAGATACAGTTGGCTCAATGGGGTGTAAATTTTCTTCCATCCATGTAAGACCAAAGACGCGCTAACCATGTCACATACGACATACGCCCAACTTAGAGGATGTTTTTTTTTTATCTCTGATATAACTTGTGGCAGTCTCAATCATCTTGATGTGTTCCGTACTTGATAGAAACCTTGAATCTAGTTTTCCTGTTAACCAATGTACAAACATTCGGCCATTAGAATCGGAGAGCTAAAAGTGATCACCCTTTGGATGTGTTCCCATCACATGTCTGAGTCTTTCTTTTAGACAGGCTGTCAACACATCAGGACCGATAGACACTGTTTTCTCCTTCTTCAAACGCTTTGGCAATTTACCATCTAGCTTAGCTAGCTCAGCTAACAAGAGAGACTTTCTAGGTATTATTAGAAGGATGTGCTCCTTTTCCAGTGGAGGAGTTGAACCTTGGGGGGGATGGTGAGTGGAGAACACTTGCAAGAAAGCGAACAGTGGAGCAGACTATATAGCACGTAGTGTAACCAATGAAGGAAAGGATACATTCTTACGTATCCATTGGTTATCCTTTGTGGTTAAAGGATTTTTTCATTCATGAAGCTTAGGAGGTTTGAGTTTTGTGTACCATGCATTTTAGGAGTTGTCCCTTCTCAGACTTTTGGGAAGACGTCCTCACTGGTGTTTCATTTTAGAGAAGTTATGGGAGAGTTGTATTGTATCTGTGACTCCCATGGACTTAAGTAATATTTTTATGAACCAAGCTTTCGAGCTAGTACCTTTTTGGAATGAAAATTTAGACGACAAAAAAAAATTAGTTTACTATAGGTTCAAAGCCCTTTTGCGCCTATGGATCGGTGCTATAAATATGATATGCTCAAATTAAACCTAGAGCTACTCTCTCCAATTAAGAGATCAGAAGTAGTACTTTAGAGTCGAATCCACAAGGAATCAATGAATGCACAATAGATTTAAATGTTCGAATTAAACTAAGCAGGATATGATGAATGATAAAAACAAGTAATAAGATCGGTTGTAAAACAGTAAAGAGAAACGCTAGGTACATGGAAATCGCAGGTGAATCAGATATGCGATGATAAATTAACGATAGGATTATGAAGCTCAGTTCCTAAACATGAATACGAATGTAAAACCAATCAGCTGTCGCTGCAAAGATTATCTATGCCTAAACCCTAGAAAGCCAACAGTCGTTGCGAATCCTATGAATCTAAACAAGCAATAAATTCAGGCTCAATTGTTCATAAAACCCTAAACCAAATGTCTTTGCGAAAAGGAATTTTGCTCATCAAAAACTAGTTCAAGCAATTAATAAAACTGTCGTTTCTATTAATTAACCCTAGATCAGATTTCAGTTCGCGAGGCTAAAATCAGCAATAAGAACAAGTTAAGATGAAGAACTTCTAAAGATATTAATCCTATGCAATTCAGATCAGATCTAACAAATCATCAAACACCCTTGAATAACCCTAAACCTAACAAGAGAATTACTCAGACATAATAATAGAAGAAAACATAGTTTTATTAAAAGATATGTCTAAGAAATCAGTAAAAAAATGCATAAGCCTAAACAATGGCTTGTAAAACGTATATATACAGGTACAAAACCGACTGGAAACCTAAAAGTAAACATCTGGAATTTTCGAGCTTTGAACGGACTTCTTCAGATAAGAATTTGGGCTTGGTCGAACAGGGTGTCGATCGACACCCATAGATGGTGTCGATCGACACCATCATCAAAATAGGATTCTTTGTTTCTTAAGTCTTCGTGTCAAGCGACACACTTGTCCTTGTCGCTCGACACAGCTTCCAAATGTTGACTCCGAACTCGCATCTTCGCCACTTCATTCCGAAATGCTCCAAAACTTCTAGTAAACATCTTTTAAGCTCCAATCGTCCTAGTACCTGTAAAGACTCTAAAACGATAGGAAAAATACCAAAAGACTCTAAACATTGGACTTATATCATGGTCTTAAATGGGTAAAAACCATGATATATCAACTTCCCTAGACTTAGCTTTTTGCTTGTCCCTAAGCAAAACAGATGTTATCACTCCTTTAGGAACCACATACCTTTGCAAAGTCATCCGGTGATACTTTGATGTTTCCCTAGAAGTATAGTAATCCTCTAGATTGAATCCAAACCCCTTAGAGAATCTCAGACTTTCAGTCGCAAACCCCTTTAGTTTATTAAGTACGGTCTCATCGAGGGAATATCGATCGTTGGACCTTCTAGATTCTTTCACTTTCTTTAACATTTTCCTGCGTTTCACCATCTCTCTTCCCTCTGAAACTGTATCCAATTAAGGATATCATAGAGATGCATGCCTTTTTTATGATTGATTTTTTGTTGTTTCTCTGCGTTTTGTCTAGCATTTCTGAATTCGGGCTTGCACTTTTCTGTTTGAACTACACTTTTCTGTAGACTTTTTTATTAGATCCTTGGCATCTCTATGATTCACAAGATCAGCGCTCACTACTATTGTTCTATGGTGGGAGACAGGGTCATGAGGCTTTTTCTTTTTGATCTAGGATAGTTGAATTAGTCATTTGGGAAGAAGTTTCAAGAGCAGTCCGTCCTCGCTTACAAGTGTTTGGAAGCTGAATAGAGTCTTGCGATTACCAACGCCCAAGATAATAGATTAGAGTTCATTAGGGGCGGGGTATGCAACGTCTTTCTGGCGTTCTCCAGAAGTCTGAACTCACTCCGTCAAACCGATCGACTTCCAGTTACCTACTTTAGTAAAACCAGCCAACTTGCATTGGAAATGGTCACTGAGTGTTATTTAAAGCAAGTATAGAAGAAGGTTTTGACTCTAAAAAATTTTAAATTGACTCAAAAACGTCAAAAGAAAACACAAAAGTCAGCGACTACCTCCCCCAGACTTAAACAACACTGTCCCCAGTGTTATTAAATCTGAGGTTGGCTAAATAAAATAAATAGAAAACGAAACAAATGAAAATCGAATGAGAATGTGGTACCTGGGAGTCGTGTCGAGCGACATGACCGTAGTGTCGATCGACACTTATAGTTTGGTCGCGTCGAGCGACTGATAATCCGCATCGATCGACATGTAATTTTCCTTGGTGTCGATCGACAGATTCTCAGTGTCAATCGACACACAAGTCTGAAGTGCATTCCTCATTTGTTTTCATACGTTTAATCTCCTAATACTCAAATAAACTTAAAGCCAAAACGTAAAATTGAAAAAGAAAACAAAAAAAATAAATAAATAGTTAGTAGATTCACAAGTGGGTTGCCTCCCACTAAGCGCTTGTTTTAAGTCCTTAGCTTGACGTTGGTAGGACTTCAGGACTTTGGTGGATCTTCTGGAGGTTTTGTTCCTCCCTTATCCTTCAGGAAACTTGTAGCTCTTATCATCGCACTAGACTTTTCAGCTCCTCCAAACTTATCAGAAACAATCCCAGGAAAAAGTCTCATCGTGTTCTTCAGCATTTGTTGAATAACAGCTTCTCCTTTCTCCTTTAAATTTGAAGGGACGATGATTCTGAATTTAGAGAATGCCTTTGAAGCTTTCTTTCGTCTCTTTTCTCCTTTATCCCCTTCTTTGCACTCCTTAGGTAGTTCTGCAAATTCATCAGAAAAAGAAACAAGCATTTTACGAGAAACTCATTGCTTGCATGAGTGCGTAACAGCTTTTTCAACCTTAAATCTGTTATCAAGAAATTGTGAATTAAGGACAGGAACTGTGTACCTTTTCTCTATGGGAGGCTTAGGGGTTGGGAGACTTGCAGGAGTTAACTTTTCTCCTCTAACAACCGTCCAGCAAGAGAAGTTATCCATGAGGATCGCTAGGTAGAAGACCTCCTTGTTGATCCTTGTGAAGAATATTCTCTGATTCGGGAAATCCAAGACAGCTCCAACAGTATTCAGGAAGGACGCGCCGAGAACCATTGGCTTAGTGGTCTCTATGATGTGGAAATCAGCTGGCACAAGACAATCCCCTATCCGAATCATAAGATCAGAAATGAAGCCTGCAGAGACTACTGAAGAAGTATCAATGAGACCAACAAGAGCATTTGAAGACTTAATATTTGAGATTCCCAGCTTCTTCACAACATCATGAGATATGACGTTCACATTAGCTCCAGTGTCCAAGAGAGTGCATTCTAATTTCATTCTATTTATCGAACATGGAACAATGAACTGCCACAGACTCTCTCTCTTGATCAATTCCCTCAAAACTGGTTTCTCAACCGCTTTTAGCCCTTTCTCACTGTCTCTACTACTAGCTGATGCACAAGACTTCATAGGGGCTTTTGGATAAGAAAGTGGTGGCTTGTAGACTCGTTCTACTGCAGAAACAGAAATTTTTGCAAAATCTGGACTGTCCTGGACTAAGTGTCGAGCGACACAAGGCTTATGTCGATCGACACTTGCAATTTTGTCTCGTCGATCGACAGATTTAACCACATCGAACGACATGCTCAACTCTGTTGCATCGAGCGATACGACTGCTCCGTCGCTCGACACGTGTTCTGGTTCAGATATTCTCTCTGCTCTAGTCTTCAATCTGATCATATTGGAGTGATGGCTTTTTACCAATTTTCTTGTCTGAGCTACTTGCGTATCAAGCTTCTTCATATGAATGTTTAAAGATTCAATCTTCCCATTCAAATCCTTGTAGATAGAATCCAACTTCCCATTCAAATCGACAGTCAACTTATGCTGTCCTTCTAGCATTCGCTCCATCATGGACTCCATCTTACTCTACGCAGTAAGAGGTGGAGGCTGCTGATAACAAGATGCGCTGTAGTCCCTTGTGTAGTTGCTCTGATACGGCTTTTGATATGACGAACTGTAGCCCTGCTGATTGCCAAATCTTTGATATCCTAACCCATTCACGTAGTTAACATCTTCTGCCTCGAAAGTCTCAACTTCCTTAGCAAATTGAACCGTCTTCTTTCCTGCAAGGAGATCATGCATCGAATCCACCTTCTTTGTGACCTCTGCAAACTGATTACCACTGACGTTCTAACCCTGGCTCCTCTCAAAATCAACACTCTTGGTATTGTTGCTACTAGCTAAGTTCTCAATGAGTCTCAGGGCTCTCTTGAGAATTTGTGATAGCATATCGAGTAGCAATCCCTCTGTAGAAAATGTTCAGCAACTGAACATCTGTGAAGCCGTGGTGAGGGCAGTCTCTCTGATATCCCTTGAATCTATGCCACGTAGCCTTGAATGCCTCGAAATCGCCTTGTCTGAATGTAGCAATCTTTGCGTCGAGATCTTCAGATTTTGCATCATCGAAGAAATTGCTTAAGAAAGCATTCTTTGTATCCTCCCAGTTAGTTAGCGAGCCTAGAGGTAGCATCTTCAACCAATGATTTGCTTCCCCATGTAGAGAGTATGCGAAAAGCTTGCAGAACAAATAATCTTCAGAGACTACATTAGCCTTGATGTTAGATGCCAAGTCTTCAAACCTCTCAATGTGATCCATAGGATTCTCATGAGGAAGACCGCAGAAAGGGTCATGAGCTACTAGATTGAAGAAGGCAGGCTTTAGCTCGAAGTCGTTTCTCTTAAACGGTGGTGGATGAATTGCAGACCGATTGGCATATAACCGCTAAAGTCTGTTCAAATCAGCAAGCGTGCGTCCTGCTGCAGCATTCACGTCGTTTCTCAGGCCAGCCTGCTGAATCAAGCCTCCCTGTCGAGCGACAGCAATATCATGTCGATCGACATGTTGGTTTTCTTCTTGTCGAGCGACAAGCTCTCTCTGTCGCTCGATACGACGGAATTTCATGCGTCGAGCGATCTCTTCCTCGTGTCGCTCGACACGTTCTTGTTCTTCGCGAGCAAATCTGATTTCTTCATCGCGTTTCTGCTGCTCATCGTCCCTCTGCTCGACGACTTCTTTGACGATAACAGTACCATCGTCGTTGATCCTTTGTCCCTCTTCGTTGTACTTCAATCCTGCCGGATCACGCAGAATTCCATCTTCTCCCGGTCTCAGTACAATACGTCCTTGAGCAACCATCTTTGCTACTCTTCTGTTCTCACGCTCTAGACGTGCAAGTTCCTTTTCCTTATATAACTAGCTTACTTTCCTTGTTGCTTCTAGTATCAGGCATACACCTGAAACGCAAAACAGAAAGAGACGAAAGAAACTAGTTAGTAAAATAAAGATAAAAACAAAAACTTAGACAAAATCCTAATAATATAATTCTAATGGCTATTGATGCCCCGGCAATGGCGCCAAGATTTGATATGGTCAAATTTCCCTTTGTCTTACTCTCTCAAATTAAGAGATCGATTGTAGTACTTGGGGTATCGAATCAACTGGGAATCAAATTGTACAATAGATCTAAACTTTCGGATTAAACTAAGCAGAATAAAGTTGTAATATAAATTGCAGAAATGAAAACAGGATGATTGCAAGTGATTTAAATTCAATAAAGAGAAACGCTAAGCTTTAGGGAATTCGCAAGAATAAATCCAAGTTGCAGAATAAAGTTACTATTGGGATAATTGATGATGCACAATTCTAGAACTCGAAACACTGTTGTAAAGTAAATCAACTGTCGTTGAAAATACTATCTATGTTTAAACCATAGAAAACCAATTGTCGTTGCGAAATCAGATTGATCTAAACAAGCAATAAATTCAGGTTCGATTGTTCACAAGGATTTAAAGCCAAATGTCGTTGCGAATCGAATCCTTGCTCACCTATGATTTAGTTCAAGTAATTTAATAATGATGTCTCATCTACTAAACAACCTAAGATATCCAATTCAGCGCTAAATCAGAGTTAATGCAATCAAGGTGAAGAATATGAATAAATATGATGCAAATCCCAATAGTAATTAAACTCTACAACTCTTTATTAAACCTTTGAAAAATCCCTAAAACCTAACTAGGGAATTACTCAGACATAGACATGAATAATAAATCCCTAGTATAAAAAACTCTAAGAAAATAAAGCATAAGCCTAAACAATGGCCAAAAATAAGTATTTATAAGTACAAAAGTCGGCATGGGCCCAATTGCAAACATCTGGGTTTTTTGGCGCGAAAACGAAAATCTTCCAAAACTTGATTTCTGGTCGCGAAGTTGATCGTGTCGAGCGACGTGACAAGTGTGTCGCTCGACGCTTGTAAAATATTCCTGTCGATCGACAGATTAAGCCGTGTCGATCGACACAAACTTCAAAACTTCATTCCGAACTTGCGATTTTGACCGCTTATTCCGTTAATCTCCAAAATGCTCCAGTAAACACCAATTGAGTCCAAAGCGTCTTTGTACCTAGAATAAAACACTAAACACTAGAAAACACCAAATGACTCTATAAAACGGACATATATCATGGTATAAAAACAGGCAAAAACTCTGATATATCATAAACCATCAGTGACATCTATGAATTGCATACACAATGACATATTCAAGCAAGTCACAAGAGGAATCTAGTGCAATACTATGCAAAATTCCAAAAAGAAGAAGAGGATTTGATTACTGACCTTCACCACACATCAGAATTGAAATGTGTGGACACAACTTTATAAATCTCTATAAGCAACGTAGGGAAATTCTGCCTAAAACAATTTATCAATGTCGTCCGGTTTTGATATGAGAATAACCTAAAACATAAGAAGAGTTAAAAAAAAGTATCTTACAAAATAAGAGTAAATACAAACATGTGTGGCTAGAGTGAGTGTTGTATAGTGATTTACGCATCTAAGCAAGTGTACATGCGAATCCTGTTTGTATGTGGGGTGTGATCCAAGAACTCCGTTATCTAGGTTTGCTTTCCAATTTTTCCCACTATAAATCGTTCATGATGAATGCAAAAATTGTTGTGTCATATGCAAGACTTGTTGTTGACTCCATTTTATCACTAACATCTTCCAAAAAGTCCATTATTCTCGCACTAGACCAGAACAACGGACGACACAATATTTCTATCGCATATAGTCGTTCGTGAGGCACTACTTTCTTTAAACTCTCAGTCAAATGTTCTGCTTCAGGACAAATAGTTGTACCAGAACCGTTACCCGTGATTATGTATTGGATTAAACATCCAATATTATACAAGTCAGCACCTCTGGTTTCGTTTCCGTTAGGAATTTGTTCTGGAGCTTTCCATTTCGTCTTTAAACCACGAGCTTCGAAGTAGGTGAAAAACTTCTGATCATTTATATCAAAACTCCTATGAAAATCACTAATCTTAGCTACCAACTGATTTCTCACTCCAACCATCTCGAACAATTCAACTCATTCAGGACTTAATGTACTATGCAAAATTCCAAAAAGAAGAAGAGGATTTGATTACTGACCTTCACCACACTTAACACCATTGTTCTTCACAAGCGACAAAATAAGTTTTCAAATCAACATCAAAATTGAAATGTGTGGACACAGCTTTATAAACCTCGATAAGCAACGTAGGGAATTTCTGCCTAAAATATTTATCAATGTCGTCCGGTTTTGATATGAGAATAACCTAAAACATAAGAAGAGTTAAAAAAAACCGTCATTCGATGGATTTACAACAGCAAGAGAAGAACCTGCACCAACACCAACAACCTAATACATGTTTATCCCAATCTAGGGCTTCATCTAGTGTATTGTATCTAAAAACACATGTTATGCCAGATGATTTTCATTTTCAAGAACAAGCATTCACCAGTTTAGTTGAAAAATATCTTTCATCTCCTTGAAATTTTCTTTTGGTATGTCGTCGGACTCCTTAACAAGCTTCAGTGCAATTGCTTTCTTTGATTTCTTTTTCTGCGCAATACCCGTACAAATCAATGTCATTGTTTTTGACCATTTTCTTCCTTTTTACACCAAATAATAAAACAAGGCCAATAAACAAAACAAAGATCTTAACACTTACAACAACAATCAGTTTCGAATTATTAATATGAAGTTGTAAAGATGTATACTCTAATCAGTATTTACTTGGTTTTTTTCTTCTTGTAAATGTTTTGATTTTCTTTAATGAATCTATCTTAATTTGTAACCAAAACATATAAACAGCCCAAAATAAATACATTTGTTACTTTGTACTCGCTACATTAGGCTATTGGATGAATAAATCAACTAGTGTGTTAAGTTTTTTTACAAGGAAAATAGTTAAGTTATTACATGAAAAGAAAGAGAAACCCAAAGAGAAGCTAATTGCGTATTTGATACGAAGGTTAATAAGAACAATAAGGGTAATTCCCTTTGATCTTTCCAAAACCAAAAAACTTCAAACTAATACTGCAAAAAATTTTGGTTATTTGTTCATTGTTCTCCCTCTGCTCTACATATAGTTTATGAGGTGTGTATATGATCAAAAGGTACAAATGACAAACAACTTAAGTACAAATTCAAATATATCTGTTGTATTTGAAAATTTATTTTAGATCAATTTACCAATCATTCATAATTAAGAGTGGAAAATAGTAAACTACATGTACGTAGGTTGGATTCAAATGTAATTCGTTTACTAATCATTCATTCAGATGTAACTCATTACCCATTGCATATTCAACTAAACTTTTTCCTCCAACAATCCATGAAACAAAAAGTAATAACGGAAACCAGAAAGACCTAACTTCACTCCCAAGTAAAATCGCAGCAAACAGTAATTAGATGGATCATTACTCCGTGGACTTGGTCTTTTTGATAGACTCAACCTTCCCGTCGTTGCCTCCAAGCAACAGGTACTTATCCTTCCTAGTAAGCTCAGTGCATTCGAATCCCAACACTCCACCGATCACCTTCTGAACGTAATTAGCCACCTCGACCGGAGTCTTTCCACCACCGTTTACCGTCATTTCTTCAGGCAAACGGTCCAAGAAAGTGGCCTCATAGCTAGGTCTAGGGTTCATGAAGAAGAAGTAAGGATCCCAGAATTTTACACCTCTCACCGTAGTCCCATTGAACATCCCTTGCTTACAGTTCATAGCCACAGGCACAATCCGGTCGCTTAGCTCCGCGAATAGAGCACTGAATCTTAGTAGATACTGTTCTCTACAAGTCGTTCCTTCAGGGCAGATCACCAAATCACCTGTTCCAATAGTAACAAGACTTACAATGATAGTAAAAAAACAGAGATGCTCTGTTTTCATTCTAACGATGGTTAAAAGTACCTTTCTCGAGGAGTTTTCTCATGCGGGCAGCATCAACAGCGCGGTCTCGGGTCAAAGCAACGGCAGGGATAGGTGAAATCATCAGTGAGAGGCGAGAGACACTGTAAGTGACACATGACGGCTTCCGGCCTAGAGCAATGGCGATGATAATGGGGTCAAGGGCGGTGCGGTGATTAAGAACATAGAGGTTTCCTGGTGTGCCAGGAGAAGGAGGAGGAGGACGATGGCCACGGATCGTGAGATGAATCCCAAGGATCTCGTAAGTGTAACGAACTAAACGTTCGGGTAAAGGGAGATTGAACCAGACGCGGAAAATTGCGAGCGCGAAACCGAAAGGAAGCCAAAGGTAAATGATTATGGCGTTCAAGGGCGTTGGACGTTGGACTAGACGACCATCGTGGAAGATAATGCAGCTCTTGAGACGCTCTATAGGGACTGTTGTGGCTGATTTAGTCTCATGGACCATGTAACCTTCCTGTTAAAATAAAGATTCCAAAAGTTTCACTATTATAGTAACAAATATGGTAAAACATTGAAAGTATAAAAATAAAATAAAATGTTGGCATTATCCTAGATTCGTTCATTAAATGGACCGTCCAACTTATGTGGGAAGGTGGTTGGTGATAGGTTGGACGCATTTATGAAAAATGACACTAGTTCTATTATATACTTTTTTGTCACTGTTACTAATTACTTTCCCTTCTTCTAAATTTGTATCTTAAAAACATCACATTTTTCAATCGTAGACTCATTAAATCTAGATTTATCATGCGTTTATTATACACAATCAAAGTAAAGAAATAGAGTAAATAGATCATGTGAAGACATGTGTGGGAAAATTAATTTATTTTTCATACAGATCATGTGAAAACATCTACACGGCATTAATAGGTCCTACTACATTTATGTTTTGTTAATAAGTATACTTACTCCACTAGTTACGATTCATGATTCAAGATTCAAGAATTTGGATATGCAAATCAAATCAAGATTAGAGAAATGTGTGTCTACCTTGCAAATGGACATGAAATCGTGATCGGAGGTCCGGTCACCGAGTCCAAGATCCGGCGATTCTTCACCAAACTCTTTCAAGATTGCTAATCTTTTCAAATCACCAACAAGAACACCTGGTTTCTTCACAAACCCAGTAGCTTTCATGGTTTTTGGATTCACTTCAATCTCTGTACCTAAAACTTTATCTCCTCCCAAATAATCCTTCACGAACGCTTCCACCATCACTATCGGATTCGCAGTCACCACAACTTTCCTCTTACATTTATCAAACACCTCAAAACTATCCTTCCTCACATCCGCCGCATAAAACCTAACAAATTCAAAAATCCCCAAATCTCAGATTCAAAAAAAAAATCGAAATCGAAACAGAAAATCAAAATCGATCGATTCTAATCGAAAGCCCAAGCATTAGATTCGAAGGATCGGAGAGATTTGGTGGTACCGTGGGAGAACGGCGCGAGAGACGAGTTCGATGTCGCGGATTTTGATTCCGGCGAAGGAGATGTAGATGAGGATTTGGATTCCGATGGCTTCGGAGATGAAGAGGTAAGCGATGATGACGATTGGGAGAGAGAGGAGAAGGATTAAGCCACGGAAGAGACTTCCTGCTTCGATTGCGACGAGCATGAAGTAAGGGAAAGAGCTTCGAGAGAGAAGCAGAGTTCCGTCGAGATCTGCAGCGATCGATTCGTACTCTCCCCCTTTACATTCGGTTATCGGAGGAAAACTTCGGTTCTTACTCGCCGGAGACATTTTGATTTTCCGGTGAATCTCTCTCTTCTGTGTGTTCTTGTTTCTCTCTCTAGATTTGATAATGGAAAGAGAGAGAAGAGAGGGAAGAAGGTGTTGGTTTTAAATGCGTTTTTCCACTCAACCGACAAATTTAAAGTTATTGTTATTACTCCCCAATAAATGTGACTTCTTTTCGAATTTATCCTTATACTATCATTTTTAACAATTACAACCCTGATTCTCACTTTGAAATTCCACATCACAAGGTTCTTTTCTGATAAATTTGAGTAATGTGACTGTATGAGTGATTAATGTGACTGTATAAACTATTTTTCTTGGTACATATAATGGAAATTTAGTCAAATGCATTATCGATGGTGGATCAATTTGTAAAAAGAAAAAGTTGTTCGCAAGGTGTACAATTAATATGGTTGATTGACATGAAAGAAAGTAGCTTAGTAGCTCACCTAAATAGGAAGCTGTATAATTAATTGTAGGACATATTAGAATAGTTGGCTATGTATGTATACAACTATACTTGTTGAATGTTAATTTCACGTGGCCAATTTAATTGATGAAAATGACCTTGATTGTAAAATGGTTGACAAAAATAAAAGTGAAATCGTATTTTTGTGCAGCAACTCAGTTACGAGTCAATATATTTTCTTGAGCGTATCGACAAACTGTATTTTTAATGAGAGTCTTCTATTCTTAATAACAAAGTTAATGAAGTAATTTGTTTTATAGTATCATGGTCAATGGTTTAGTAATAATAATAATATAAATATAGTAGATGGTTGGGAGTTGGACCGCCTTTGAGCCATCCGTTTATACTTAGCGGATACGAACGAGTATGTAACAGTTTACGTATCACAGTATACTGTATTATGAATATTATACTCTCGGTGTCTGGTACGAAAATTAATGTTGCAGTAAGCCACCAACACATCAAGTGAACCTTACAAAGAAAAATATATGGATTTTAATTTCCAGGCAGATAATGTAAGCTTCATATTAAATAACATTTTTTTGTTAAGTTTGACATGAGTTATTAATCATGGTTTTTTGTTCTTAAGAAAATGCTAAATTCATGTATAGTAAAAAACTAAAAAGCTTTGGAGTGGTGAAGTGGGTAATCCACTTTGACGAGGTTAATTTTAACACTAATAAAATTAACAATGTTTTCTCTCAACTTGGTTGTTCATCCATCGTAACAGCCCTATGACTATTTACTTGCTTGGGACAGAAGTATTTTAAAGATATCAGAGTATAATTTACTTTTCTTGTATAATTTTTTGTATGTTCCCAACTATATATGTCAAAAACTTTGAAAAATGGCAATTGATATAAATGTATAGTGCGTCAGTTATTAATCCCGAAATAGATCAAATGTGTTATAGGGCTAATACCTTAAATGGGCTATATTCAAACCCAAACCAAACCTAAACCATATATTACTTTCGGTTTATATTTAAAAACCAACCATATATCAATCAATACTTCTCATTAATCAATAACGATAAAAAGCAGATCATCCACATCAAATTACATAGGAAATAGAGAAATTAAACTAATAAACATGACCAGATCTCGCAAATGCATTTATATTCATATTCAAATACAAACCAAAGATAATAAAGCAACAAGAGTGAAACTTAAATCAAGGAACCAAAAAACTAGCTTTTGGTCTTGAATGGAATCGCTCTAATCACAAGCTGGTGGTAAAGAGCCGCAAGAGCTGCTCCAATAAATGGTCCCACCCAGAAAATCCACTGCAACAAACAAAACAAAAATCAAAATCAACACATTCAAAACCCAAATTAGTAAATTGTATCAAAAAAAAAAAAAAAAATCATGTCTACTCACGTGGTCGTCACAAGCGTGGTCCTTGTTGTAGATGATTGCAGCTCCGAGCTGGGTTAATTCCAGCTATGCAAAGAATTTGTGAGAGAGTTCACTCATTTGTGTCTCCTTCCTCCATATCTTTGCGCGTTTCTTATTTTATCGATAACACAATTATACTCTTTATAGTTAAATGGCTGGATATCCACGAGAAGGTGAAGCAAATGATACGGAAAGTGTTTGAAGCAGCAGCTCTCGTGCATCCGGAGATGCAATGTCCTAAATCTAGAGCCATTTACGGAGTAGATGTCATGCTCGTTCGAGCCAAAAATCTTGGAGGTTTGTCACTAAAACAACCTCTCGCATAAAACAGAATCTTTGAAATTGCAAAGTCTCTTATCCATGATTTTCTAATGCTACACACACAGGTTACATACTGTCCTGACTGCGAGTGCGAGAGCTTGTACCTACGACATGGAAACCATAGATGGTGATATTGTTAAAGGTCGAGATTTCGATCAATCACATATATTCGGGTGCCTCTTCTTGAACGAGACTGCTCACGTGACTCCCTTGTGAGCTCACTTAGCCAGAGAAGATGGATGCTTTAGCTGAAACTAGTCCTGTTTTGATTTACAACATTTTCTTCTTTAGTATACACCATGGCGCTTTCGTAGTTACACACCATGGCGCTTTCGTTCTTTTTCATTGTGTGTGTTTTTACCTAATTGTTGTTTTCCTCGTTTCTTCGTTTTATTTGCAGTGGATTTTACTGTAATTGCATTGAGTTAGCTAGAATGGCATTGTGTTTGCTAGATTGGCATTGAAAAAAGTTTATATTTGAGTGTAGAACTGTAAATAGAACAGCTGCCTACTATATTTGAGAAACTAATTTGTTTAAAACCCTGAAATCTCGTCGTATTAAGCTTCCTCTTGATTTCTTTTGTCAATAATTACGCTTTTTCAATCTGCTTCTTTTCTCATAAGCTAGTGTTTATCTCTATTTAACTCATTACTTTATGAAACAAATTTATTGCAGGTCAAAATCTTACTAGAGGAGCAGCCATGGCGAAGCATCATCCTGATTTGATCATGTGCAGTAAACAACCAGGCATTGCAATCGGGCGATTGTGCGACAAGTGTGATGGTAAATGCGTGATATGCGATTCCTACGTGTACACTGGTTTGGATTTGTGATTAATGCAACTATGGTTCGTTCCAAGGACGGTGTGTCATATGCGGAGGGGTTGGGATCTCATATGCTTACTATTGCAAAGAGTATACACAACAGGAGAAAGATAGAGATGGTTGTCCTAAGATTGTCAATCTCGGGAGTGCGAAAACAGATCTCTTCTACGAACGGAAGAAATATGGTTTCAAATAACGATGATTTGTTGAATTTTTTTCCTTAACATAGACGAGTACATAGATAAGTGTTTGTACTCGTCTATGTTAAGGAAATTTTTTCCAGTGACCAAATTTTTTTAGTCATGGATTCAAAGAAAAGATTATGGTTTGTTGTTCTTGTATCTTATTTTGATTAGTTGGATGTGTGGTTGTGAAATAATTGTTCTCTTTTCAGTAGTTTGATTCTCTGACCAATCATAGCTTGCATATGCATCAGTTATCAACTTATCATCATGAACATATCAATTCAAGGAAGAAAGTTCTTTTAATCTCCTATAGTAAACCCATAAGTCAAATCGAAAGCCATCGATAAATACAAGTTAGGTCAGTAAAATGGGATATGGTGTTAGCAATGAGCATTACATAAGAAACCCCACTTGATCAAAAATATTCGTTTGTAAGTTTGTAAAGTAAGGAACCTCAAAATCCTTATTTTTGGTAATAAATTATAGTCGTTGACTTTTGGTAAGACCATCAGCACCAATGATATTTTGTAGGTATCATTAAATATAAAATTATTAAAACACACACTCTCTCTTACTTTTACTCAACTTTATACTTTCTCTTTCATCATTTTATTCAATTTTTATTAATTTTATATTTAAACACACAAAAATACCCTCTCCAAAAGTATCAAAAGTATCACTCTATTGATACCCTCTCTCCAAAGTAATTTCCTATCTCCTTTATTTACTCAAATTTTATTAATTTTATATTTCAATACACCACACTATTTCAACAAAAAACACTCTCTTTCTTCCTTTTATTCAAATTTTAATAATTTTATATTTAATTTATATTTAGTGATACCCACAAAATATCACTGTTGCATATGTATTAAATCAACGGCCCATGGAACGCATGTTCGCTTCGTTTATGTGTTAACAGTTAACTTAACAGTGTGGAATCCTCAATTTGTCTGCAATAGTCAACTACTACATCCAATGAGAAAATGGCACGTGTTTACACCACCTACTGCTTGGACATTGGAAACAGATTTTGCATTGCGATTTTTATAGCCGAATTATTTGATTCATACCCACATAACTTTGACTTTATTGAAAATTTTCTCCTCAAAAGAGATAATTCAAACAGTTTTCAAAATAAAAAAAATTAGACGACATGACTTACATGGTCTCTAGACAAACATTTATAAAAACAACAAACATATATATAATGCAAGATTGTACTGCAAGATGTGATGAGTACTGACAATTCTGCAAGATTGTACTGTCTAAGAACGCTAAGTTTCTAGTTGTGATATAGTCCAAATTTTCTGCACCAAAAGGCATGTTACCTAAACTTGATGGTATAACAACTTTGAATTTATTGTCAGCAGTGCCCGTTCAATCATTTTGGATGTCTTATGCATATATGTAAAAAGTGTTATTTTCGTACATTTTTCAATATCGTAAAAATAGTAATCTAATTAAAAAAACATATGAAAACTCCATTAAACCGTTTATAATTCCAAATAATTAGTAAGAAATAAAAAAAACAACAAAATAGAATTTATTTTTGAAATATTGCTCTCCTTGTATTTTTGCGTGCAAAATCATTAATTAAACTCACGTTATCGAGTTTTTCAACAATCTTGCCAATAGTGCTCAGAATCATTCTTGAAAAATTGTTGTTCTGCAAATCAAGCACCAATAAAGCCTCAGTCTTGAATAAAACGTCCGGAATTGTGCTCACAAACTTATTTTTTTTCGGTTGTGGAGAACGAGAAAAAGAAAGGGAAAAATAAACCACCCTTGATAGTTTATCCATCACCAGAAAAGAATTTGATGATTAAGCGTCGTGAAAAGGAATCTAGTCTTCAAGAATTTGAAATCCACCAGAATGCAAATAAATATGTCATTATTATTTATAAAATTTAAACTTAAGAAAGTTTGTTTTAAGCTTTTGTTACCATTTTTGCATTTGCCGCTTCAGGAATTGGAGAAGAAACCAGTGAGAGCGAAAAAGAGAGCTTCGTATTTCCAAAAATGGAGGTTTCTCTGACGGTAACAGAAATCGGCGATCAAGTTCTTCCGGCAGATGACGTTGACAAAGACGACGAAGAAGATGAAAATCTATGCCGGATTTGCCGATCACCGGAGGAATCCGGAAACCCCTTGAAATATCTCTGTGCTTGTCGAGGCTCTATCAAGTACGTTCACGAAGAATGTCTTCGTCTCTGGTTAGATCGTCGTCGCGGTTAGATCGTCGTCGCGGAAACAAGAAATGCGAGGTATTTGTTGTTTATAGTCTTCGTCTCTGGTTAGATCGTCGTCGCGGAAACAAGAAATGCGAGGTATTTTGGCGCAGCCTAACCGTAACAACGTTCGGGCTCATCCGGTAATGAGGTCGATTAGGGAGAGCCGCTCCAGGCACTAAATCAATATGATGTTGGATATCACGAACCTTTCAGTAACTCTCTGGGAAAAACTCCATTAAACCGTTTATAATTCCAAATAATTAGTAAGAAATAAAAAAAACAACAAAATAGAATTTATTTTTGAAATATTGCTTTCCTTGTATTTTTGCGTGCAAAATCATTAATTAAACTCACGTTATCGAGTTTTTCAACAATCTTGCCAATAGTGCTCAGAATCATTCTTGAAAAATTGTTGTTCTGCAAATCAAGCACCAATAAAGCCTCAGTCTTGAATAAAACGTCCGGAATTGTGCTCACAAACTTATTTTTTTTCGGTTGTGGAGAACGAGAAAAAGAAAGGGAAAAATAAACCACCCTTGATAGTTTATCCATCACCAGAAAAGAATTTGATGATTAAGCGTCGTGAAAAGGAATCTAGTCTTCAAGAATTTGAAATCCACCAGAAAGCTCTTATGGGACGTTCAAACAACATTATACACGTTTTCGCAGGTAGAGAAACTTCGAAGTTTTCGTATATGATTATGGAAACGGGTGTCTGCAATCTCAGAGAATTAGTTAAGTATAGTGAAACTCTGGTATGGGATGATGGTATGTCTAAGAAGACGTTTTCAAACAAGAAATTTCTCGAAGAAATGATCAGACAAGAATGAGATACAAAAGTCGTTGAGTATATGTCAAGGATGAAGCTGAAAGTTATACGTGATTTAGTAAAAGGAATAATTAGTCTTCAAGAAAATGGAATTGCTTTCAGAAGTTTAAGCCCTGAATGTATTAAATTGTTCGAGATGGTTGGAGTTCAAGATCAGTTGGTTAGTAAGATTACTAATTTCCATGGGAGTTATGTTCTAAAGGATGACTCGATTTTCACCTACTTCAAAGCTGGTCTAAAGGCGAGATGGAAAGCTCCGAAACAAATTCCAAAGGGAATCGAAACCACACATGTTGATTTGTATTCGACTGGATGTTTAATAGAATATATAATTGACGGTAACGGTTTAAAGAATACAAATGTGTCTCCTGAAGCAAGAGATTTGATAGACAGTTTAAAGAAACCAATGCCTGAGGAACGATTATTTAGGAGACAAATCTTCTGTCTAGTGCAAAGAGAATGAATTTCTTCTGAGATTTTAGCGATAAAATGAAGGCAACGACACCAATTATACACCAGGTGGTCTAACAGTTACGTAGTTCATCATCCGCGATTATACTCAGAAAGATTGTATAGCAAACGTAGATAACGTAATTATTGGACGCTTGTACAATAAAGATTCACCTCTACATTTGGTCAGATGCATCAGAAATACTTTAAATCACTATTGTACACTTGGTCAGCCGCACACGTTATTCTCATATCAAAACCGGAGGGCATTGATGAATATTTTAGGCAGAAATTTCCCTACGTTGCTTATGGAGGTTTATTAAGCTGCGTCCACACATTTCATTTCTGATGTTGATTTGCAAACTTATTTTTTTGATTCTGAAGAACAATGGTGTTAACAGTAATCAAATCCTCTTCTTGCATAGTGTTTCAACTTGCTTGAATATGCCATTGTGTATGCAATTCATAGATGTCATTGATAGTATATTTGTAGCATGGTTTGCATTTTGGTACTAACCAGCAAAAATGTAGATATATGATGGTCAAAAACAACGACATTGATTTGTACGGGAACTGCGCAGAAAAGAAATCAAAGAAATTAATTGCATTGAAGCTTGTTAATGAGTCCGACGACATACCAAAAGCAAACTCCAAGGAGATGAAAGATATTTTTCAACTGAAACAAGTGAATGCTTGTTCTTGAATAAGAAAAACATCTGGCATAACATGTGTTTTTAGATACAATACTCTAGAGGAAGCCCTAGAACGTCTGATAACCCATCCAGTTGCTGCCTTGTTAACTTGTTTTACAGGTTGGGATAAACATGTATTAGGCGTGCGGGTTCTTCTCTTGCTGTTGTAAATCCATCGAAGGACGGAGGTTGGATATTTACTCACCTGTTTATGGAATTGAAATGCTTAGGTATATTATCTCTCTACAAAATCATCGTCATGTATATTAGCTAAAAAACATTAGCTAAAATGTATATTATCTCTCTACAAAATCATCATCATGTAACCAAGTTTTAAAATAAAAAAGATAGCCAAGTCACTCAATTTTTTTTGTGATATAAATAAAAATAAATTTTTAACATAAAAGAGAGTAATTCACCTCAACTACGATGATTCGTTGGAAGAATTATGAATTGTTAAGTTGTGTCACTATGATACTTTCAATTTAAAGAATTAGAACAAAGCTCTTTGTTTACTTTAATATTTTAACACTTATGAAATTAGTAAATCATTGCTTATATACCTTTTTGTTATTAAAGAAGCTCATATTTCTACTATGAATGTGAACCCATATTTTTCTTAGCCACAAAACTATAAAAGCGGTTTATTGGTTTTGGTATTTTAATAGTTTTAAAAATTTATATAGGTTTTGTAACAAAATATTTTTTCTTAGCCACAAATCCATTAATGTTTTTTTCCATATTATAAAGTAGTTGAAACTAACAATAAAAAGATACCCTTAATTTTTAAAAAAATTTGAGATGCCCCAAGCCAATGCTTATATTATTACTATAGAGGCACGGCTCTGCTTTTCATAATGACAATCAAGTTATTTTCGCTTGATAGTCATTGATATAGGTTAATTCATACATATAATTGATAAAGATTTATGCAAGTATGTAACATTTTTAATGAGATTTAGTCTTCTATTCTTAATAAGCAGTTAAAGAATAATTTGTTTTATAGTAGGATGGTCAATGATAATATTATAATATTAGCAAAACTGTAGATGGTTGGGAGTTGGACCGCCCATGACCCACGCATTTCGGCACTTACATACTACTTATTACAGATATGAGAATAGTATCTATAATCATTACAGTTGACTCTCTTTTGACTAATGTAATTTTGTACAAAACTGTTATTTAAGAATTATTTACAAAGGCACTACGCTAACATTGTTGAGCCCGGAAGAGGTACAATGTAATTGGGCTTAATTTAAATCCAAACTTTCCGGTCTAATTCGATTGGAACCAAACCAGAACATAAATTCTAAATTAAAACTGTACACCAACGATTTATTTATATCAATACTTGCCATTAATTAACGATAAAAAACCAGATCATCCACATCAAATTAATAGAGAAAATTAAATAAACATTCATGCTCAAATACAACCCAAAGATAATAAATAAGCAACAAAAGTGGAAACTCAAATCTAGCTTCTGGACTTGAACGGAATCGCTCTAATCACAAGCTGGTGGTAAAGAGCCGCAAGAGCTGCTCCAATAAATGGTCCAACCCAAAAAATCCACTGCATCAACAAAACAAACAAAAACCAAAATCAATGAACAAAAAAATCAAACCCAAATTAGCAAATTATATCATACAAAAATCATGTACTACTCACGTGGTCGTCCCAAGCGTGGCCCTTGTTGTAGATGATTGCAGCACCAAGACTCCTAGCTGGGTTAATTCCAGTTCCGGTAATCGGAATCGTAGCCAAATGAACCAAAAACACAGCGAATCCGATTGGAAGTGGTGCCAAAATCTACAATTTTCCATAACCATAACCAATTATTAGTCTAGAATCTTCAATTAACATGCTCATTAACTCCTGACTAAACCCATATAATCCACTCTAAGAGTCAGTAAACCGGAATAAACCGGGAAAATGTGGTACTTACCGGGACGTGAGAGTCACGTGCGCTTCTCTTAGCATCAGTAGCGGAGAAGACTGTGTAGACAAGAACGAAAGTTCCGATGATCTCAGCACCGAGACCGGAGCCTTTAGTGTAACCGTGAGCGACAGTGTTGGCTCCACCGCCGAGAGTTTGGTAAGGATTTGGTTGGAAACCTTTAACAACTCCGGCTCCACAGATTGCTCCGAGACATTGCATCACGATGTAGTAGACAGCTCTTGTTAGCGAAAGCTTACGAGCTAAGAACAGACCGAAAGTCACCGCTGGATTTATGTGTCCACCTGAAAAACACACACACACACATACACACTTCGATTGAGATTTCTTAATGAAAACTCGAAATTTATGAACTTTCTCTGTTGGGTTGCCGAGAAAGTGAGAGAAAATTCTTTAAAGAAGAACTATGCAAAGAAAAGAGGCCCTTTTTCCCGGAAAAATAACAGAGTAACATAATATAAACCCACCTAATTATAATTTAAAAGCAGATTCATTGGGTTTTTTCAACACTTGGATTCAGATTTATTCGAGTAAAATTCGAAAAATTACAACTTTTTCTGTTTGTGAGAAAACTGAAAAGAAGAGCTATTCAAAGAAAAAGCACCATTTTTTTTGCCTTCTAATTTTCTCGGGAAAATAAGCACTAAACCCAAAAACAGAGTAACATAATACAAACCCACCTAATTAAAACATGTTTCGTGGGTTGTTTTTACTCTATGATTAATATAAATTCAAGCAAAAGTACCAAAATTTGGAGTTTATTAAGCTGTAAGAAAAAAAAAATCATTTTTTGTTTAATTATCTCGGGAAAATAAGAGCTAACCACAAGAACAGTACAACATAAAATCCCAATAACTAAAAAGAAGATGATGAAGGATTAAAGGGTTTTAGTTTACCAGAGATTCCAGCAGTACAGTAGACAAGGGCAAAGATCATGCCACCAAAAGCCCAAGCAATGCCTTGGATTCCAACAGAGGCACACATGTTTGGTGCTCTCTTCACTCCCATCACTGTCAAAACCGTGATGTACAAAAACAGGAACGTGGCTATGAACTCTGCGATTCCTGCTCTCCAAAACGACCATGAACTCAGCTCGCCTGACTCGAACAGTGGTGCAGGTGGTGGCTCCTTGTAGTCTTTGTCGGACTGAGCCGATGTACCAATCGGTTGTCTCTCTGGAAACTTGTTAGCCCCAACTCTCACATCTTCTTCTTTCCCTTCCATTTCTCCTCTCTCTCTCTCTCTCTCTCTCTCTAGAAATGTTAAAGTTTTAAGCTTTCTTTAATGGATAGTGAGTGGCTAAGAAGGAGAGAGAGTGGTTTTATAGAGGAAAGATTATAGTAACGGCTCGATTTTTTATTTTATTTTTGGTTTTTGTTTTTGATCAAGTGAGGAAAAACAGGGAATTATTGGATAACGATGATCTTCGTTAAACTGTTTTTTAATTAGGACTAATAATTGTAATAAGGACATTATGAGTTTTAATCATGTAGCAAACCCACGCTAATAATTCTGTTAGTTGCGCTCGATCGTATTATACTATTACGAAATTCTAAAAAGATGTTTAGCATGCTTGAGCAACTTTTTAGAATTTTACTTGTTTTTGTTAATGAACAAAAGCAGCTTAGTTTCGTAAATCGTACTGTAATTAGGAAGCATAAAGAAAGTATAATGGATTGAAGTAAATCATGGTTGTGTTGTGTGAGTTGTTTAGTTTCTTGATGGTTTTGCCAACAAAGAAAGTGGGTCCCGATTTCCTTTTTTATAGATGACCCATTCGTTAAGGCAAATGTAAAAATATTGTGTTGTGGTCCCAAAAGCAGTAAAAAATTGACTCGCCGACGATAAATTTTTTACTTCCGACCGTTGTAGAAAAAAGGTGAAGAGAGTGTGGAAAGTGACTGCTTTATGAAAAGTAAATAGTCTCGTGCAGGGCCTATGATACTTTAAAAATATTTTGACCAAGTATTACCTGTGCTAGCGACAAAATAATATCATTGTCAAATTTGAGGTTTTTATTTAAATTTCCATAGAGGAATGCATACAAAATATATTGTATAAAAAAAGAAAATTGGAGTTTAGTTTCCTTTTCCAGGGATTGCTTTTTTTTTTTTTGGTCAATAATTTCCAGGGATTGCTCATAGTTAAAATGTAAAGATTGAACAGCTCACAAATGTATTTTGCTTTTCTGTGATCACATGTTCATTTCCCTACTCCCCCACTAATTTTTTTCTTTCTTTCTCAATCCGTTAACCAAACAAAATATAATTCAAAAAATATGTTATCAATATTTATGTTGTTTTGTGACTGCTCGTACTAAATTTGGATCCAATTGTTAGACGTAAAATTCTGACGGGAAACAATATACTCCATCCGTTTCAATATATAAGTTGTTTTAGGGTTTTTGTTTTATTTCAAAATGTAAACTATTTTGATAATACTAGGTACTTTTAACTTTATTAAATATTGTGTGATCAATAGTATTTTGCAGTCTTTTTTATAATTGGTTAAACTGTTTTTAATATATATTTTAAATACTACTTTTTAGAGTAAAAATAGTTTCTTAATATTCGCGATTTTTGCTAAAACCTCTTATATTATGAAACGGAGGGAGTATAAAAGATTTAACTTTAGATTTTGGATATTATAATTCTAACAATTGGAAAAAATATATATATCCGAACCTCAACTATGATTAACAAAACACCTTTAGTGAATAATGACAACTAGGTGGATGGCTCGCACCGTGTGCGGGTATGAATTTTTTAGATATATAAGATCATTTTAATATATGAAAAGAAGAATTTAGCAAATTTTAGAACATTAAATATGCATGATTGTTTGTGTAAAAAAATAATACATGTTGCATAATATTACTAATAGTTGAGTGTTATCTTGAAAGTAAAGGTGTTTTTGTTTTGTAATTTTTATATATATAATTTTTTTTTTTTAACGAAACGAATAAAACATGTAAAAATATATGGGTATCTATGTGTTTTAATAATACCAAGACCGTCACCATTAAACCATGAAATTATATGAGGGACCGGTTTGTGTCAAATTATCACACTGCAAAACCAACACACAAGAAACTCTCCTAAGTTATGGACTTCATGAGGCTCCCTAATTAGACGTCGTGATGACTCCACAAGCGTTTGGGAATCTCATCACTTTTTCCTGTGGATTTGAACGATTTCCACAAAACAAAGATTTGAGCTTTGATTTTTTGTTTTTCTGAAGATGGCAAAAGATTTTCAAAAAGTATGAAAGGAGAATTTTGTTTTGGTATGATAGACATTATGATAATAGGTTAGAATAGATGGAGTGAGTTTTTGATCTATAGAAATATTGTTTAGGTAAATCATATATATAGAGTTAGTAGAATGTTTTCAGTTTTTTACGTGATTGTATGATAAGTTATATATCTTATTAGATATTTAGAGTATATTTTGGAATATCCTTAAAAGAAATCAAAACCGAAATATACATCAAAATTGAAATATAAATAGTTTGTTATGAAAATAAGTTATTTAGTAATGTGAAATCTTTTCCGTGAAGGAGAAGAATTTAAATTCTTCGACAATATTAGGATTTTGAGAATATACCCTACTAACCAAAAAAATATACCATATAACTTCCACAATATTTCTTGAACAAACCAATAAAACAACCTACGACGCTAAATTGTTTATTCTTTTTTTTTGGTTGGGAAGAAATTATTAATTTAGTTTGTTAAATATTCAGTTTGTACACATAAGAGGCTTAACAGGAACCGAGGGCCGGCATCAGTACATGGAGAACATTTTCCCTCTTTATAGGTCCATTATTTTCATCATTTTTAAACAGAGGAATTAAATTATGTGGTTTTCTAAAGTTTTTTTTGTTCCGCAATTTGTTCGGGTTTGTTGCGGTGCATTTGTTCATGTATGCAGCAGACATATATTTCTGGAGTCGGTATCGAGTAAATTACCCGTTTATCTTCGGGTTTGAGCAAGGGAATGATCTTGGTTACAGAGAAGTTTTTATGATAGGCTCTGGTTTAACAGTTTTAACATTTGGAGGAGTCATCTCAAATCTCGACATGGAAATGGATCCGAGAACCAAAAGTTTCAGTGTCATCACCGAACTTGTTCCTTTAGCTCTTCTCCTTGTAAGTTCTTAGAATTACTTAGACTACTGAAACTGAATTTAAATTCTTCTTGTTAAGATTAAATTGTTTATTCTTTTTTTTTGGTTCGGAAGAAATTATTAATTCCGCATAGCATGGATCACCAAATTGTTTTTTTTTTTGGTTGGGAAGAAATTATTAATTCTGGAAATATAAATATGTTTTCAAATTAAACAAATAATTAAAATAGTGAAAAACCATGTCATCTTTTTCACCATTCCATGTCACCATTCTAAGTCATCATTTTTTGAAGAATGGACCAATGAAATTAAAACAATTAAAACACCTAATCATCTATCAATAAAACAACTTTGCAAATAATAGGAGGGGGATGACGCTGCCATTCAAAGCCGGTCATCCAATAGAAATGCGACACATGGCACCAGCAAATATGCGTTGGTATACTGGTGTGGGGGGGAGGGGTGGGGTCCCGACCAAAGCCATATGTCATCCTCACTTACTATTGTACAACAAATCACATTTCATTAATTTAGTTTTATCGATAACCTTATACTTAAATAATATGAATATATCCTTTTGTTTGGGGCGTCAATCGTATATAAATAGTAATAATGCAGAACAATTTTTAGTGGGGGGGATTAAGCCAATTTTTAAAAAATTTATAGGGAGGCATTTAATAAGTTCTTTAAAAAAACTTAAGATAAAAAAAAAAATCATAGTGGGCATAAAAATCCCCATAACAACATTCTGAGGCATGAAGGATTCAAAAACTATGGGCAACAAAAGAATCCATTGTAAGCTTCAAGGGATTACCTTTCAACTTCTTCCTGCTCTATTTGAAAGCTGCATGAGAATGACAGCAAACAATTTGGAGACAGTGAGTGTAAATGAATAATAATCTATATTCCTCACCTTTTGGTTCTTGACAATCTCAACGACATGTTTTAACCGACTCTCGAGTGATTGAAGCTCCAAGAAACTCAGGCCGTCGAGATCCCTGCCCGTCATTCTCCTGGGAATTGAACACAAATTAAGGAGATGAGCAACAGACAGAAAGAGACACTTGAGAAGAAGAAGACACGGGCGGGGAATGTTACTATACTTGATCAGGAGGTGTAACCTCTTGAGTTTGCTCTCCATAGACTAGAGAGTAGACATGAATAACAACGAGTCATGAGTGAGCAAACACATATACAGAGAGATTTGAGGATATTTTCTTGTGTATAGATAACAATACAATACATACCACAACTTCATTGTCCAAGGAACATCTCTCTTGCTCAGCTAAGAGAGTGAATGATTCCTTGTTTTAATTTGGTGGCAAAAAATTAACCACACAAGAAGAAAACGTGAGAGGCGCAATTTAGAGACTTACTTACTGCTTTGAATAAAATAATCATGGATCAATGTTCACCTCTTTGAGCTGCCTTGCCTTGTTATCGGTTATTGGTTCGGACTTCTGGTCCGTTACCCGGGTCATACTGCCCAATAGTTGCATTGAAAGTATATGCAGCTCGTAGAGAGACATACCCTCGAGCTTTCTACCGTTCATTCTCCTGGGAAGGACAAAAAGAAAAGTAAAAAACCCATAAGAGTCAAAATGAAAGAGACGTTTTTCAGGTGTAATTTGAGCCCTACTCATTCAGGAGCCAAAGTCTCTCGATTTCGCTCTCCGTTGGTTCAGCAAGCCGTCTCTCGTACGCACTCTGCTGCGTTATCGGTAAAGACACAATGTGAGGGAAAAGAAAAAGAGACAGGAAATCAAGCGTAAAACACACGTACCACTGGAATCTGTGGTATTTCTTTAGAGCCAACCTCATTAGCTGCTTGCTTCAACTGCAAAATGGTATATAGATTGCTTTTGGTAAGAATGGAAAAGGGTAAAGAGAGAAACCAAAGATAATTACCTGGTTGCGCAACCTTTCAAGTTCTTCCTTCCTTACTTGAGTCTGTAAACAACAAACAAAGTTGCTTGAGAATGGCAAACAATTTTGGAGACGGTAATAATATATATATCTTCCTTACCTTTAGGTTCTTGACAATTTCAAAGACATGTCTGAACTGACTATAAAGTAATTCCAGCTCGGGGAAACTCACACCGTCGAGATCCTTGCCCTTAATCTAACACAAAAGGAGATGAGCAAGAGACAGACACTTGAGAATAAGAAGACACGGTGAATCATGTTATCATACCTGGTGAGGAGACGTAACCTCTTGAGTTCGCTCTCCGTAGACTAAAGATAGCAACAAGGCATAAGTGAGCAAAAACATATATACAGAGAGATTTGTTGTGTATAGATAACGATACAGTACAATACATACCAATGCTTCATGATCTTTCTCTTGTGGTGTTTGTTCATATCTGCAAAGAGTTTAACAAATGCAGAACAAGTCAGAGAGATGATAGAAGAAGCTACATAATCTCACCCTAAGGAGTAGCGAAACCCTAGAAAAGTAGGCATCAAAACATGAGTCGAGTTTTGGTTTCACCTGCAGAAATTGCAGACAACTCTGGCCCTCTTCATCGTCTCGTCTCCGAGCTCGCAGAAATTGCAGAGAATCGTCTCGTCTCCATTCTCTCTTGCCATATCTCTCCTTTGATTTTTCTGATCGAATCGAAATAATGCCAACCTAAAACCACTTCTTTCCCCAAAAATTGAAATGGGACATTTGAGCAAACCGAAAATTAGAAAAGGAAATTGCATTACATTACTTCTTTTTTTATGTATAGAAGATGAATTATTAGTGTATGTTATATAGATACTTTCATTTTGCACTATGGAAATGAAGTTAAAATTAAAGAAATAAAATATATGCGAGTTCATTTTTATTACTTACAAAACATTTTGGGAAAGGGTCCAAAATTGGAAAAGGAAATTTGAATAAAAATGGAAACTGGAAGAGGTTGATGATCATTACTATTGACCTCTTTACCAACTTGGAAACAAAAGACTTGCTCCTTTGTTTCAATAAATGACATTATACTAGCATCAAAGAATCACCATTGCTGAGAGCTCTATCAACATTGATCAGAAGTATTGTCTTTACCCGCCGTGCCAGAAACAGGTAACTTACTACACAAGCAATTCTATTTTTTTCCCCCAAGGTTAAATGATTGCAGGGAGACTTTCACATTCACATCCAAAATGACAATTAAAAAGCATTTGTGGAATTGCTTTGAAAATTCAATGTACCAAAAAAGCTTTCCTTGCAAAGATGTTCAGTTGATTGACATTAACTTAACATACAATGGAACCGACGGTCCTGCAATTGTGTTGTGTGAAAACGTTGGAGGTTATGCAATGGTTCCTCTACATTGTTTAGGTGGACATAGACTTAATCTTTTGTTGTATTTGTTTGAGATCTTCATGATTGATGTTTAATTGAAATTCTTTAAATATACTTTCATCAACATTTTATTCTTATGTTTTACAACTGTGTTTGCATTATTTGGCAATATCTCTCGTAATAATAACATTATGTTGGATAACTTTGAAACTAGTCAACTATCAAGATTCAGAAAAGTCAAAAGGATTCAAAGAGACACAGACTACATTACGCAATCACTGATTTGGTGGAGCTAATGCAACCACTGTGAACCATCCAAATTGGCTTTTATTGATAAGAATATCTTGAGCATGAGACAATCCATGGAGTATGACACCAATAAGGACTTTTGTTGATAGACCAAGTCAATATGCTATTGATAATGGTTATATTTCTAACATTCACAGGAGTGAAAGGAGACCAAATTGAGAGTATGTGTGTTTTATAGACATGTCTATTGACTTGCTTTTGAAACAAAAGGTGATAGTTTATAAATTAATTAAAAGAAAGGTAATAGTTTTATAATAATTGATTTGTTGACTTTGAAATATATTTTGATTGAGCATCACCATCGCACGATGTCTCACAAATAAAAAAATATTAAAAACACACTCTCTCATCTTTTTACTCAACTTTATACCTTCTCTTTCATCCTTTTACTCAATTTTTATTAATTTTATATTTAAACACACCTCAATTATCTCTCTCTTATGTCTTCCCCAAGACACAATCTCTCCAACTAAACCCACTATCTCCTCTCTTTACTCAACTTTTATTAACTTTATATTTCAATACACCACACTATTTCAACAAAAAACATTTTCTTTCTTCCTTTTACTCAAATTTTAATAATTTTATATTGTGAGACACACCCACATTGTCTCCAATGGTGATGCTCTAAGTTTTGTAAAGTATGAAAACAATATTTTTCGGGTTTATATAGCACCATTCCATAGAAATTCGGATTTCTTGGCCTAATTTACAAGTGGCAGATAGTTTCAATATAACAAGATTTGAAACAATTAGTCACAAAGACTCACTATTGTTGTTAACTTTTCGTATACGAAAGTGCATTGTTTTTAAAGTGGTAAAAAATCTGACTTTACAGTGGTAATTATTAATAGATAAGGATTCAGCAACGTAGAAAGTGACACTGAACGACAAAAAAAAAAAAAAGTGACGCTGTACGTACTCTGTAGACTACTGTCAAAAAGCAAATAAATATGTCATTATTATTTATAAAATTTAAACTTAAGAAAGTTTGTTTTAAGCTTTTGTTACCATTTTTGCATTTGCCGCTTCAGGAATTGGAGAAGAAACCAGTGAGAGCGAAAAAGAGAGCTTCGTATTTCCAAAAATGGAGGTTTCTCTGGCGGTAACAGAAATCGGCGATCAAGTTCTTCCGGCAGATGACGTTGACAAAGACGACGAAGAAGATGAAAATCTATGCCGGATTTGCCGATCACCGGAGGAATCCGGAAACCCCTTGAAATATCTCTGTGCTTGTCGAGGCTCTATCAAGTACGTTCACGAAGAATGTCTTCGTCTCTGGTTAGATCGTCGTCGCGGTTAGATCGTCGTCGCGGAAACAAGAAATGCGAGGTATTTGTTGTTTATAGTCTTCGTCTCTGGTTAGATCGTCGTCGCGGAAACAAGAAATGCGAGGTATTTTGGCGCAGCCTAACCGTAACAACGTTCGGGCTCATCCGGTAATGAGGTCGATTAGGGAGAGCCGCTCCAGGCACTAAATCAATATGATGTTGGATATCACGAACCTTTCAGTAACTCTCTGGGAAACACATCTTTAAATTCGTCCAACAAACTTGTAATCCATGTCTCCACCGGCGCTAACGTGATATGTGATGGCTTAGAAGACAAGAGAATCACTGCAAATCCAGTCTCTTTAAATTCACTCTCAAACGTTGTCAATGAACATAGCAAAACACATTTGTCACGTTCACCATTAGCCTTAACTTCATGTTCCTGCATCTCGGAAGGGTTAGCTTTCAAGAGAGGGGTCTCTACACTAGGAAGCAAAACAATTTTACGATTCTCAAAGACAAAGCTATAAGTGTTACTCTTTCCACTATGAGAAACATCTCGGTCATATTGCCAAGGGCGACCCAACAACAAGTGACACACATCCATTGGCACAATATCACAAAATACTTTATCTTTGTAATGTTGGCCAATAGAAAATGATACCAATGCTCGTTGCGTAATTCATATCTCTATTTCCTCCTTTAGCCACGTGAGTTTATATGGGGTGGGATGTTCTTCCCGTCGTAAACCCAGTTTGCGACACGCTTCCTCTGAAATCACATTCCTGCAACTCTCCGAATCAATGATAAAACGACACACTTTACCTTTTATCGTACACGTAGACTGAAAAATATTTGTTCTTAGCCACGGTTCTTCCAGAGTAATTGGAGCTAAGCACACACGTACCACTAACATGGTTCCACGATCTCCACTGTTTTGCTCCTCCGGAAACGTTAGCTCTTCTTCCACATGATCTTCAACATCTTCATCATCCCACTTTGTATCATCTAAGAATAAACCTCGACGGTTCTGTTTTGGACAGGCTGTTTGAATGTGGCCTGGCTCTCCACAAGAAAAACACCGCAAAGCATTTGGGCGAGATGAACAACGCAAGGCCTGCAATTCTCCCGATGATCCTGTCCCTTGTGCGCGTGTCTGATTTGTATCTTCTCCTTCTCTAGTATTTGAGACATGTTGTCCTTGGTCAATCCCTAACCCGCTTGCCACCTTGGTGCGATTAGCCGCACTCCATGATGAGCTAGTTTTGAATTGATGCTCAAATGCAGCGGCTCTACGATGTGCCTCAGCAATCGTATTAGGATCAAATTGTGTTAGCGCGTTCTGAATTTGAGGCCGTAGACCACCAATAAAACGTGAAACCAACTGAATCTCGCTATCATAGATCTCATTCCGAGTCATAAGAAAAAAAAATTCATCTGCATATTCATCAACTGAACGCGAACCTTGACGCAAATTTTGCAGCCTTGTGTACATTGTGCGATCGTAATTTTGCGGTAGAAAAGATTGTCTTAAGTACTTCTGCCATTTGAGCCATGATGTGATCTTCTCCTTACCCGTGCGAGCACGTGTTGCCTTGAGTTGCAGCCACCAAATTGCAGCACGTCCACGAAATTTCGTCGCCACCAACCCAACTTGTCTCTCGACAGGAACCTGCTTAAACTCCATCAACTCATTAACTGCAACAAGCCAATCCAATAATTCTTCTCCCCGAGAATTACCATGGAACTCAGGTAATTCTAACTTAAAACCCGATTCCCACCTCCTATCTTCTGGTTCTTGATCTCGCTGCCGATTATGATTACGGTGATGTCGTTTATGTGCAAAAGGATTCTCGCGACTCTCTTCTGAACTCTCTCCATCCTCCTCTTGATGGTGGTATTGATTGTTCAGAACAGTTTCAGCTAATTCATGAATTGAATTAGTAATAGTCGCTTGGATATTCTCTTGCATAGCCAAAAGAGTTTTACGAAGCTCAGCCCACTCGTTTGGTTGATCATCGTTGTGTCTCTCGTTGGCATGTTGTGTGTTGCGTTTAGGAGCCATGATCTACGGAATCACCAGAGGAACGAACCTGTCTCTGATACCAAAACTGGCGCTGCCTAACCGTAACAATGTTCGGTGTTTGTTGATTTGTATGAATAGCCGAACAAAGAACAAGCTTGAAAATCGTTGATTCAAGGAATAGCCGAAATTCAAGAGAAAAAGAAAGCTTAGAAGCTCTGTTTCTTATTAATAAAATCAAAAGTGTCCCTTCCTTATTACATAAGGAGATTATATATAATAACGTAGTGATAGAAAACCCTAAAACAGAGTAAAGAGGAAATAAACTAGTTGGAACTTAAAGCCCAAGAATAATATGAACGTAGTGCTGCATCATATTTGTTGTTTATAGTACCTTGATTTTACCAGCTTCTTCAAGGATTTGGGGCTTTTGATGGTTTTAGGAAATTTGTCTTCGTCTTTAGCTGAATCTCATAATGTGGTTTTCCGATTTCGTTTCTATTGCAGTGAATTTTGAATGCGAGAGGTTTTGATTTTTAGGTCACTTTGAATTTTCCTGTGTGTAGTAGTTCTGTAGTTTTTAGGAAGAATCTTGCACACGAGATGTTTGATGAAATGCTCTGTGTTGTTCAATTGTAGGTTTGTGGGCATAGCTACTGTATTGTTCCTCTTTATTCAGAGAATGCTCCAGAGAAGCTTCCATGTAATGAGTTTCTAATCGGAGTTTTGTTGAGATTATCACGTTACTTGAATTTGGTTCTTCCTTGGCTTCTTGCATTTCTCTTGAACACGCTTTGCGTTTCGATGCATCCATGGGGCCAAGAATTTATTGATGATTTCCAGAGAGATACTAGGAGATCTAGGAAGTTCGCTTATTTGACGGCTGGCCTGTGTTACAGTGTGATGATAGTGTCTTTCATGACCTTTATCACTATGATAAGGGTGGAAATAGAAGAGTATAATATCAGGAGACTTCCTGGTGGGTTTTGCGCTGAGATATTTACTGGGAATGGCTTAGGACAAAGAGTTATTGGTGGAGTTGTGCAATTCTTATGGAAATATATGAAGATTCTCTGTGATTGGTATTTGCTTAAACTCATCCATTTAATAGGGCAACCTCCTCGACGAATATTTGTTCCTCTAAACGCGCCTCTTGATGAATTTGGGAGTTATCCGGAGGCTGTTTTTCTTTGTGGATGACAATGTGTTCGCTGTAAGTCAGGAATTTCTATTTGTTCATCAATTCTTTTACTTATATTGGAGAATGTTGAGTGACAAACTCTGTTTGTTCCTTACAGGTTCTCGCCATCAGCGTATATGTGCATATCCTCTTTGTTCTTCTGCCATTTTCGATTGGATGGATTGTATTAGCGACTGTTGGAGGCAGCTTTTTACCTCGAAACTCACCTATTATTCTTGGATACACCATGTTGCTGTCTTACTTTGGAATCCTCTTCACTCTCTCTCTCAAATCTCATTTCCAGCCGTAGTCCGGTGGTTTTTGCTGGGATTTCACTACATATCATCAGTGAATCTGCCGCGTCTCTGGTGGCATTTCTCAGTCAAAGCCTGCAAAAAACCTCTGGTGGTGCGCGATGGGATTTCATTACATAACAATGAATCTTCCATGTCTCTTGTGGAATTTCTCAGTGGAAGCCTGCAAAAACCTATTTGTCATCAAGGATGCTTTTGTCTTTTGCTTGAAAATTGGTTTTCTGCCTTGGATAATTGGATGGTGGCTCGAAATCTGTACCTCCCATTTGTTTGGAATGACAATTTCCCAGAGACTTGAGAGTCTGGTGTGCATACGTTGGTGGTCAGGAATCATTTGCTTGGTGATTGCTCACTCTAACATGGATTTTATCCAGAAGGTACTAGTTTAATTTTTGTTGTTTCATCTTAACCGAACCTTATCCTCTTATCAGATATTTCCTCATTTTGTTTCTTCTTTGAACAGATTATTCATAGACGAGCCTTTTGGTATCTCCTAGATGTGAGAGATCCAAACTATAGGATCACCAGACTGAATCTTGGTTACACTTTCTTTGCGTTTGCCTCACATGGAGTATTGCTGGTGATTTTGTTTCACTTACCCATTAAAGCAATTACACTAATGAGCCCATCATTTTTCCCTCTTGAGTTATGGTAAGCTTGTTGTGTTTGCTTCCCTTTTGGGCCTTACCTTGAAACCGTTTTCAATTTCTTGTATATTGAACAAAATGCAGGGTCACCAACGACAACTCTTATATTGGTATATTCACAAACTATCAGAAATTCGAGCTGTTCACATCAGGCCCCAAATGGTTACTCAAACATACTAGACCAGCTATCAAACTCATTGTTCGCAACTGGATTATCACTGTTAGTTCTTGGCTTCAGCTGAGTGATTTCTTGCTGGTAGATCCCCGAGGAGAGGGCTTACACCGTGCTGATCATAATGCGAGACCATTGATACAACCAAGAAGGCAATTCAATAATGAATTCACATGGTCTCAACGATTGTATTCCATTGCTGAAGGTTCTATGGTCATTCGGCATGAATCTCAGAATGTTGAAGACGATATTAAAGACAAAAGTGAGAACAGGTACTTTACTCATAACTCATGATATAACAAACGCTTAATGACATTATAGAATTGTTCTGATAAGTTGCATTTTTAGTTTACTGCCGAGGATTGCATTGATGTTGGTGGTAGCTGCTTTGAGTATGTTCCTCTTAAGTACAGCCTTCATGGCTTTGCCACTTTTGGTGGGGAGAGTATTCTTCGGGTCAGTCTCTTTCCTCATGCTAAGATTGGGACTGAAACATGACGGTATGTTGTAGTTTCTTCTTCAATCTTATTTCTGATAGACCTTTCTTCTTTCCCTGCTTCTAACCTTGCAAATCTCTGTGATTGTAGATTTTTGGGCTTTCTGGATTGGATGTTTTATCCTACGAGCAATCTATATTAGCACTTGCTTTGTATCTGATCATATTCAGAAGGGAAGAACCAATTTGCTTCTTAAACATGTCTTCAAATGGACAAGAAATGGCTTGTTGTTCTCTATTTGGGTAAGACGAACCTCTGCATTTTCACCAAACATTCTTGAAAATTACAGACTTTCTAACTTGTGAAATCCGATGAAACAGATCTTTATCATACCAGGATTGCTCGGTCTACTTATCGACCTTATGATCATCATCCCAATACGTGTGCCTCTAAATGAATCACCAGTATATTTCTTTATGCAAGATTGGTTGATCGGAGTAGTGGTGCTTCACTTCTGGATCATTCTGGTAAGAGATTATCACCAAGCAGATTTCATCAATTTTCTTTGCGGAACAACTAAATATATTTTCTTTTTATTCTTTTTCTCATTGACAATGCTCACACCGGTCAAGTCGTTTGCCACCGAGGCATGACGAGTGAAGTTGGAGAGAATAGAAAACGCGAGAATCGGTAGACTTCCTTCGATGTGGCTGCTTCGAGACGTGATTGGTTCCATCATGAACACACTTGGACTCACACTCTCTATCCCGCACCTGCTTGTGAAGTCTCTCTTCCCGTTGTTTGGATTTTCGCAAAGCATCAATTCAGTTGTTGAGAGGTTGATTTGGCCGGCGTTGTTAGGTTTGATTATGGTGTGGTTTATGGTCAAGCTAACACGTGATTTCATAATCTACCTTCACCAATCGGTCTTTAATGAACGGTATTTGGTTGGCGAAAGAGTCGGGAGCAGGGGATGATAATCAATGGAGTATGACTTTTGTTGATAGACCAAGTCAAGTCAGTATGCTATTTATCTTTTGAATAAAATCCGGTAAAAATTTAGGGCTGAATTAAAAGTTTCTAGTTTTAACAGAGCTACCTTAAACCGAACTGATGTTGTATTACATTGCCACTTATCTTTTGACTATTGGATATATGGATTTTTATCTTTTGCATTTCAACAGTTATAATAATTATTAGGCTTAGCTATAGTACTCATATGAACATGAATTAGTTAAAATGAAATCTAAAGTTTGAAACATATATATGAGTTGGAAAAAAGGCGTAACTAAAATCAACAAAAAAATACTATGAAGATTAAAACATAAACCATGATTTATTTACATCTGTTGAAAATTATGCTCAAACATAGCCAGAAAGTTGAGACAAAACTAAAACAAGATTAATTTCTTAAGAAACACATTTGAAAACAAAGTTAACAAAATTTAATCAACAACCACTAATACCCCACATATAAATGAGAGATTGAATTTATATAAATATTGTCAAGCTAATACTTGATGGGAGAAGAAAAGCTAGCTGGAATAGGCGGGAAAAAGGCTTCCAGAAGAAGAAAATGAAATTCCAACGAAATTAGAGGGAACGCATAGAGTAACGTCGCCATTGATTTATTTGTATTTTATTCGTGTTTTGTTTGTAATTGCTAACCTTTTGACCGTTGTGTAATAGTGAAACGCCCATTTGTCTTACCGTCATAGAGCTCCTCTATTGCGTCGTACTATTATAAATTTATAATATGAACGTTGTGACCGTCAATTGTTGCCGTTGTGAATTAAATATTATTCTACTATACCAAGTATTTCACAATAAATGTTTTCAATCATTTGATATTATTACATCCTGCAATTTTTGTTGGTCTTACTCACATTAAAATAGTAATTTTCTTTCTAAGGTGGACTGTTGACTATATACAAAACAAAAATATTCCCTTATACACCATGGCGTATCATGTATGAGGCCACATGGGACAGATGAAGAGTTTAGGTCTACTTAATAATTGTTACCCCGTTTTTTTATTGTAAAAGTTTAGCTAGCATAAACAAAGAAACCTATATAACATCTTAATCAAAAAGAATACATATGATATTGATAATCTGATATCTCCTAATCTCCTATAGACCATACACGAGCTTGTCTGTTAACAGGCCGATTATGGGTTTGAGATTGAAGATGAATCCATAGTCCCTAGTGAGGCCCAATGGTTGTGAGTTGAAATGGCGAAGGTGGTCCTTTTGTTAGTTCCCGTTAATTAGATGTACTTTAAAGCGAACAAGTCAATAAATGAGTCTAGTAGGTGGATGTCTCCGTTGACGGGGAAAGGAACCCAACCTTATTAATTGATAATCTTTTCCTTCACCTGTCTCCATTTAAGTTGAAACCAGTCACTCACTTTCGAACCAAAATCTTGAGATCTTGTCCGGAATGGAGAAGAAGGAGGAAAAGGAGGTGGTCGCAGCAGCTAAATCTGATGAGAATGTGACTTTGATCAAAGATGAGACCGAGAGGAGCAAAGTCGGGATCATGAGAGCTCTTTGCGACCGACAAGATCCGTCAACTAAGGTTCGTGTTCTTTGAATGAGTCAAGAGTTCAAATTAAGCTCAAAAACAATGTCACAATTATTGTAAAAACGGTTTTCGGTCTGAACAAATTTTACATTCAGAAAAAAAAAAAGAGTCAAATTTAGGTGACCATTGATAATGTTGTTGTTGTTATCTAATGATGTTTGAGTATTGGATGATGAGTTTTGTTAGGAGGTGGATGATCTTATGATAAGGCGGTTTTTGCGGGCTCGTGACCTCGACATTGAAAAGGCTTCAACCTTATTTCTCAAGTACTTGGCTTGGAAAAAAAGCTTTCTCCCAAAGGGTTACATAGCGGAAACCGAGATTGCGAATGATTTATCGCATAAGAAAGTGTTTATGCAGGGTCATGATAAAATTGGTCGACCTATAGTAGTTATCATTGGAAACAAACATAACCCTTCAAAAGGCAACCCTGAGGAGTTCAAGCGTGAGTTTACTCATTTGTCTATAAAATCTTTATAACATTTCACCATTTTTTGTTCTTATTTTCTCCAATGTTTTTTTGGGTAGGTTTTGTTGTCTACACGCTCGAGAAGATATGTGCAAGGTTATTAATCAGTTTACATTTTTAAGTGGTTATTAAACCAAACTATATGACTCTAATGCATTTTTTTAATAAAATATTTCATGTTAGGATGCCAAGAGGTGAAGAAAAGTTCATAGGCATTGGAGATCTCCAAGGATGGGGTTATTCTAATTGTGACATCCGTGGCTACATTGCTGCTCTATCCACCTTGCAGGTTACAACAACTTATGCTGCCTACATCATTTTAGAGCCCCACCAAACCAAACACAAATTAATGTTTAAAAATGCATTTTTCTTACCATGAGTTCTTGAACCCAATAATTCATAAAACAATAAAAATGTAGACCCCAACTAATAAAAATGTAGACCCAAATTAATATACACTTCAACCTAAAAAAAGTCATGATTTTGTGAATTTGTGATCCTAGTTTTTGCAAATAAAAGAGTGTTTATGTATATGTGGTCCTGACAGTCAAAATTCATATGCAATGATTGAACACTAATAGAACCTTTTTTTTTTTTTCTTATTTTCAGGATTGCTATCCAGAGAGACTAGGGAAACTCTATATAGTTCATGCCCCTTACATTTTCATGACCGCATGGAAAATGATTTACCCTTTTATCGACAACAACACCAAGAAAAAGGTAGAAAATTCACCTATGGCACAACACAAGAACTCTATTTGGGTTTTGGGAAATTAGATTGTTAATGTTGATGTTATTTTTGGGGACAGATTGTGTTCGTGGAGACAAAGAAACTCACTCCAACTCTACTTGAAGACATAGACGAATCCCAACTTCCAGACATCTATGGAGGCAAACTCCCCCTTATTCCTATCCAAGACACCTAAATAGGCCACTTGCCCAAATTATTATTATTATTCGAATAAAATGAGAAACATTACAAATGTTGCCAATATTTATATATATGTAGTGACAAAGTATCAAAAAATGTAATATAATATTGAAAAAACATTACAAGTGTTTACCTTTTTTTTTTTTTTTCAAAATTTGAATGCAATATACTTTTTTTATGAATTTTTAAGGGTACAGTAATTTATTATTTATTAGTACAAGTAATTAATTATTAAGTGGCTTATGCATCAAAACGAAAGTACAGTAAATGGCGGCGCTCCTAGGGTTTAGAGAAAAGGCGATTTTCCTCCTAGGGTTCTGCTCGGTCTTCATCCGCTGATTGACCCATCCTCGCCGTTGGTTACCAGAGTTCTCAGGCTGATACACGTCCCTAGTGTCCTATATTACTGCCCGGTGCAGTCCTCTTGTCTCGCTCCAGTCTTCTATTCCCAAGTTCTAGGGTTTTTTGTCTTGTCGTTTAAGTCGCTACTTTGAGCCAGTAGAAGCGTGCCCGTTACGCTAGCCTCCCTGTCCATCTCTTCCACCTCTGCCATGTCTCGCCGGTACTCTAGAGAAGAGAAAGGTAAGGGCTTAATTGTCCATCATAGACGGACCAGAGAGCCATCGTCAAGACTTCCACAAGTTGATAACGCTGATCTCATCGTCGAACACCGCCTTACTCTTATAGGCAGAGTTACCAACCAAGAAATTCAACGCCCGAGAGCAGTAATCAATTTCATGCCCCAACTTTGGGGTCTTCGAGGGCGCATCGAAGGAAGGGAACTCGGCCGAGAAAGGTTCAGCTTTAGATTCCAATCGGAAGAGGACCTCCAAGAGGTGATGAGAAGAGCTCCCTTCCACTTCAAGAGATGGATGCTTGTCATTCAACGCTGGGAACCAGTGGTCTCCGACTCCTTCCCTAACACCATCCCGTTTTGGATTAAGATTCATGACCTTCCACTTCATTATTGGAAGTCGGACACACTTAAAGCTATTGGTTCAAAGTTGGGATCCTTTCAAAAGGGAAACACAGATGATGGAAGTGTCCTGGTTAATGTCAATGCCCTTAAACCGCTAATTATGCAAAAGGTTTTTTCTTTCCCTGAAGGAGAAGAGGCCACGTTGGAATTTGAATATCTCAAGCTTGAGAAACACTGCTTTTTATGTCTATCCCTACTCCATGAACAAGAGGATTGTAACGAGGCTAAGTCGATACCCCCTGGTACTCAGAGATTTATGGGAATTAGCCAAAGAAACACTCTTCTCAGGCTGGAAGCGGACAAAAAGAGACTTGATGCTCGTCGCCAGGATAGGAGTGACTACTCACACTCCAGAGTAGCCTCTCCTCCTCGAAGACATCGAAGTCGATCTCCTGCAAAAGCTCCTTCTCCTAGAAAACCACCAGCTCACCGTATCTCTCCCTTAAGACAAGTTGAACGTCTCTCATATGGCAAAGAGAGAGAGGATCGCCAGAGATCCCCCCGCTCTAAGGAGGACCAGAGACGCCAAACTTCCCGACAGTCGGGAGCTCACCTTCCTCGGCTATATGAGGACCACTATGCTAGAAGTGAGGACGACGAGCGCCGTAACAACCAACCAAGAGTCTCTCAAGACATATTTCGTGCTCCTCCCCTCCCCCCTCATAGATTTCAGGGCTCCTCACAAAGAGCTCCATCTCCCTCTAAGAGACCGACGGTTGCTAAATCCTCCACGCCGAGCCATCAAGGGATTCAGGACCTCTTAGCTGGGTCAAGTAATGCCAAGGTGAAGCGGCCAGCATTGGAAAGATTAGAGCGTCCCCAACCTGAACAAGAGAAAAAATCGATTAAAACTCGACTTTCTTTTTCTCCCGATTCTCAAAACAGAGTATTGAAATCAGGGTTGCTTGTTCAAGCTAATATTAAGGAGCCTTCCTTGGGTTTTGTTGACAGAGGTCAAATCTCCTCTTCTCGTACCATCACAAACTCCAGAATCCAGGAAGGTCAATCAGTCCGAGCATTGAGACAACAAGTCAGAGCTGAGCTCTCCTCTGAAGCCACTATTCAAGATTTTCCCTCTCTGGTAGGGACCTCATCTCAGCTAGTATCACGACTTGGCCCCCAAGCTTCAGCTAAGCATCTTGGAGTCAAGAAAAGAATTGTCAAGAGAAAAACAAACTCAAAAGGTAATTGCAAGAGAAAAGGAACTCCTCTGCCCCTGCCTCTGATTGCATCTTCTTCACGAAAACGGAACTCTCAACGAAAGCGATCCTCTCCAAACCAGATGCTCCAAAGAGACTCACCTGCCCGAGACTCTTCTCTTCAAGGCGTCCCAATCAATGACCCCTCCCCTGCAGCTCTATCATCTAAGTCTAAGTCTTTTAAGTCCTCTAAGGTGTTACTACCTTCCTCTTGTAAGGGTTCGATGGTTTTCCAGAAACCATCCAGTCATTATCAATGATTACAGCCAGTTGGAACTATCAAGGGATTAGAAACACCCTTACAGTTTGACGCCTAAGGGAATTGAGATTTAAACTCTTCCCGGACATAATGTTTCTAATGGAGACTAAGAACCAAGATGATTATGTTTCTCAAGTTTTTCGACATCTCGGTTATAGTAATTGGTTTTCGGTTCCTCCCGTAGGACTTAGTGGAGGTTTAGCGTTGTTTTGGAAACAGGACATAGAGCTTCAACTTCTATCTTCCTCTCCCAATTTCATCGATACACAGATTTTCTTTCAAGGCCACTCATTTTTTGTCACGTTTGTATACGGTTCGCCTTCGAGAGCACATAGAGCGGAGGTATGGAAAAAGATTTCAGAATTGGGAGCTAATAGAGAATCGGCATGGTTATTATCCGGCGATTTCAATGAGTTTCTAGACCAATCGGAAAAGCGAGGAGGTCCTCCACGACCGGAAGGGTCCTTTGTGACCTTAAGAAGCTTTGTATCACAAAACGGTTTGTGGAATGTCAAACATACGAGCAACTCTCTTTCTTGGAGAGGCATGAGATACGATCACCTCGTTCATGCAAGGCTGGACAGGTCCATGTCTAATAATGCATGGTTGGAGATGTTCCCCTCTGGAAGATCAGAATATCTACGGTATGAAGGGTCGGACCACCGACCGGTGATCACCTACTTTGACGATACTCGAGCTAAGCACAAAAGAATGTTCCGGTTTAACAACCGGTTAAGAGACAAACCTGAGATCTTTGAGCTTATTTCCAAGGTGTGGAACGAAGTGGAATCTGAATCATTGGATCAAAAAATCAGTCGCTGCCGCCGTGAGATTATTAAGTGGGCTAAAGACCAAAATTTGAATAGCGCAAAGCTCAAGGGGACACACAAGAAGCTCTAGAAGCTGCCATGTCTAGTCCTTCTCCGGATCATACTCTTATTGGTCAACTCACAGCGACTTTGGATAAAGCGTATAGAGAAGAAGAAAAGTTTTGGAAGTAACGTAGTCGTATATTGTGGTTACAAGATGGTGACCGCAATATAGGTTTTTTCCATGCCGCTACTAGAGATTGCCGCACTTGTAATCGGTTTACTGCACTTAAGGATAAAAATGGTATCACTTGATATAGAGAACCGGAGATCACCCAAATTATTTCTGATTATTTTCAGACCATTTTTACTTCTCATTCTACGGGAGATTATGGTATAGTAGAAGAGGCTCTTGACCCATTGATCATGCCAGAGTGGAATCAATCTCTCACTCGGATTTCGGAGGACGATGAGATTCGTAAAGCAGCCTTCTCGATTCACTCCGGAAAGGCTCCGGGGCCCGATGGTTTTTCGGCAGGTTTCTTCTAGTCGTATTGGACAGTGGTGGGCCCGGATTTATCGGATGAGGTTAGAAAGTTCTTTCTAACGGGCTCATTCCCTAGTAATTACAATGACACTCATGTGAGACTTATTCCCAAGATTACATCACCGAAAAAAGTCGCGGACTATAGACCAATAGCTCTTTGTAATGTCTTTTACAAAATAATAGCAAAGATCCTTCCCGTGCGACTTCGATCTATTCTCCCGCAGCTCATTTCCGATAACCAATCAGCATTTATGCCGGGCCGCGCGATCTTCGACAATGTGCTTATCACTCACGAGATACTCCACTATCTCCGACTATCTAAAGCAAAAGTCTGAGGATCTATGGCGGTTAAAACGGATATGAGTAAAGCGTACGACCGCATTGAATTGGATTTTCTACGTACGGTGCTGTCCAAGTTAGGCTTCCATTCAATATGGATAAATTGGGTTATGGAATGTGTTACGACAGTCTCATATTCGTTCCTTATAAATGGCTCGCCTCAAGGAAAAGTTTGGCCTACACGAGGATTACGTCAAAGCGATCCGCTGTCTCCTCACCTCTTCATTCTATGTACCGAGGTCCTTTCGAGACTATGTCGTCGAGCTCAAGAAGATGGAACTTTGCCAGGGATCAAAGTAGCGCGAAATAGTCCGGCGGTTAACCATCTTTTATTTGCGGACGACACCATGTTCTTTTGTAGATCCGATGGCTATAGTTGTGGCGTTCTCCATAACATTCTTACGGATTATGAAAGAGCCTCGGGTCAGACCATTAACCTAGCTAAATCCTCGATTACTTTTGCCTCAAAGACACTAAGAACTAGAAGGAGACTAGCTAGACGTAAATTACAAATTTGTAATGAAGGCGGAGCCGGTAAGTATCTTGGATTACCGGAGCACTTTGGTCGACGTAAGCGAGACATCTTCGCCTCTATTGTAGATCGAATGAGGCAAAAAGCTCATAGTTGGTCCACACGCTTCCTCTCTACGGCGGGTAAGCAAGTAATGCTCAAATCGGTTCTCGCGTCAATGCCATCATACGCTATGTCGTGTTTCAAGCTTCCCATCTCCCTTTGTAAGAAAATCCAGTCCATCTTAACTCGTTTTTGGTGGGATTCGAAAGCGGATATCCGTAAGATTAGTTGGGTTTCTTGGGAACGACTATCGATGACGAAGAAAGCGGGTGGACTGGGTTTCCGGGATGTAATTGCGTTTAATGATTCATTGCTGGCGAAACTCAGCTGGAGACTATTAAAGTCACCAAACTCTCTGGTGGCTTGGGTCTTATTGGGCAAATATTGTCACTCAACATCTTTGCTTCAGGTTAGGCCCAAGTCTAACTCATCTCATGGGTGGCGGGGGATCTTAGCAGGACGTGACGTGCTTACACAAGAATTGGGATGGCTCGTTGGTTCAGGGGAAAATATCAACATTTGGAACGAACCATGGCTCTCGACAGTGGCTCCTTTGAGACCCTTTGGTCCGGCGTCTCGATCCAACCAACTCCTCACTGTAGCCGACCTTATCTCCCCTGTTACAAAGCATTGGAACTGGGACATCATTAGAAGCCATATTCCTCAGTATGAGGACCATATAAAGAAACTTTCCCTCAGTTCATCCCCGAGAAGTGACTCTCTGGTTTGGTTGCCGGAAAAGAAGGGGATTTATACTACAAAATCATGGTATAACTCGTTGACCGCTTCATCGGCTGAAGCTATTGGAGAGAGATTCAATTGGCTTAAATGCACTTGGAAAGTCAAGACATTACCTAAAATTCCAGTCTTCCTCTGGAAAGCCATGGCGGGAGCTCTTCCGGTTGGCTCTCAATTGATCACTAGAGGAATCCCGGTGAGTGGAAACTGTAAACGTTGTGGTCTTGGTGAGACAATTGATCATGTTCTTCTCACCTGCATTTTTGCTCAAAAGGTTTGGGAGTTGGCCCCTCTTTTGATTAACCCATTCCCCTCAGCGCCTTCTCTCCCAAGTTTTCTCTCTGAAGCACCAAGTTTTAAAAATCTCCCTCCAACAGGGGTTTGTGAAGCAGCTCTATATGCTTGGATCCTGTGGTCTTTATGGAAAGGAAGAAATCTACTTGTTTTTCAGAACAGGGTAGTCTCGGAAGAGGACACAATTTTAAAGGCTGTTCAAGAAGCAAGAGAATGGGAGGGAGCTAAATCTCTAGACACCATTCCATCTTTACCCTCTTCCCCAGCTTCGGTGTCTTTCCCAAAAGGGGCTAGTGCACAAAATTTTCAAGGTCTCCTCTGTTTCGTGGATGCGGCTTGGAACGCGTCCTCTGGTAATGGAGGCCTTGGTTGGATCCTTTGTTCCCCAGATATGGTGCAACTGAATGAAACATCGTTAGGAGTTAGAAGTGTTCCCTCAGCTCTGGGAGCCGAAGCTACTGTGATTAAATTGGCCATGGAACAAGCAAGGGAAAGGAGAATTGATTGCCTCATCATCTACTCAGATTGCCAAGTTCTTATTAATCTATTGAGGAATGGTGATGACTACAATGAGCTCTTTGGAATTCCCTTTGACATTCGTAGACTTTCTACTGAGTTTATGTCGATTTCGTTTAATTATATTCCTCGATCAGAAAACTCAAATGCCGATTTGTTGGCAAAGAGAGCATTAGCTTTTCTCGAATACTCTGGTTTTTGAGTTTTTTCATCTAATAAAAGCACAAGTTTGAAAAAAAAAAAAAAAAAAAAGTGGCTTATGCATGTACCGTACAAATTTCAAAAGGTACTAGAGAAAAAAGCGTTTTCCTCTGTTCAATCTTCATTTATGACAATTTTAAACTTGTGAGGTGAAAGGTGATACAGAAAACTGTAGAAGCAGAAGAAAAAAGATGAAGACGAGATCCAAATCTTTTCCGGTAAGTTCTTCCCGACGCAAGTCTCTCGAATCGTATCAATCTCGGAATCCAATCACAAATTTTGAGGTTAGTTCGAAATTTTTGATGAATTTCTAAAGTTTCCGGTAATTTGTTTCTGGAATCGAGAAATTAGAGGCTATTGCTTACTGAAAATTGATGATTCTCGAATGAATTCGTAAGATTTCCGGTAATTTGTTTGTCGAAATCGAGAAATTGATTCCGATTTCTCCATGTAGCGATTTTGGCTCGTTTCGTTTATTTACAGGTTGTGCAAAACTCAGTAGTATCAGATGCTTGTGTTGTATGTGAAGTTTCAGATAAGCGCGTCTCGGGTTGTTCTGGGATTGATTGTTTTCTTTCTTTTCACCAAGAGTGTTTGGATGCTGAGTTAGATTGTACTAGTAGTGGTAGTGAAGAGGAGGGTCTTGCAAATCCGTGTTGTCCTTATTGTTGTTTCAATACTCTAGCTCTGAGAGAGTATGCATGCTTATCTGGTGATGGTTATAATGGATACTCGGATTCTGATACCGATGAGTACTATACAGGGAAGTTACAAGCGAGAAACGAGGTTGAAGCATCAGATGATGAAACTAGAGTCAATACAAGCTTATCTGGTGGTGGTGATGATGATAATGGATACTCGGTGGACACAACGAAGATTATAAGTGATCAAGAGTTACAAGGAGACGAGGATAATGCTTGTTACAAGGATACGAGCTTATATAGTCATGATGATGATAATGGATACTCGGTGGACACAACGGAGATTGTAAGTGATCAAGAGGAGTTACAAGGAGACGAGGATGATGCTTGTTCATCCAAAGTGCTACTTGACAATGATGCTGAGAAATCAAGCATGACATTAGTTGAGGAAACCGATGCGGAAGAAAAGTCTGAGGTTGAAGCATTAGATGACGAAACAGCTCAAGACCAAACAAGAGTCAATCCAAGTTTATCTGGTGATGATAATGGATACTCATTGCTCAAGGTAACACTAGCTATACTATTTCAAGAATTGGAGAAGAATTATGTCGATAAGTGTTTGTTGAAATCGAGAAATTAGAGATTATGCTTTCGATTTCTTCATGTAGCGATTTTGACTCTTCAGAGTTTCATTAGGTTTTCAGGTTCTTAATCTGATTGCTGAATTACAACTGTTAAGCTTCTGATTCGCGAATGAATCTTGACTAAATTTGTTTCGTTTGAAGATCAGTTTTTTGCTTAACCTGTTGTGTTTATTACATTTCGTGTGTGGTTGTGGAGTTTGAATTTCGTAACTCGTAAGAAGCTCTTAAGTTGATGTATTTTCTGCATAATTTCTCTCACAGGACAAAAGATTTGGCTCTGGAGTAAGCACCACAGATTTTGATAAAAGAAATGTTCCACACAAGAAGCGTCATTATCTTGTGACTGCTAGTGGAGGATCTGAGATGCTGCATAACTCAGTTCCAAACAAGTGTGTCTCCGGTTTATTTGGGCTTGGCTGTCTTGTTTCTTTTCACGAAGAATCTTTGAATGCTGAGTTGGGTAGTAGTAATAGTAGTGAGGAGGAGGATCCTGCAAACTCGTACTGTCCTTATTGCTGGTTCCACATTCTAGCTGCGAGATATAAGGCCGTTGTTGGCTCGGAAATCGCAGACTTCGAGTATACAAACTTATCGTGTGATGATGATACTGAATACTCATTGGACACAACAGAGATTGTAAGTGATCAAGAGTTACGAGGAGACAATGATGATGCTTGTTCATCTAAGGGGGAACAAGTACACGTTGACAAGGATACGAGCTTATCTGGTGATGATGATAATGGATACTCGGTGGACACAACGGAGATTGTAAGTGGACAAGAGTTACAAGGAGACGAGGATGATGTCTGTTCATCTCCGTGGGAACAAGTGCAAGGTGACAAGGATTCTGATCAATCAAACATAACATTAGTTGAAGAAACCGATCCAGAAGAAGAACAAGTGATAGACGAGGTTGAAGCATTGGAAGACGAAACAGCTCAAGATAAAGCTAGTGTCAATGCAACCGTATATGGCGATGAAAATGGATACTCAGTGGACACAACAGAGATTATAAGTGATCAAGAGTTACAAGGAGACAAGGATGATGCCTGTTCAACCAAGGGGGAACAAGTGCAAGTTAACCATGATTCTGATTAATCAAACATGCCCATAGTTGAGGAAACCGATTCAGAAGAGTACTATTCAGAGACGTTACAAGTTGAATCATTAGATGATGAAACAGGTCAAGACCAAACTAGAGTCAATAGATGTGCAGCTGGTGAGGGAGATGGTTCAGGAAAAGAAAACGACCAGGTCCAACCGAATGAGAATCGAAGACAAAGAAGAAGAAGAAGAAGAAGAAGACGGATAGCATTGGAAGCTATTGATAGTGAAGTCTCATCAAATGAATCAACTAACGTGCCAACTGGAGAAGATGTAACTCAAGTGCCTAAGTCAAAGACAGTGAGGTTGTTCCTTTTTCTCCATTCCATGAATACTTGTATCTTCTTCTCTCATTTCCACCTTGAATATGTAGAAAATTTCCTCATGGATTTGCAGGGACATTTCGGTTTTTTTTAACAAGAATCAGAGAAGGCGGATACTTTGGACTTCCGAAGAAGTAGAAATGCTCAAGGTATAGGAAATGAAACACTAGCTCATGAATTGGATATGAATTTTTTTTTTTTGTTGATAAGTGTTGTTGTTGTTGGGTCAGGTGGGAGTGGAGAAATTTGCAGCAGAAGTAAAGCTGAACATACCATGGAGGAAAATTCTGGAAATGGGAAAGAATGTGTTCCACGAAACACGTAATCCGGATAGTCTCAAGGACAAATGGAGGAACATGATCTGCGCAAGCTAAAGTAATTAGTAACTCATTTTGGAGATGAAGTAAGTCAGACTTGGAGAAGAAAAGAATGGTAGATTAGGTAGCTGTATTGACAAGAACTGACTTCTACTTTTTAGGCTCTTTTGTGTATTGTTGTGGTCCTAACTTGGGAGTAAGTATTAATCAATCAACACCTTGAGATAATCCATAAAACAAGTCTTTACAAACTTGGTCACACTTGCAAGAAAAAGAAAGAACCATCGATTTGTGGTTACATGAAAAGTTCCTTGTTCATCAGAACATGCGAAGGCGATTATAGTGGTTTGGTATGTGTTCTTTGGTTTTAGCTTTGGTCTCTCTTAGATAAGCTCTAGTGATCTCCACGCTTAGATCCGGGTTCCTCTGCACAAAACTCTCGTATTTCATCGGAACAACAACTTCTTCCATATGTTTTACGATATGACTGATCGCCGCGTCTTTCAAGGTTGTATCAGAAGGAATGTTAGCGAGCTCTAAGACATCTAGGACGTTCCTCGAGCTCAGAGTTGCGATGAAATGGTTTCGGCATACGTCTTGGAGATACGAAATGTCGTATTTATCTGCAGCTAGGTAGAGCGCTCGGTATTGATTGTATGGAGCGTTTAAGTTTCCGGTGTAGAGGAATTCAAGAAGTGATTTGAGTTGTTCGTGGGTCAAGTCCGGGAGACTGATCGATTCCTCGGCTGATGTCTTGCATTCATCAGAATCTAACATGTTCATGAACACCTTTGATCTCGCCGCCTATGCATACAAAAGAAAGATATTTAAACGAGGTTACTTGAATATTTGGTAAGGGATTGTAATGAAGTTTACCAGAACGGCTTTGTGTGTTGGTATGGCTGGACCATCTTCACCAGGTTTAACGAGAACATCAGTGTGCATTTGCTGCTTGAATGTCACGACAAGACCCACGAGGAAAGCCACCTTTTCTGCTGCTTCGGCCATTACTTTATTCAACCTGTCACAAACCAAAACTTGCAGTATCATTTCACCAAAGCCAATTCAAGAAATTCGTTGAGACAAGAGATCAGGCATGTCTGGATCCCAAGAGTTTTAGAAGTTGTCTACTAACAAGATCAACATTTTATTTCAACCCCTAAGCCTTAAAAACCCTAATCACAAAAAAAAATGCTAAATTTCTCTACACTGAATTAACTAACAAAAGATATACATACTGATTCAAATTTCAAACTCAAAAAGAAGCAAATTTCCGCAATTAAGCCGATCTAACCTCAAATTGATATGACAATCCCTAGCCGAGAAATGATGAGGAACTTACCGAGTAGCGAGATCGTCTGCTTCAGTACGATGATCGGAGAGACTCTTAATTCTTAAAGTGAAGACTCGTATTATTGTTTTCTTGACCACTTAATAATTACTTTTCTCGTACGGTCAACTTAAATAAAAATTCTTTATAATCAGTGGGGGATACTTAAGAAACAATGCGCAACATAAAGCAAATACTAGACAAAAAAGATAATTTCAAAGTTAAAGTTGTGATAAAGATATATCTTAATTCAATTAATTTATTTGGATTTGGTAAGATATGAAATAAAATTATTTTTTTGGTTCTTCTATCATATTCGAACCAACAAAGGGCTTCTAGTTCTTCCTTCTCCACAACCTCAGCATATAACAAAAGTACAATACATTTGTGCCCCATAATTGGATTAGTGTACAATACAAATTTTTTAAAATTTAAATTCAGTATTTTTCCATTTTTTGGATAGCTATATAAAAAAATTCTCACAAGAATTACCAATTCTATTATTTGTTTTTCTTTTGATAGAAAAATACGTAAGAAACTAACAAGAGAGGTTAAACCCAAAAAAAGAGTTAAGAGAGGATGTAGGCTTTGTTTGGTTTCTGTAAAGGGTACACAGATACATATATATAGACCTAACAAGTGTGTATTAACAATCAAACTAGAGAATCATTTCATTTCATCATCTTATATGTTTTTTTTAAGTTTGAGGTTGAAGTCGAACATGAGGACATGGCCTCTCGGGTTCCCCTGTTGTCCATAGTGTCTTCAAGTCACCTCTCTTATGACCTAACACCAACAAAGTACCTGCACATTACCCCCAAACATTCTTAGATTCAAAATCACAAATCCAAAGATCCATCTTTATGATTGATAATCTGAGGAGTTACCAAGTATGAATGGGACGATGTAAAGCAAAGCCGGTTGTCCATGTCCATCCATCAAGTTTAGAGCAATGTATGTTATGAGAAGACCTGTTATTTGTCAAAAGAGACTTAGTTAGATTCTGGATGCTTTTAGCTTGGGGGATGCTTTTAGCTTGGGGGATGCATATACCAACCACATCATACCTAGACCATAAGCAGACATTGCCCCAAGGAAGTATCCTGACTTTAGCTTCTTGTTCGCCAACCAGTCGTATCTGCAGAAATGGATCATTGTTTTATCACATGCAATTTTTACCCAGCTTCATGCAATATTTTTTTCATCAGGTGCAGAACGTAGAAAGAGCGTGAGGGAATTGAAGTAGTGCAAACCTCAGTGCAAAAGCTACAAGTAGTCCTGGTAAGATGATATCACCAAATCCAATGATACTGTAGCCACCCCAAGGATCAAACATACGTGGGATCTTTAGTAGCATTGGAATGCCGTCCTCTCCACTTCTGTCACCACGGGCTACCTATAAGCGGGGAAATGGAAAATGACTATGTTTTCTCAAAAACATCAATGGAGGAGACAGAGAAGTGTGTGTGTTGTTGGAACAGCTTGCAATTTCTTGAGTGAATGATAACAGTTTTCTGGAGCAGGAGGAAATGCAAGGAAAAACTTACCACAATCATCACACTTTCACGGAACCACCATTTTGACACAAAAACCCAGAAGATGTCGTACATGAAGGCACAACTGAGAAGAACAAATCCGACCTGTTAACATTAACGTTCCATGAATGTATCATAACTAGTAATGTTATAAAAGATAGGTCTTATAGACAATTGGCAGAAAAGATTGTCATAACTAGTAATTGGTTTGGTTTGTTGAATCTTCAAAAATTTAAAGCTTGTTTATGAGGTGACAAGTTCTTAAGCACATATGTAGAATATATACACTGGAAAACGGAAAGCCCATGAGACATTCGCAAAGGAAATGGTGATTACCTTAAGGTTTGGTACACGGACAATTTGAAGAACCGTGATTATCAGTGAGATTCCCTGTCATCAAGAGAAAGCAAAATTAAGCTCTTACCTTCTTGCATCTGTTAGGCATACAAAATAGGTAAACCCAACACCCATTTCTATATACATACATGGGTAGTCTTGTACTGAAGTTTAACAGGAGGTATTTGCGTACACATATCGAGAAACATGAACTCAAACTGAAGTAAGTTAACAGAGATAAATGGATAGTTGTGCTTACAAGTACATCTTGCCCTATCCAAGCAAAGGGGAATGTGCGTTTAACTGCCCACATAACAGCAAATGTTATGCAAAAGGGACAAACAGCGAGCGTCAAGTATGACACAGCACCCAGATAAGGAACTTTGATATATGATTCTCCAAAGCGGCGGAACCATCTGAAACTATAGCATATCCAACATCAGTCATAGTGTTTCTTTAAGATATATCCAACTTTTACTTTCTACAACACAGAGAAAATTTAAGGAAGAAAAATCAAAGCGAACAGCTCTAGCATTTCATATTCATTGGTTTTAAACAAAAACAGTTAATTAATAATTCCTTTAGTTCATACTAAAACAAGCCCTGAAATCCAGACGATGCAGAACATAGTCGAAACGAGATCAACCAATAATGAACTGGGATTAGGGGTGTTTCTTATGGTATCCAACTCATCAGGCACTCGTGCCATCTTAAAGTTTCCTCTCAACAGCTCTTAGAAAAGTAAGAAAAGGGTAAAACATGCTTCCGAGGGCGTAAGTTAATGAAAAAAAGAAATACACATACCATGAGAGCAAAGCGACCAAACAGGTTTGCAGCCCCTGATAGCAGCAACAAAACTTTCAATATCAGTAACAAGATGGTTTCAATTAGGTACTTCTATGAAATTCAACTAGTCAGAAGATAAACGTTCTGACCTCTACACCACCTATGCAAAAGAGTACCACCAACACTTCTATAAACCAGAATGACATAAGCTTGTAGAGCATGACCAGGAAACAAGAAGCAACCACTACAAACAAAATTGCTGATATCACGGTGATTTCAACAACACCTCTAGAGCTGGTGGTTGATAACTGCAACAGTTCATCTGATCCATCCTGCAGATAAGATTGATAACAAAAGACTGAGAGAAAGAACCGTCAAAAGGTTGGACTATGGTGAATGTCCACAAATATATAAAGTTCTGAAGCCAGCGGTCACCTTTAGCAGCTTGTCTTGCTCGATAGCTTCTTCCCTGACGGTCCACGCAGACCAATAAGAAGCACATAAAATGGTACCGACAGCCATAAGCCATAGAAAGACCTCAGCTACATCAACTGCTGGACGTTTTGGCGAGTAGAGCTGCAAAGTAACTGAACAAATACAGTCAACAACATTGAAAAAGAGAACGAGAGATGCCAAACTAGAATAAGATATGCTAGAAGACAATAATAACTCACGAAAAAGACCAGCCTGTTCTGAAGTAAAATTGGATTACCCGTGCTCTTATTGTTGACGATGCCCTCCAGATCTCTACCAGCATCAACAGGTAGCATAACAACAGGAATAGTTATATCTAAAACATTTTCACCCTTCACACAGACCATCTTGAAAAGATCTGCAAAACAACATTCAACCTTGCAAAACTGAACATGATAGCTAAAATTCTGTTTATGCGTAATCACTTCGAATTGCTACAAGAGGAGGAATTAATAGACAAGATTCAGTTAATTACCTGTACTGTTGTTTATTATAATGATGGCTGATGCACCAGCTGCTTCAGCTACTTTAGTTTTGGTGGTAAAACTGCATTTACCACGGTGAACAAGAATGACCTCTCCCGTAAGCTACGCAAAGAAAAAGAACCGGAATTTAAACACAAGTGATGAAGAAGTATAATTGACACACAAAGAGGGAATTTCACAAAATTCAACCTTATTTTTGGGTGTGCTGCAACAATCAGGAGGGTCTGCAATAGCTAGTTCTATGAGTGTGGCATGTTTCTCCTTTGATTCCAATGTTGGACCAAACCTAGCACCAACACCAACATACTCCACGTATTCTAATCCATTGATTCGAGTCGGCACTTTTACCTGACCATAGAATTGTGTTGTAGTTATGTACACAGGGACACTTCTAAATTGGCTAAATGCAGAAATTTAAGAATGCCAGATCTCTATCCGATATCTTCAAATCAAATCGCTCATGATATCTAACAAGAACAACTAGAAACCATGGTTTAGGCATCAAATGGCTAATACAACCTCACTGATTCAAGTTCCAAACAAAAATCCTTATTTGACAAATCTGAATGATATCAAATCTCAAATCTGAAGTTCCTCTAGACTCTACAAATCCAATTTCTCTATCAGCTAAATTGGGCTAAGAGAGTAAATCAACAGACTAATTCATCAGTTTGAGATTAACTATACGAAATCTCCAAACCCTATTTTCAATCCGAAACCCAGCATAAACCTAAAAACTATACCAAAAATATCTGAAAAATCACCAAACGACACACGAAGAAACGAGCAAAGAGCTTGAAGCTGATTTGATCAAATTTTCTCACCAGTACGAAATTGTTATTGCAACCAGGTCTCTGAGGAATCGAATCATCATGATGAACTATATCTCCAGCAGAAACGAAACTAGCACTGTACAACAACAAGCCGAAAACAAACAAAAAACAGCTGAAAGATTTCCTTGAGATCATTGCTTCACTCTCATACAAAATCTATGGAGAAGAAGAAGAAGGAAGAGGAAGATGGAGAAAAAATGGAGGAAGGTACAAGGAGCAAGAGAGAGAGAGAGGGAAAAAACTCTCGTGGGAGAGAGAGAGAGGAGAAAATAAAAAGGGTGTCGTTTTAAGAGATAAGTAAGCGTAAAACGACGGCGCTTTTAAACGGTGGATTTGACTTTTTGTTATCACTCTCTCACGTTTCGCGCGTGAGACGCGTGATACTGTATATAGTACGTTTTTTTATTTCAATCTTGTTCCGTACGACATTTTTGTTTATTTTATCTTTTCTTTTGTCAGGATATTTTTTTTTCTTCTTTTCACATTATATCAAAAGAGTGCTAAACAAAGAAATACAAGCTTGTTGAGCCAAAACATTATGTGGAGTTGTTAACATGTGTTTAGCTCTGTAACGTGTAACTTAAGTCTTTGTGTTTAAGGCTTAGTTATGTTTAATGGGCCTTGTCTTAGTTTGGATTGTTTCAGTGTTAGGAAAGTCCAAAGTAGATTAGGTTTCCTTAATCAAGTTGGCTTAGTCTCTTACTTGCTATAAAAGAGATTAAGTTGTTAGACTTGGGTTGTACGGAAAACATATCTTCTTCCTCGAGTATTATCTTTGCATTAGAGAGCTCGATCTTCCTTGATAGTGAATTGCTGGTCTTAGCCGGCTCCAAAGCAGTAGTTTTACACCACATTGGTGGCGAAGCTCTGGGTAACCAAATCGTGTGTCTTGTCTATTATACTTGCTTATTCGTTTACTAGTTCGTGTGAGTTGATCAAAAGTTCATCGTTGGAGTAGTTATAGATCAACCATCAAGGTTTGATCGATATAAATCCTCAACAGTTGGTATCAGAGCCTCGGCTCAAGGTCTTAATGTCAAACCCTAGGATTGAGGTGGAGAGGTTTGATGGCTCCGGTGATTTTCAGATATGGAAGATCAGGATGATGGCAAACTTTGGTATTCTTGGTTTGAAGAATATACTCACGGATGAAACGTTGATGAAGGAAGTTCCCTTGACAAAAGCAGAAGAAAAGAAGCCTGTAGTAACGGATTCATCTATCTCAGATGATCCGGTGGCTGGAACAACGGCTCCACCATCTCCAGTGGTGTAAACTACTCCAGGTATGAAGTTAGTACCTGACCCTGACAAGATTGAGCAATCAGATCGGGCAAAGAACTTGATTATCTTGCATGTTAGTGATAATGTCCTTAGAAAGATTCAACACTGTGAAACTGCGGCTGAGATGTGGTCTCTTCTTGACCGGTTATACATGGCAACAACCTTGCCAAATAGAATTTATATGCAACTGAAATTCTACACGTTCAAGTCTGATGAGTCAAAGTCTGTGGATGCTAATGTGGACGAATTTCTTAAGATTGTTGCTGAGCTACACAGTCTTCATGTTAGTGTGTCTGAGGAAGTGCAAGCAATTTTGTTCTTGAGCTCATTACCAAATAGTTTTGATCAACTGAAGCATACATTGAAGTATGGTAGAGATTCTCTGACTTTGGAGGAAGTTATCTCTTCGGCTAAGTCACGAGAAAGAGAGTTGGCTGAGAAACTAGGTAAGAGAGGTCAGGCTACTGCGTTATACACGAAGGAGAGAGGAAGGCAGTTCAACAGAGGTCAACCAAATCAGATTGGAAGATCTAGGAGTAGGTCCAAAACCGGCTCAAAGGTGATTTGTTATGTACTGCAGGAAGGAAGGACATCTCAAGAAGGATTGTTTTGCGAGAAAGAAAAGATATGAAAGTGATGTTGATGGTAAAGCCGGTGTGCTAGTAGAGCAGCTTGAAACTGGTACGGTGTTGAATGTATCAGAAGCGGATTGTAATGATAACTAGGTGATTGATTCTGGTTGGACATATCACATGACTTCCAGGAGAGATTGGTTCTTTGAATTTGAAGAAAAAGGGTCCAGTAAGATTCTACTCGGTGATTTCAGGACCGTTGAATCACAAGGCACCGGTACTATCAGGATTAATACTCATGGAGGCTCCATCAAGGTGCTTCAAAACGTGAGGTATGTGCCGAATCTTAGAAGAAACTTGATCTTTACTCCCACCTTGGATAGGTTAGGTTTTCATTATACCGGTGGTGATGATAAAAAGGTTTTCCACAAGAATGGGAAGGTAGCTTTAAGAGCATCTATACGGAATGGATTGTATGTCTTGGATGGTGAAACTGTTACTGGTGAAGTATGTCAGTTGGAGAACAAGACGGGACTTGTTCCAATGTGGCATAGTCGACTTGGCCACATGAGTTACAAGAATATGCAAGTTCTGGTTAGAGAAGGTGTTCTTAAAAGGAAAGAGATCGGAGATGAGTTCTTCTGCAAGCATTGTGTGTTAGGAAAAGCAAAAAGGGTAAGTTTTGAGTCGGAAAAGCATGATTCAACTCATATCTTGGAATACGTTCATTGTGATCTATGGGGTTCTCCGAATATTGAAGCTTCTAAGTCTGGATGTCATTACTTCTTGTCCATTATTGATGACTATTCAAGAAAGGTATGGATTTACTTTCTTAAGTCTAAGGATGAAACATTTTCTAAGTTTAGAGAATGGCAAGCTTTTGTTGAAACTAAAACGGATAGAAAGGTTAAGTGTTTAAGAACGGATAATGGACTTGAGCTTTGTAATAAAGCTTTTGATGATCATTGTAAAGCTCATGGGATAGAGAGACATCGGACGTGTACCTATACCCCTCAGCAAAACGGTGTAGCTGAGAGGATGAACCGAACGATTATGGAGAAAGTGAGATGTTTATTGAACGAGTCTGGTTTAGACGAAAGCTTCTGGGCTGAGGCAGCTGCTGTGTCAGTGTATATTTTCAATAGGTCTCCATTGTCGGTGATTGGTTTTAAAACGCCTGAAGAGTTATGGTTGAGTAAGAAGCCAGGATATAAACATCTCAAGAAGTTTGGATCAGTTGCTTATGCTTACATGGATCAAGGGAAGCTGAAGCCAAGAGCTGTTAAAGGAATATTCATTGGTTACCCTCCAGGTACCAAAGGGTATAAGATATGGTTACTTGATGAGAAAGAGTGTATTGTAAGCAGGAATGTGAAGTTTCATGAGAAGATGGTCTATAAGGACTTGAATAAATCGTTTGGAAATCAGAAGAAGTCTACTGAGAAGATTTTTCCAGAGATTGAAACGTCTAGTTTGGTAAAGAAGAAACCTACTGAGAAGATTGTTTCGGAGATTGAAACATCTAGTTGGTTAAAGAAGAACCGAGTTTCATCTCAAGGTGGAGCGAAGTCGGTTGATGTCAGAGAGGCTGAGAGTTCAAAAGAGAATGATTCTGTGATCGATAGTATTGAGGATGAGGTAAGTACTCCTCGAGGTGAAGCTATATCAGAAGTTGTTGATTTATGTGATGATGATACAGGAGAGGAACCACTTGGACTTAAATCTGTTTTGAATAAACAAAGTGTGTCAAGATTTCCTGAGAGAGCTAGAAGGATTATCAAGAAACCTACAAGATTGATAGAGGAAAGTTGTTTTGATTATGCTTTAGCTATGGAAGATCTTTCTACCGAAGATGGAGTTTTAGTTTTTGCATTTGCTGCAGCCGAAATTATTGAAGCTAATGAGCCACAAAGTTTTGCAAAAGCTATGGAAAGTAGTGATAAGGAGTTGTGGACCGCAACTTGTCTTGAAGAAAAAGATTCTCTATATAGGAATAAGACTTGGATTTTGGTCCCTAGACCTGAAGGAAGACAGATTATAAGTTGTAGATGGTTGTTTAAACTGAAACCAGGAATTGAGGAGACAGAGCCACCGAGACATAAAGCTAGGCTCGTCGCTCGTGGTTTTACGCAGTGAGAAGGAATTGATTATCAAGAGGTTTTTGCTCCTGTGGTGAAGCATATGTCCATAAGAACATTGCTTTCAGTTGTAGTGAATTTAGACTTGGAACTTGAGCAAATGGATGTTAAGACAACCTTCTTACATGGTGATTTGGAGGAGGATTTGTATATGTCTCAGCCTGAAGGATTTGAGGATAAGAAACATCCGGATTATGTGTGTCTTCTCAAGAAGTCGTTATATGGGCTCAAGCAATCTCCTAGACAATGGAATAAGAAATTTGATCAAGTTATGAAACTACAAGGTTTTAAGAGAAGTGAGCATGATCAGTGTGTGTATACAAGAGAAGTGAATGAGGGAAATTTTATATATCTTTTGTTATACGTTGATGATATGCTCATAGCTGGAGCTGATATAGCTGAGGTAAAAGAGTTAAAAATGCAGTTGAGTGCTGCGTTTGAAATGAAAAATCTAGGTCCAACAAGAAGGATTCTAGGTATGGATATCATTAGAGACCGAGAGAAGGAGGTCTTGTACTTGTCTCAAGCCGAATATTTGAAGAAGGTAATTAGGAGTTTTAGTATGGAAGGTGCTAAAGGATCTCAGACCCCGATTGGAGCTCACTTCAAATTGTCTAAAGTACAAGATCAAGAAGAGTGTATTGATACAGAGGTAACTCCCTATTCATCAGCGGTTGGTAGTATAATGTATGCGATGGTAGGCTCTAGGCCAGACCTAGCTTATGGTCTTGGAATTGTTAGTAGATTTATGAGTAATCCAGGTCGCATTCATTGGGAAGCTGTGAAATGGTTGTTAAGATACATTAAGAACTCGGTTGATTTAAAGCTAGTCTTTACTAAGACAGGAAGTATGAAGGTTCAAGGTTATTGTGACTCAGATTTTGGAGCTGATTTAGACAGGAGAAGGTCTATTTCTGGATATGTGTTCACTGTAGGTGGGAATGTGGTTAGTTGGAAGTCTTGTTTGCAACAAGTGGTGGCGTTATCAACCACTGAGGCCGAATATATGGCTCTTACTGAAGCTGTGAAGGAAGCAATATGGCTAAGAGGTTTGCTAGAAGATTTCGGGTTTAAGCAAGAAAGTGCTAGTGTGTGGTGTGATTCACAAAGTGCTTTGTGCTTAGCCAAGAATAATGTTTTCCACGAAAGGACAAAGCACATGGCAACTAAACTCAGTTTTGTTCGAGACATAATTGAGTCAAAGGAAGTCGAAGTCATGAAGATTCATACAAGTAGGAACCCTGCAGATATTTTGACGAAAGTGGTTCTGGTAGGTAAGTTCAATGTTGCGTTGGACTTACTTAAAGTTCTCAAGAACTAAGAGAGCCGTAAAGGCTCACTCGCCGGTGGTTAAGGACATGGAAGGATTCACAGGAGATCAAGGAGATGTTTTGAAGATTGGAAGAAGTTAAAGTTTTAGAGTCTAAACAAGGTGGAGATTGTTAACATGTGTTTAGCTCTGTAACGTGTAACTTAAGTCTTTGTGTTTAAGGCTTAGTTATGTTTAATGGGCCTTGTCTTAGTTTGGATTGTTTCGGTGTTAGGAAAGTCCAAAGTAGATTAGGTTTCTTTAATCAAGTTGGCTTAGTCTCTTACTTGCTATAAAAGAGATTAAGTTGTTAGACTTGGGTTGTACGGAAAACATATCTTCCTCCTCGAGTATTATCTCTGCATTAGAGAGCTCGATCTTCCTTGATAGTGAATTGCTGGTCTTAACCGGCTCCAGAGCAGTAGTTTTACACCACATCGGTGGCGAAGATCTGGATAACCAAATCGTGTGTCTTGTCTATTATACTTGCTTATTCGTTTACAAGTTCGTGTGAGTTGATCAAAAGTTCATCGTTGGAGTAGTTATAGATCAACCATCAAGGTTTGATCGGTATAAATCCTCAACAAGAGTTTATATTATATGTAAATAATCTGTTGAATTTTAACTGATTTTAACTATATTTTGAATGATAGACGATTTTCTTGCAAAAGCGAAATAAATGGTATGTTTTTTTTGTTGCTAATAATGGTATGAACCAAAAATTGTCGACCACTTCGATTTACATGTGTTTTAGGAATCATTTATGTCAACTATTGTCTTGTGATTATTGAATGATGAACGCACTCACTATCAAACCTTTAATGTGTGTATATATACATCATTAAACAGTTTTATATGAATATATTAGTATTATTTAATGAAATAATTTATTGCTAAATGATGAAGATATGATACTTTCTACACAAGACAAAATTAAGATCTTAAAATCATATGGCAACCGTAATTGTAGACTTTGTAGTGTTGTGTATGGTATCATTAAAAAAAGCTATTTAACATTATTCATCTTCTGATGACATCATGATACACCGCAATATTAAGTATGTCATGTTTATAAATGTTATAATCATGATATAATATATGAATCGTTATTAACGGTTTCAGGTTGAACCAATGCTAATCTCCTATATGTTATACTCAACAAAAGTCAAAAACTAATCAAATCATATAAATTTAGTGACATTTTAAATGAAAGAACCGGTTTTCTAGCAAAAAAAAAAAAAAAAGAACCGGTTTTCAAAAATCATGGATCTACACTAAACAGTCTAAACTACATGTGCGTGAAACATCTATAGACACAAACTGCGCGTGGAACATGCGTCCGATAGTTTCATCAAATCTACCTATCACCGGCTATCAAAATATATAAGTTTTTCTTTTGATAAAGAATTATAATTATATGTTTTTGATAGTTCGATTTTCTATAATCATAGTTTAATAATTTTTAAATGAATCCGTAGGAACCGTACCGACAAGACGGCATGTTACAGTAAACTATTGGATAATTATTTTATAATTCGATCGAAAATTGTAATGTGGTCGACCTCATAATAAGAGATCAGTGTCATGACCACGATTAAAAAATCTCATTTGTTTGTTTGTACACGCGTCTCGTACTTTGATCTAAATATCACGTGTGCAAAAACTCTCTAGCAAATACGTGGGCCCTTGTTGGGCCATCTTTGGTGAAAGGATGGATTAGATTGGCCCATCGAATAGGACATTTCATAACACCACACTGTGTTTTTCGAAAGTGTTGAACGGCAGACAAGTCTACCGAGGTAGAGCGAGCAAGCAAGCATTTTTAAATTATTATAGTTTCCAAATTACTAGACGAATATGCATAGCATAGAACTCGTTGCTTCAGCAGATGCAGCAATTTCACTAGAACTCGTAACTTTTTTATTGTACATATGTAAGTCTTATTTAATTAGTGATGTATTCGAAACTAAATACACATGATTGTACACAATAGGTCAAAGTAAAAAATTGTTCATTTTTTAAATGATATTTACATTCTTGGAAATAAAGAAGGTCAAAGTAAATAAGTCTGTCAATGGATGAATCATCTAGGGCTGGGCAAATTATCCGTTAGATTTGCTCCGATCCGTGATCCGTTTTGATCCGATCCGAAATATTCGAATATCCGTTATAAATCAAAGCAAAGCAAATAGTAAAATCTACGATCCGTCTAAAGCAAAGCAAATCATAAATACTAATTTTAAAAATCCGAAGATCCGATCCGATCCGTAAATTACATATATGTACATATAATATGATATACCTACAACATATATTTGCATTTTTTAACCTTTTCAATACATTGAACGGATATAGTTATAGTAAATTTACGTAGTTACTAATTTTGTAAATCAGTTGTCTCATATTTTTATCTAAAAATAATAATAAATGTTTCGTAGTCCACCATTTTTTCTTTCACTTTTCATTTTATTTTTAGTTATATCAAATAAAATTATCTAACTTATATTATTTTTTCACTAATTAGTTTAAAATTTATACTGAAAAATAACTTTTTGAAAAAATAAAATATTTTTCTTTCGTTTTTTTCAGTTAAAACAAATATCCGCAAATATCCGAATATCCGGAAAAAAATCCGGATATCCGTAACTCCAAATATCTAAAATTTTCAAAGCAAAGCAAATCGGAAAATTTAATATCCGTGAATAACAAATCGAATCACAAATACTATAATTTTTCCGGATATCCGATCCGCGCCCAGGCCTAGAATCATCACATGGTAAAATAACTAAATAATTTCATTATGCATTTATAAGTTTAGGAAAAAAATAGAAAGCAAAATCCAAAATCCATATCTTTTATATATTTGTTAATTATTATACTATATTATATAATATGTCCACAAATACAGAAATTCTATTTATTTTTTTTGAAAAGAAATCTTGAAAGTTATGAATAATAATAATAATTAAAGACACTATATTTAAAATGATATGTGTCATAAAACAAGAAATTTGAAATATCCTAGTTTCTCAGTTTACGTTAAGTGAAAGGTAAAACATGTGAGAACAACACGTATATGCATTGCTACTATTATATATTGAGAGATGTAGAGTCGTAGAAATGGAGAAAAGAGATAGAAGGAAAAAAAACTTTGCCATGGAAATGAAAAATTCAAAGAGATTAAATGCACGGATTCCTATGAATTTGGTGATAAAGATAGCGTCAAGATTGCCAGCAAAAGCCGTGGTGAGATTCTGGTGCGTATCAAAGCAGTGGTGCTCCGTCACAAGCACTCCAGATTTCATCAAAATCTTTGCAATTCACTCCTTGGAAGAAGCGAGTAGGCGGGAGCTGATCTACATGTCGTTCCTGTATCACCAGGAGGTCCAGGACGACCCCCGAAATCCTTACACTCGGGTGGAGAATATCATATCAAGCGGCTAACAGGGTTAGGGTGTTGGGTTATTGAAATATAATGTATTGACTTGGTTTATTCAATGTACAATGTGAGGTATTTATACAACTTGGTATTTCCTATTCTCTAGTATTTATATGTATCCTTTCCTAATTAATAGTTATAGACTCTGACATTGTTCTAGGTCATCCTCTCGTCCCCAAATTCAACACCACCTATAAAATATTAAACTCCACGCCAACGGCTTGATGCTCTTTGAGTACGGTCTCTACCAAATAATTTGGAATCCGACTGTTAGGATTTAGAGGCTCAAAGGATGAGTCCTTTCCCGAGCATAAACCGTCACAACCCAAGCTTAGAAGTTGTTTGATGTTTTAAGACCGACACAAGCACAAAATCAGTGCATTACCGACATGGAAAAAACAGAGCTGAAAAACAACAGAGCCCAGACTCGGTTAAATTGATCAATCTAACGACAGATCAATCAATTTACTCGACTCTGCTTGTAGCAGCATAAAACAGAGCCAAGAGAGATCGAGAAAAATAGAGAAGGAGATGGGGGAGCACACACACACATTTAAGGAGTTCACGCCCATAACCGGGTCGCTACATCTCCCCGAGACTTTGCTTGGAATCCACTAGAATCAAGATGGAGATTGCAATAGGAATGATTAGTAAAACACTCTAATGCCCTTCACTAGCCCTTAGAGTTCACTCAATCTATTCCTATAACTTAGAGAATACAAGAACTTAAACTTTTACATGTTTCTCTCTTTCTCTCATCTTCTTGTTCTTCCTTGTGTGTAACTTCTGCTCACAATACACACTTTTCCGTGAGTGTGTTTTTCTCCCACCCACTCCTTCTTCAAGGCTTCTCTCTTCCTTTCATTAATGTGCAACCACCAAAACCGGAAAAAGAAAACCTACTTCCTGACAACTTTTTCCTTTTTGTCAAACCAAAACCATAATTTGTGGTCTCAAAAGTCAAGCCAAAACTTAACTCAAGTTAATGAATTAACTCTAGTTAAAACTTATCCTTGTTTGGTTTGCACATCAAGTTCTTATCACTCCACAAATCTCCACCTAAGAGCTTGATGATTATGCAAACAAACCTGCACACACTTGAGAGAGAGTACCTTCTTCTAGTTCCCGGATTCCAGTCTCGGTTTCTGAGTATCATTACTCAGCCTTGATCCTTAGCAGCTTAAACACCATGAAGCTGCTCGACCCTTTTCGCATTTAACATCATGTTCAATGCACTTGAGTCAACACGTCTTGAACTCACTAGAGTTGTGAAAACCAGCAACAATACAAACGTGTATTGAGCTCAACTCTTTAGTGATCACCTCCTTGTTAACTCAACGGAAAAAACTCCATAAGCTTCACTGCTTATGACTTCTCCAATCACACGGCATCTTCCATGGCTTCCGTTCATGCCATAAAACCGTTGCAGCGATTGAGAAACACCAATATACCTCTGCAAATCTTGATTCCCTTGCTAGCCTTTAGGATTTTTCTCATGGCCATTGAGATCAAAATCCATAGAATTACTTGAATCATATACAGAAAATCAGAATCACCTTAGCCTCGAACCGAAGCACTTTGATTCAGCATGTAATCAATCTCACCAACAGCTTACACCATTTGAGATTCACCTCATTAACTTGTTTAAACAAGCAACTCCAGTACATAATCCATGCTCAATCTTCTTGCAAAAACAGAACACACTAGCAGCTTGATAACCCACTACTAGCAACCTTTAACATGTCTCTTATCACCAAATCCTTGTGATATCCTTGAGACACGTCCTTACAGCAACTTGCACATCATTTATAGACCTTTGATGTCTCCTTCAAACTGTAAAGAACAACCTGCAACACTTCTTCTTGTATGCAGCCTCCACCAAAACGAATTTGGTTCTTGCATCATTCAATTTTCAGACCCGATTAAATTGATCAATCTAACCATAGCTTGATCTATCTAATTAACTCTGAGCCTTCTTCTTCCTTACCATCGCATGATACTTGAAGACAAACCACTTGACTAACCCGCAAGTGTTTCCCTAAGAAGACACTTATATATCTCCTTATGATGCAAACAAACAACTTAAACTTCCTTTGTTGATCACTTCCTAATGCAACTCGATTCGTATGCATTTTCGTCGTTTCTAGGACTTCTCTTTTCCAGCTTCTAACACTAGCTTTGAGATGTGTTGATTATCAAGCTAGATACACAACACCTATACATTCTTGAAGTGAGCAGCCTTGAGACAAAACCTCGCATCACCTGCACTTGTCTCCTTCTGTTTCTCCTTTATAGGATCCACTAAGTCACTCGAATAACCTCATCTCAAATCACCGCTTTGTGTCTTCTCTCGGAAAAATTCAGAGACTTGCAGCTCTACTCTAGAAATCCTCACCAACAACTAGTTTCAAATCAACTATTTCAGTTGTCTTCCCGTTGGTAACCTCTTGTTCTTGGTCTTCATTCTTCTTCACACACAAAACTCTGATGAATCTTATCCAACAGCGAATCAAGTAACCTTTTAACTCTTTGCCTTTGAGCTAAATACCTGAGACAGCCTCCACAAACATAGCTCCATCCGGAATGAAACAAATACCCTTATGAATATCTATTCCACTTCCTCTAGCGGCAATACTCCTCCTTGAACTATACCCGTTTGAACAAACTCTGTCTCTATAAGCTCAACTTCACCATATGAGTTAAAACCATTCTTCACTATAAATCCATTCACCCGTTCTCATGAACCAGAATACGTCACCGTGGCTTCGTCCTCAAGAAAGAGTGTCTAAACGTGAGACACATTCTTCTTTCTTCTTGTAGCCACTCAAACTGATTCGTTTGTGCCTAAAGAACCACCAAGAACCTTTCTATGTTTCAGTATTGACTTCATTTAACTTGGAACCTTCCTCATATCTTGACTTAGAAGAACTTGGATTGACCTTTAACAATCTCCACCTCAGACTCGAAATCAAAGACCTTGATCTCTCCTTTTGCAATATAAACCGTATACCCATATGTGCACCGCTGTTTGAACTGAAACGATCTGAGCAAACAGAACACGCCGCCTAACTCCTTTAGATAGGAAGACTATCGACACACCATCATGGCACACTCCATTGCAAAGTAACACTGAGACAACTTCCCATACAAAATATGTAGCTCCATAACCGTTAAACTCTTGTCCACAACCACTTCCTTTTACTAAGAAATAGTTGCAACACACCAAGATACCAACTGAAACCATAGCTTAAATCCGGAGATAACCAAAGCTTGTACACTCCCTTGTTCTTCAAGATTCATTCCAACAGAATAACCATGTGTTAAACCAAACACAAATCTGCACAAACTTGAATCTTTGCTTCTTCTATCTTTTCAAAAGCTTATACTCTTGAAACAAGAACCCATAGTCTTTTCATAATACACTCAAGCTCACTTGAGCACCACATTCATTGCATTCCCTATGAAAATAGCAATGAATTGAGTGTTTCCCTTCTGTTTCAACAGAACATTTCCAGACAACAACAAGAGCACAATCTTCGTTGCATTCCCTCTGAAAATAGCAATCTTGTAGCTTCACGTCCTCTGATTATCCTCCAACTGTAGACACTCATTTCTGAGAACTGATAGCTTACCCACAGAGATCAAACCGCAGCCGAAACCCCTTTCAAAACTCAGCCAAAAAACCACTGAAAATTTCCTTGCTTCATAACCATCCTGCAACCTCTTTTAAACTGATCCAAGAGCACTCATATTGATACTCAAACAGCCATAAAACGCCCATAAGATTCAAGGTTCTAAGGCGTCCCCTATTTCCATGAATCTTATGAGTTACCGGGCTGGAAACAACGAAGCTTTGAACACCACTGCAACTGCCTTTACCAAACTGATTCGACCAGAAGATAACATGAAATCCATCAATGAATCTTGGCCAACTTCTTGTAAAATCAGTGCACAATCCTTGTGTTCCAACAAGCTTTCAATTCCAGTAGATATGCAGAACTTGAGCAACCTTGAAACTTTAATACAAAGCATCACAAGTACCTTTGTGACTGCAGCGGAATCTCCCATAAAACTTGAGTCTTGTGGTTGATGTTTTGATTCTAGAATGGGACTTTGAGTCACATAACTTGTACTCATCCTTGCCATGACCAGAATCAAGCTTATCCTTGTGAAAATCTTCACCTTACATCAACCTCTAATCGGTTCCTTTAGCATTGATAAAGAACACCATCTTCTACCAAATGCTTCTTCTTTCTATCTCTGATTTTTCTCTTCTTGTTCTTGCAACACTTTAACATGAGAGTAACTAGAATTCCTTGTATCTTACAGCAACTTGATTCCACAAATCCATGAAACCACTTCCCTTGATTCTAGCTTAAACTAAGAATCTCTCCTTAAGATACACCTAGTTTACATCTCCCTTGTGTTACAAACTTAATACCATGAACTAAGCACGTTTTTAACATCCTAAGCATCTTAAGAATCCTTTTGTTACTCCACCTAAGATCTAACCGAATCTTAGAATTAACAACTTACCAAAACATGTCTTTGTCGCTGTTTTGAAACACCTTGCGACAACAACATAAAACTTGCAATTGTCTTGATTCTTCTTCTTTGAGATGCTTCAATGTTCGTCATGATGAGTCTTATGACTCCTTCCACTCACATGCTATTCACCAAGAGATAGCTTCGCTTTCATCTAGAGACAGCCTTGTCTCCTCAACCTTTCTCACAACCGGAGAAACACAACGATGTTTTACCGAGATAGAGCTTTATGGCTCCTTCCTCTCTTCTACACCATTTACCAAGAGCTACTGATTTGTTGTGTTACCGAGACGCTCCATGTCTCTACACGATCAAGCTCTTCAAAGAAAAGGAACATGGATGCTTAAGGTAACCTCTAACCTTCCAAAACTCCAACCCTTTTACCCTTTTCTTCACTCTCCTTCTTTCTCTTGCTCTTCTTCTTGATCTAAGACTTCCCTTACTGAAAATCTCAGTCATCATCAAGCTTCACTCATGGCTTAGAATCTCCACATAAGCCATGAAATTCTTCTTCCAAGACTGCTGCCTCGTAGATCATCAAACGTTCCACTTCTCTTCTTGAAACCACCGTGATTCTTGGCTTGAGAGAACCACCGAGCACGTAACTTTGCTCTGATACCAATTTGTTAGGATTTAGAGGCTCAAAGGATGAGTCCTTTCCCGAGCATAAACCGTCACAACCCAAGCTTAGAAGTTGTTTGATGTTTTGAGACCGACACAAGCACAAAATCAGTGCATTACCGACATGGAAAAAACAGAGCTGAAAAACAACAGAGCCCAGACTCGGTTAAATTGATCAATCTAACGACAGATCAATCAATTTACTCGACTCTGCTTGTAGCAGCATAAAACAGAGCCAAGAGAGATTGAGAAAAATAGAGAAGGAGATGGGGGAGCACACACACACATTTAAGGAGTTCACGCCCATAACCGGGTCGCTACATCTCCCCGAGACTTTGCTTGGAATCCACTAGAATCAAGATGGAGATTGCAATAGGAATGATTAGTAAAACACTCTAATGCCCTTCACTAGCCCTTAGAGTTCACTCAATCTATTCCTATAACTTAGAGAATACAAGAACTTAAACTTTTACATGTTTCTCTCTTTCTCTCATCTTCTTGTTCTTCCTTGTGTGTAACTTCTGCTCACAATACACACTTTTCCGTGAGTGTGTTTTTCTCCCACCCACTACTTCTTCAAGGCTTCTCTCTTCCTTTTATTAATGTGCAACCACCAAAACCGGAAAAAGAAAACCTACTTCGTGACAACTTTTTCCTTTTTGTTAAACCAAAACCATAATTTGTGGTCTCAAAAGTCAAGCCAAAACTTAACTCAAGTTAATGAATTAACTCTAGTTAAAACTTATCCTTATTTGGTTTGCACATCAAGTTCTTATCACTCCACACCGACATTGAGACAACGCGAGGTTTTAATTACCCGAATCTAATATCCAAGTTCAACCTGTAGTAAGCTTTCTCGGATACGATCCTAGCGACCAAAAGTATAAAGTCGTGTCTATGTCAGGTTACATAGGTTCTGGAACTCCTGATCCTAGTAACCCTAAAAACCTCAAGGTTCTTACGTTGGGAGGTCAAGAATTATGGAGAGAAACATCAAAATTCGGCCTCGTCTTTATGAAGACATGCGCGTGACAAGGGGCATGAGCAGTCAATAAGTGTCCGAGGGGGAATATACATGCATCAACGGAGTTGTTTATTATTATCCTCTTCAACGTAATTTCATAGTGAGTTTTGATGTGAGATCAGAAACATTTGCGAAAATAACTCTTAATAAGATCAGTGTAATGAAAATGAAAAACTCTCATTTGTCTGTTTCTACACGTGTCTCGTACTTGATCTAAATATCACGTGTGCAAAAACTCTGTAGCAAATACGTGGGCCCGAGAAGGACATTTAATAACACTACATGGCGTTTTTCAAAAGATTGACGGCAGACAGGTTTACCGAGTTACAGCAAAACAGCAAGCATTTTTGTAATATGAGTTAAGCCACCAAACATTTTTTGTATGAAATTTCCCCTCACAGTAGTATGTAAATAACAACTTTTTAGCAAACACACAAAGAATCAACTTGGAGATTAACACAAAGCAGAGATTATTTAAGAGTTTCGTTGAAGCCATTCTTGAATCGCGGAACGAAGAGCGTGGTTAGGGACAAGGTTGTTGTTGGTTAACTTAAGGTTCGTCATTGGCGAGGTCTCGTGACCATTGTCCAGCCATTCTCTTAAAGCTTCAGCTTCGTAAGTGAAACCATCGGCTGCAACACGAGGTTCTCGCATTACTTCCTGCAATACGAAGAAACAATCATCGATTTCTAAACATTTGGCCAAATTAAAAATCGAACTAAATCCTTATGGTTTTGGTTCAGATTCAGTTACATTACCTGTGAGATGGGGCAGATAAAATACGATGGAGGCTGACGTTGTGTAACGGAATCATCATCTGAGAATCCAGAAGGAATTCCATGGCGACGAGTGTGACTCTGAAGAAGTAACAGAATATCCGAACATACCGAGCTCGCTGCGTCTTTCTCAGCAGCGACTTTGCTTAGTTCTTCCTCAGTTCCTTTTCTACGTCTTGCTTCTTCTTCGTATAACCTCATGAAGTTTTGTCCTACAGAGCAAGCTTCTTCTTTCTCTTTCCTCACTTTCTCAAGCTCCTCTCTTCTTCTCCTCACTAATTCCTCTGTTTCTTTCCTCTGCCTCACCTGTGTCAAAACGAATTTTAATACGACTGATTATACCTTTAAGTGCCTTTTATCTGAATTGATCTTTAAGATTAATTACCTCGTCTTCGTATAGCTGCATCAAGTTCTTGCTTATCAAGCAGGCTTCTTCTTTCTCCTTCTTTGTCTTCTCGAGCTCTTCCTCTTGTCTCTTCACAGATTCTTCCATCTCTTTCCTCTGTCTCAGTTGCTCGTTGTACAGTTGCATACCTAATTTATAAAATCAACACAAAATTCAAATGAAATCTCTAAAATTCTCTGAAAAAACATTTGGATTATGTTTTTTGACAGTACCGTCCTGAACAATGATCCGCACTTCTTCGATCTCTTTCTTAGTTCTCTCGTGTTCTTCTTTCTCTTTTCCCAGTGACTCTTCAGCTTCAACTCTGCGTCTCAGTTCCTCATTGTATAGTTTTCTTCCATTCAGAATAATGATAAGCGCATCGTCTCTCTCTTGTTTAGTCTTCTCCACCGTTTTCCTCTGTTTAGCTAATGCTTCTTTCGCTTCCTTCCTTAGCCTCGCCTCCTCAATGTACATGGCCTCGTACTCTCTTGCCTGATAAGTAAAAGGAAACTAAATTTTAGAAGAACAAAACATACCCACACACATTTTCAATGTACAATGAAGTGGATTTGTGCAGGTTTTTACTTGGCGTATGGCCTCAACGGTAGTATTTTCAGCTTTAAACCGCCTGACACATTCTTCATACGCCTCTCTTTTCGATTCCTCAACTTCCATAAGTGCTTGCTTAAGCTGCCTATACAGCTGATCACTCCTAGCGCTTTCCTGCGAAAACATAATGGCTATAAGCTTTTTGCATAACCATTTGTTTATGTACACAATACCAAAAATGATTAGACCGTACAGATTGATCCTCTGATGCAGTTGGCTCTAACATGTCTCTGTCTCTCCTTGTGTCAATGTAAGCTACAATTGCAGAGACCAATTCTGCAGAACATTTTGGTGAAGCAGAGGAATAAAACTTTGGTTTCGATTGTCCAGCTTCGGCTTCAGTTTCATCCACACTGTCTTCAAGATTAGCTTCTCTGAGTTTTAAATACAGAGATACAATCAGGTGATTTCTTCAAAAACGAGATACAGAACATAAGTAAAGAGAAGTTTCAAAACTCACTTTGTGTAAATGAGATGTCCATCACACATAAACATAACCTCGCAGGAGCTAGGCGCGTGTTGGTACACGTATTTTGCCTTTCTAGATTTGAGCTCAAACTTCTTCCTGCAAATTTTCGGCAAATTAACACAGAGTGTACATCTTGATGAGTTTTTAGTTAGATTTCCAATACGTACTCTGAATATTGATGGTCGGATGCAGCTCCCATGACAAGCTTCTTGATTTTGCTCACATGGATGAGTTCTAATATCCCCTGCTTCACATCGTTCATCTCTATACACGATATGTATATATCATCCTCATTCACCTGCAATCATAACGAATCCAATATCAATAGTATATTTTCACATGTAAATCGTCCTGATAGAGATCAAGAATCGGAGGGAACACAGTCAATTCAAAGCAAAACGAGAAAGACTTTTTTAACAATATATACCCCTTCTTTTTGGCAGAGATCAAAATAACCATGTAATGTCTCGTACATGATCGCCTCCAGTTCTTCAAGCTTTCGTGCTAAAAAATCAAGAAGAAGTACCGTATCAAATGCGATGCATGTAATCTGAATCATCATTTGAGCCTATAAACACAGTTTAACAAATGTATTTAGCCAATTACCAGCAGGAGAAGCAGTTTTTGGCTGATAAACATGGAGGATACAGACTTTCTTGGCTCCAAGATTCCTCAATGCCCAAAGAAGAGTCGATCTGCTCTCTCTCACATCATTCTTCACTGCAACATGAACAACATCATTGCCCATGGCCATAAGTTCCGCCATTGATGTCGTCTTTGTGTTTTGTCTTCTTTTCTTTCCCCTGAAAAGTGAAAACAGAGAAAGAAAGAAGAATCTAACAGATAGAGACCAACAGTGGTTAGTGGTGACCCTCAATGTTCTTCTTCTTGACCGTTTCAGGTTTCATAAGGTGGTGGACACAGTAAAGTCAACGGTTTGGATTTTAAACACAAAGTCAATGATTAAAAATATACTGAGACAAGAACAAAACAGCACTCCAAGATTTTCCCAGTGAATAGAGAAATTTTATTAGATTTTTTCACATTTCTTTTCCCATATAAATTCACTGAACCACACAACACAATCAACATCATATTATCCTAAAGCTAATCAAGGAATTACGGGTTCTGTTGCAACCAGTCGTTAATAGCTGTACGAAGAATGAGATTTGGGGTGAGATTGTGATTCTCAAGCTTAAGGTTTGTCATTGGCGATTTTTCACCTCCGTGACTAAGCCAATTTTTAAACTCCTCTGCTTCATAGGTGTAACCATCGGCTGCAACATGCGGATTCCTCATAATATCCTACATTCAGGAGTAATGGTAATGTATAACATTAGTACACTAAAGTTGAGATACTGAGTAGAAGGCAACTCAAGATCCAAGTCAGTAATATTTCCTTTTTAGCTGGAGGGTATGAATACTGACCTTTGAAATGGGACAGATGAAATATGGAGGAGTCTCGTCGGAAACAAACCATTGCAATGGCGATGATGATGAATGTGATGAAGACTCACCTTCCTCTAGTTTTAGACGTCTCAAAAGGTCTTCCTTTGCATTGATAGCTTCGTCTCGCTGTTTCTCAAACATTTCTACCAAACGGGGGTACTCAATATAAAGTTGGTCTTGGAGTTCTTTTTGGACAATTTTCAGATCTTCGATTTCTGCTTTTGCTCTATTTAGTTGCTCCTCCGCTTCTTTCCTGCGGCTTACTTCTTCATTGTAGAGTATCTGAGTGACACCAAAAGAACTTGAGAGTGCTTCTTCTCTTTCACGCCGCTCCCTTTCTCTCTTTAGTTCCTCAATTTCTAGTCTCCGTCTCTGCTCCTCGTAATACATTTTCTCAAACCCACTAGCCTGTTAAAAAGAGCCATAAGACACACATATGTACTATATGGTTTGATACAAATTTGAGCTAACAAGGATTTTACGTACTGATATGTCTTCAGATGAAGATGGGTCATGTTTCTCGGTGCCATGTTCAGCTCCTCCTGGTGCTCCCTCGTATGGTATTAGAGCTGAATCAAGGTCGTGAAGGCTGCTTAAGGATTCAGAGGAGGAGTGTGATGAACCCGCGAGATCAAACTGTCCCTCACTATTAAAAAAAAGAAAAAATTCTTTAAACTTTACAATTCTACCAAACACGCAGAAGTGTAATCCTCCAACTTACCTTGTTTGGACGAGGTTCCCATTACATACAAGCCACATTTTACAGCATTGAGGTGCATGGCGACTCACATACTTGGCTTTTCTAGAAGTGATATTAGCCATACCCCTGCATCACCAAAGACATATAACCAGAATGAGAATGAGGAACTATCAAGTGCATCGTTCTGGAGGCACAAAACTCTTGTGATGAAATCCTTACTCGGTGTAGTGGGAATCAGCCGCAGCCCCCATGACGAGCTTCTTGATGTTATTTTCATAGATAAGTTCCACAATCCCTTCCCCAACATTGTCTGCCTGAATACAGTGTATATCCACATCATTTTCGATAACCTGCAACATAACCAGTTCTATAACATTTCTGATGTTTGTATACTAAACTATGATCTCTTATATAAATACTAATCAATAATTGTTCTTGTAAAACTAATGAACCTTTTCAGATTCACTTACTCCTTCAGATTCGCAGATATCACGGTACTTGTAAAGACTCTCATACGAACTTGTCAATTCCGACTCCTGGATTGCACTAATCTCACTTTGTTCTAACCCACTTGCTGGAATCCACAAACAGAAGACCGACAATTAGAAGAAGAAAAAGAAAGGAAACTTGGAGTCAATAAAATCTGATTCAAGACCATAAAAGCTTGATCTTTCTATAATCAGTGCTAAACATAACATCACCTCCACATAAACACAAATACAAACACAAAGCTGCAACCTTACTTCCTATGATCAACCATTTAAGATGCTAGGTATGAATTTTCATCACCAATGAAATTAGAAGCCAAACAAGGTGAAAAAAAGATCAATTTTGTGTTATCCATAACTATCAGATGCTTAATAAGTGTAACCTAGTACCAAAACAGAGAAAATGAAAAAAACAGACTTAAAGAAGGGATGATTTTACATGTAGGGTTCATGGGAGTTTGTTGATGAACATGAAGAAGAAAAAGCCTTTTGAGTCGGAGATTTCTCAGTGCCCATAACAAAGTCGATTTACTTTCACCAACGTCTTTGCTTACTGCAACATAAACGGGATCGTCATTCAAATTCTCTGCCATGGATTCTCCAATTTTCTCTATTAGACAGACACGATCAGACAAATTCTCTCTTTTCCAAAAAGAAGACGAATTATACACACTTTTTTTTCTCTTTTTTTTTGTCAGACGAATTATACACACAATTATTTAATTTTTATGTACACATATTTATATTTTCGTCCCTACAGCAAAATTGCGAAGATGTTTCCGACCAGTTTCTTAGTCAATTATATTATATGCAAATTCAGTAGATTAAACATTAATGTCTTTTTTCTGGGAAAGAAGTGACGAGGATCAAAGATTATATGATCTCAAACAGATAATAACATCAGAACGAGCCAATGGGAGCAATAATTAATTACAACTTTAGCTAATAATATCGGTGAATTTCGTAGATATCTTATCTACATACGAAGAACATTTCTTCACCGTAAAAGACACATTTCACACAATATAATATTAATAATAATAATAAAGAACAATCAAACGGATTACTAAACTCAAAAGGAATCTTGATTTTAAAATTAATTGTCAACTCAAAAGAAAAAAGCTAAAGAAAATATCTGATTTAGTAATCGTAAAATCGAAGGCAAATACAATGTTAGGGTTAGTGACGCGAAAAGCTTGACGAAAAAATTGGTTTGGATTTGTTTACCTTTAATTCAAATTTTGATGATAAATGTCCGTCAACCTCCGGTACGTCACGACGTCTCTCCGGTTTGTTAGCCGGCGTTACTAGTGTTGACCTGACGAAGAACAATGAAGTGTGGAGGCAATCAAAATCAAAGAAATTGTTTTTTTTTTGTGTGGGACTGACTAATCATGAAGTTAACGATTCAGATTAGGACACGTCATAGATATTTTGATATGGACGGTCAGATCTTCTTCTTCGCCTAGCTTGAACGGCCCATGGGCCCACTATAATCACCATTACTTCGGTAAACAAACAATGCGGGGAAATGAAAACGCATCTCAATTTTCGCAATTCGGATACCAATCTCTCTAAGTTCTTTGATCTCTGACTCTCTGTCTTTAAATTTTGATGAATCGCCTCGTTTTGAATCCTAAGACGAATTTGAATTTTAACAATGCATATGATCTGGGTTCAATGTCGATGTTTCCACTTGATTCAAGGTACAAATTTTAGCTTCTCTCTATTTTCCTTAGTTCACGAGAAGATTTTTCTAGGACCCATGACCGAAATTAGATTTGTGTTGTAGTAATTTGATGATAAACATGGAGGATGCATACATTCTTTCCTCAAATGTTTATATAGTCTCTATCAACATGAGCAACATTATTACGCCAATTAGAGATGAGTAATCCGCCATTGATGTCCAATTTTACTCTGTGTTTTCCGTATCATCTCTGGAAATCAGAGACACCAACATTGATTTATGGTGTATTTTACCGTTTTAGATTTCGTAATGTGAACGAGATTGTTTTGAAAGAACATTTTTTTTACACAAATTTGATGCTTAGATAATCGCATAAATTAAATACATGAAGTTTTTTCACTATATAATTGACATCTTATTTTTCACCGAGTCTAATCAGTGTTATGATTTGGGTGCTGCATCAACCAGTCGTTAATGACTGAACGAAGAGTGTAATTTGGGGTAAGATTGTGATTTGCGAGCCTAGCGCCCGTCTTTGGCGATGTTTGGTTTCCTCCTTTAAACCATGTTCTGATTTCCTTTCCCTCGTAGGTGTGACCATCAGCAGCGACATGGGGATCTCGCATAATGTCCTGCATCATATCAAATCTAATATGATGAGCCTAGTTTTGGGATAATATGTATGTTTCAAGAACTTTGAATCCTTACCATTGAAATGGGACAAATAAAATCTGGGTGAGGCTTATCGGAATCTACTTTGTTTCCGTTGCTTTTTGTCTTCTCAGGTTCATCCTTCCTTAAGGCTTTATTTGATCTTTTACTTACTGGATGTTCTTTAGGTGGCTTGGTGTCATGTTCTTCCCTTCCTCTACCTTTGTTTGGTTTTTGATGATCATAACCAGAGAATTCTGAGAATGAGTCTGATAGGTCGAAGCTTCCTTCTCTGTTAAATCAAAGAAAACATTCTATTAAACTCTAAAATCATCAAAAAACACACGCGAACACAAGTGCGTATCTGTGTAATCCTTGAGCTTACTTTGTTTTGATGAGTTTCCCTTTGCAGATGAACCACATTTTGCAGCTATGAGGTGCATGTTGTGACACATACTCTGCTTTTCTAGATGTGATTGACATTCCCCTGCATTATTAAAGAGAGGTTAGAGGATTTGCTTGATTTCCTTGGTTTTCTTTACGTAGCTTGATTCTCGAGTGATCTTTACCTAGAGTAGTGAGGATCAGCCGCTGCTCCCATAACGAGCTTTGTGATATTGTTTTGGTAGATGAGCTCCACAATTCCTTCACCCACACCGTATCCTGAGAACCACGATATATCGACATTTTCTTCTTTAACCTGCATCAATATATATTGAATTCCTTTAATATTGTCATTGTAATTACTACACGAGTGTATTGTAGAATTAGAAAGAGAACTCACCCCTTTGTTTGTGCAGATATCTCGATACTTGTGGAGACTATCATATGCAGTTTTCACTATCGATTCTTGGATTGCATCGATCTCACTTTCTTCAAGGCCACTTGCTGAAAATACACAAACAAGAAGACCATTACAAAACAGAGTAAATTTCCCATTCAGTCATTTGCAATTTTAAGGTTAGTGCAATTGCAATCACCCTAAAACATTCTATGTATTCTTTAACTGTCACTAGAAAATTCAAACTTGGTAAGAGAAGAACAAAAATAGGTGAAGTAAACACACGATGTGGGTATAGCCGTATATGCCCAAAAACCTTATATGTCATGGTGTGGTAGGTAGAGTTGAAACTAAATTTGGTTCTAATCCTTAAAATGAATTTTTTTTGATGTTGATTGTTTCATGACTTGTTAAAGTAACTAAAATTTTGTTGGCATGGCAAAATATATTTCTTGAAATCTGACTCATGATGATGTACACACGAATTTTTGAAATATTTTAGGATGAACAATCTACATGACCTAATCAATCAAAGTTTCTTGGAACCCAAAACAAAACAAAAAAATGCAAAATCAATCGTAGAGTATGAATTGAAAACACTTACAAGAAGCGGTGAAGGAAAATGGAATATGAACATGAAGGAGGCAAAGCTTCTTAACAGGAAAATTCCTCAATGTCCATAACAAAGTTGATTTACTTTCTCGAACATCTTGATTCACTGCAACATAAATGGTGTCGTTATGCAAAGTTTCTCCCATGGTTTCTTACTTTTGTTTTGGTTTTTATGAACTAACGTATGCAATTATGTTACAATATATATAGCGTGTGAGAGAGAGATACATGAATGCAACACAACTTAACTTGCAAGGAGGTTCCGGACCATTAACGTGTTATTTCCTGGGTCAAGAGCCTGGGGTCAGCTTATTATATTCATGTGAGTAGTTGGAGCTTTACATTTATTTATTAAGTTTCCAGGAATTATAGTGATTGACCAATTTCTTTACACTTGGACATGAAGTTTCTGAGGAATAATGTCGAAAATCAAAGATTGAGTGGATACTTTGTTGTCCAACTGTACATCAATTTTTTAATAATATTTCTTGACGTCGTCATTACCGGTTTTAATTCTAGAATCGGAGGAATAATAGTGATTAACCAATTTCTTTACACTTGGACATGAAGTTTCTGAGGAATAATGTCGAAAATCAAAGATTGAGTGGATATTTTGTTGTCCAACTGTACATCAATTTTTTAATGATATTTCTTGACGTCGTCTCTAGTCTCTACCGGTTTTAATTCTAGAATCGAAAATCGCTTGACTTAGAGAACTCAACAAGTCAATCTTATTTTATTTTGGAGAAAAAAACCAAGTCAATCTTAGTCAATCACAGCAAATACAACTAAACTAAAAAGGCCCATGGGCTTGATAAACCCATAATATCGTCTATTTCCCGCTACATTAATGCACTGATACACAACGGCAAATAATATTTTTCTTTTTCCTTATAATTTCTGCTCCTCTCTTTCTCTCTCACTCACTCGACCTTTTCAAAATTCAAAATTCGGTTTCAGTTTTCTCTCTTTTCTCTAAATCTCATCATCGTTTGATCACTGTAGTGAATTTGAAGAACTGGTGCGTTCTCTCTGGGATTTGGATCATTCGATGAAGGTGAATATCAACAAAGCCTGCGATCTGAAATCAATTTCAGTGTTTCCTCCTAATCTAAGGTACGATTTCGCTTCAATCCTTTATCTCTTTCACGAGAATATCAACCCAAGGAACATTTAGAGAATTCGATTTGAGAATACTCAGCGATTCCCAGTAATTTAGGTTTATTTGGGATTCTTCCGCTTTTTTCCGGCATCGGATTTGTTTACTCTGTGACTGAAGACGATTTAATCGCAGTAATTTGTATGTGGAATTGCCTTTGATCTGTGAAGAATTAGGTTATCAATTTCCGAGAGAATCCATTAGGTTTCGGAGGGGGGGAACTTGCGTTTTAATCGGCTAAATTGCGTTCTCTCGATTTGCGTGTTGGGTACTGATTATGTTGTTTCTTTCGCGTTTTTGTTTCTGTGTTGATTCTCAATTTAGAAGGAGATCGAGTGTTGAACCACAAGCATCGCAGTTTCGATCACAGCAATCGCAGCAATCGTTCTCGCAGGGACCTTCGTCGCAGCGTGGTGGGTTTTCTCAGATGACTCAGAGTTCAATCGATGAACTCTTGATAAATGATCAGGTTTAGCATCTTAGTCTAAACTTACCCATGGATTTGAGTTATCTTATGTGTACTGGCTTGATTTCATACTTCTGCTGCCTTTTCCCTTTTGCACAGAGATTTAGTTCTCAAGAACGAGATCAAACTTTGAAGAAGAATAGTTTCTTGCCCCCTATCAGTCATAAACGAGACGATAGCCAGATGGTTGCCTCGAGATCTTCGAGCGGTGGTCTTACGAGAAGATGGAGTTCTGTTCCAGCTGGAGAATCGAAATGTAAGTTTGCTATTTATGAAATTCAGAAATTAGAGTGGGAATATAGATTTTTTTTTTCTCAGAATGGTTTCTAATAGGATTCAACTTATCTTGTCACTGAGTAGCTCAGATCAGTGAAGAACTTGAGCAGCGGTTTGGGGTGATGGAAACTTCTTTGAGCAGGTTTGGAATGATGTTAGATTCAATTCAAAGTGACATAATGCAAGCCAACAGAGGAACTAAAGAAGTATTTCTTGAAAGTGAGTTCTATGATTGTTAGATTTCAAGTACACCCACACACAAGGTCGGCACGAATGTTTGAAAATGTCAAATTCTATTTTTTCTCAAAGTAATAGCAACAGACTAGGGGAGTTAGGAAAGTGTATGCCCTTGGATGTTTATTTGCCTGGTTAAACATGATTTCTTAGAAGGCTGTTTAAAGCTAATCTTACTCTCTTACGAAATGTGATATTGATTGATTGGCATCGTTTGCTCCAATATATTTATCAATCAATTGCAGAACATTCCACTTGAGTGTTGATCATATTTGAAGAACGACTTCTAATTACTCCATCGTTCATGTGAAGTCTCAATGGATACTTAGCTGAATTTAATGTTTCATGTGTTTACTGCAGCTGAACGCATACATCAAAAGTTGACTCTCCAAGACAATTCACTTCAGCAGCTGGTAAAATCATAAATATATGCATTTTATTCTTTGTTGCTTTATCAACCTTATGCAAATAGACTAAGTTTATTGAAATGGTTCATTGGGAAGCAGATAAAGGAACAAGCAGATGTTAAAGCTAGTCTTGATGGAGCTGTTAAATCAATTTTGGAGGAACTAAGCAAAGATCCCAATCAGGAGAAGCTACAGAAAATATATCTGATGTTTACAGCTATCCCAGAGCAAGTAGAAGCCGCTCTGCAGAAAATACAAAAGGAAATATGTCACACATTCACCAGTGAAATTCAGGTATGAAATGAGAGTTGTAAAGAAAAGTTTCAAGTATTTTGTCTATCTCAGCAGAGTCTATATAAGATTAATGTCATATTGAATTGTGGTTATTTGTAAGTACATGTAATGCTTTCTTTCTCATTACCATTCTCTTATAGGTCTTGGCTGCCTTGAAGATGCCTGAGCCAAGGGTTCAGGTTCCAACAGCACCACAAGTGAAGGTCTTTTTTCTCCTGCTTCCCATGTCTTTGCTCTTTAAATTACAAAATCTCAGGAAATAATGGGGCTTTTGTGAAACAACAGGCTAAGGAAAACCTGCCTGAGCAGCACGGTCCAGCAGCCAAGGTATCTCTATATTCTAAACTTTTGAGAATTAACACAAATGTAGTGATCCTTTAATTCTCACTACCAAATCTCTTCTAGGTGTTGGATAGCTTAAAGATGCCTGAGCCAAGAGTTCAGGTCCCAACAGCACGACAAGTGAAGGTCTTTTTTCTCCTGGTTTCTATGTCTTAACTCTTTAAGCTGCAAATTTCAGCTATTAATGTGGGTTTTGTAAAACAACAGGCTAAGGAAAACTTGCCTAAGCAGCGCGGTCCAGAAGCCAAGGTAACTACCTCTATTGCAGTGATAATCTCCTCTCTTAAGGATTCCATTTTGCATACAAGCTCAATTGTCACTAGCACATGTGAAAATTTGTTGCAGGGAAATTCATTTGGTTATAATACTACACCGAACACGAAACAACCGCAGCTTCCTAGAAAGTAGGTCAAACACTGCTCTGCTAAACTTTTACCCTTTTTTATAACCCCAAAAATTACTACAGATAGATTATATAAATGCTTGTCTTGCAATTACCATATAACAGGTCAGCCAGAACTGTGAAAACATATTTATCTCCAAAGATACAAGTGGGATGTTGGAAGACGGTGAAACCAGACCAGAGAAATGTCAAGAAAAGAGCAGCAAAAAATCAAGTAAAATCGGAAAGCAATCATAAGCAGGTTACTGGGTCGGATTTTCTCATTGGTCAGCTATGATGAATAAGAGCTTCCTCAATATCTAAGTAATGTGCAATTCAATTCATGCAGTTTGCACAAAACAGTATTGTCATAGACTCTGATGAAGATATAGATGGAGGCTTTTCATGCTTGCTCGATGGTAACACCAAAGGTATGAAAATCTCTTCACTCGATTACTCTCGAAACAATGGATCTATCGATAAAATGATCAAATTCGATTTCGTAAGAAGATGTTTATATTATTTAACTGCATTAGCTGTCTTTTGAAACTATGTAATGTGACTTCAGGAGCTAACTTCGAATGGGACGCAGAGAAGGAAACTGAAAGGCTTCTGAGATCAGCGAGGAGGACAAAGAGGAAGTTCGGTAACCCCATAATAATTAACTGAAATCAAGGTAAGTATAAAAAGTAATAAGTATGCTCCATTGTTTAGCATTTCTATCTTAAGCATGTTTAAGATGAATTTAATTGGATAGGTTATACAAATGTGAATTATCTAAACTTTATAGTAAATTTTCATTATAACATAATTTTCTTATTTGGTATTATCTCTGATGACTCTTTATTAAGAATCTAACTGGACCAGAAAGGTACGCCAAGTTCATCAATTAGTAATTGAAAAAGAAAAAAATCAACATAAGAGCCAAATATGGTGTTTCTTAATTAAAACAGAGATATTCAAAATCGATTGTCCTTTATAATCCGAAATCCATCGTTATCTAATCTAAACTAGATTCTTATTCCCAATATTACATTATCTTAAAGTTTTATAACTTTAAATACAAAGAATCAAATCTTACACTAGTAGACTAATCAAACCTTAATTTAACTACCAAAAGCTCTGAGTTCTCTTGTTTTTTGGGAAAAACTGCCAAATTCCCCCCGTGACCCAAATTATAATTTGGATTTCCCCCCAAATTGAATTCTCAGCCAAATTCCCCCCAATTCGTTATTTGTCTTTCAATTTCAACACAAATTTCAATTTTCTGGGTCAATTAACAAATCCGGTGACTTAACCCGATATCGTGAACCGAAACCAGTCAGAGCTTGCGTGAACCGAACAAAACCGGTAAGACCCGAAATTTGTGAGTCAGATCCTCTTATAACCCAGACAAACCGAAACCATAGTTCTGAAAAATCCCCAATTCGATTTCTCAATCACAAACCCTAGAAACTTGGTAATAACCCAAATTGAGCAGCTCGATCCACGCTATCAATGGCGCCTTCGTCGCCTGATTCCTCGATGGACTCATTCGACAAGTTGATGGACGATGCGATGGGTGTGTGGAGGACCGCCGAGAACCCAGAAGTTGATTCCGATGAGTGCTTTCGCGAAGTTCCGGTGGCTACGTCCAACTACGATGAAGAAGCGGAGGCGCAATTCGAAGTGGCGGTGGAGGCGATCAATGGCTCAGATGAACTGTCAATGGTATCGTGGAAGGCACCACCACTTGAGGACTACGGCCTAGATTCTGATGGAGAGAACCCAGTGGAGAGAAATGAGTATGAAATCGCCATGGCCGTTGGTGAAGTTAACGAGAATCCGGTGAGACATGATGAATATTACGACAGTGGAGATGAATACAACGATGAAAGAGAAGCGAGGCTTGAGAGAACAAGGAACTTCACACCACGATACAATGGGATACTCTTCAAGGGTCAGACATTCTTCAACGGTTTGGCTTTCAAGGATGCAGTGCTCCATCATGCTTTGAAGAATCAAAGAGATGTTCGGCAATGGAGGTATGACAAGAAAAAAATTAGTTTTCGTTGCCTGGGATTTGGAAAGGAAGAAGTGAAATGTCCGTGGAGGGTTTACTGCTCTGTTAGGAATGATTCTCCGACTTGGAGAATTAGAAAGATACCTTCAGAGCACATATGTGAGAAGAGTGGTGATTGTTCGCTTCTGAAGGTAACATCAATAGCTAGGTTGTATGTTGATAAGATTAGGGATGAACCACATTATTTCAAGGCAATGAAGATAGAAGAGCTTATCAGTGAGAGATGGGGAATTAGTGTGACTAGAAATCAAACGCAAGCAGCTAGAGACAAGGCATTGAAGTGGATAGAAGCTGAGTATGATGACCAATTCAAGAGGCTTAGGGATTATGGAGCTGAGCTACTTCAGTCAAATCCTGGTTCTTCTGTTGAAGTTGCAAGCTACAAGAACTCATCTGGTGAGGATGTCTTCCACAGATTCTATGTGTGCTTCGATGTGTTGAGAAGGTCATGGAAATCTACTTGTAGGCCACTGATTGGTATCGATGGAAGCTTCTTGAAGTCAAAGGTTAAAGGGCAGCTTCTAATAGCCCTAGGGAGAGATGGAAATAACCAGATTTACCCAGTTGCGTGGGGTGTTGTGGAGAAAGAAGACACAGAGAATTGGGAGTGGTTTGTGCAGAAGATACAAAAAGACTTAGGCTTAGGTGATGGGGCTGGGTTTGTGATGGTTTCAAATAGGCAAAAGGGGTTAATAAGCGTTGTGAAGAAGAGGTTGCCTGAGGTCGAACACAAGCATTGCGTTAGACACATTTATGGTAACATGAAAGCTATGTTTGGCCAGCTGGATCCGATGAAGAAGTTTGTGTGGGATCTTGCATTGAGCTACAATGAACCTGAATACAAAGAGAGGCTAGAAGATATCAGAAAGTTTGATATGCGTGTGTACAACTACGTGGTTGGATCTAATCCAACAAGCTGGTGTAGGGCTTTCTACAGATTAGGGCCCTGTTGTGAGGATGTAGAAAACAACTCGGTTGAGTCTTTCAATAGGACAGTTGCAAAAGCAAGAGAAAGACCCTTTGTCCCCATGCTAGAGTTGATCAGAACTCAAGCGATGAGCAGAATTGCGAAGAGGAATGAAGACACAAGGAAGTATCAATCTGTTCTAACTCCCTATGCAGATGAACAAGTTGAGCTTCAAGAGGAATTAGCCAAGGAATGCAAGATAAAACCCTCAACCATGGGACTGTACCAGGCTTCACTAAGCGGCTGCACTTATTCTGTGAACTTGGTGGAGAAGACTTGCACTTGCAGAAAATGGCAGATCAAAGGAATCCCGTGCGAGCATGCTCAAGGAGTCATTTTGAAGAAGAACTTTCGCACTGCAGACTATGTTGCGAAATGGTTTCACACCGATACATGGATGAGAACATATGAGGATGGCATTAAAGTTCCTCGAGGTGCTAAGTTCTGGCCAAAAGGTGCATACCCACCGTTGAGTTATCCTCCAAATTCTGAGAAGATTAGCTTCGGATATTTGTTAAAACATTCTCAAATGAAGCTTTGGTTTTAACTTCTTATCTCATATCTTCTTATTAGTCTTGTTTGTTTTCAACTTTATCAAAGGGAAAAACTGATAAAGATAAGCCAATAACTAGTCAATTCCATTAACCAAATCCTTACAACACCGCATTAAGCCTACGAGAATACAACAAAGCCTTACAACACCACATTAAGCCTATTAGATATTGAAACTAACAAGAAGAACCACCATCATCACAAATGCTACAACCACCATTGCCATTATCTTCTTCATCTTACAACTTGATTCCTCGATCATTCCTTCAACCGAGCGAAGCATAGACATTTCAAACTCATGTAAAACATCCTCAGATATGGATTCCGATGGGACCTCTCTCTCATTAACCATTGCCTTCATCGCCATCATCTCCTCCTCTAGAACAGAGACTTGATAATCAAGTTGTGTAATCTCATTGTGGAAAGCCTCATCCACCCACTTGAAAACGTGTCCATCATTTTGCAACTACAATAAAATCCAAAGAACCGTAACTTTTACAATAAAATCCAAAGAACCATCATTTTGCAACATCATTTTGTAACTATAATGCAAAAAACCGTAACTTTTACCTTCTCAGAGTAAGCAAAGGAACATCGGTAGTAACGGCGGTATGGGTTCTCCTCCGTGCCGGAGATCCTCTCCACAATCCCGGCGCCACACCAACAACTTTTCGGAAATCCGGCGACTCTACCTTTTGCTCTGTTATGCCACCGCTCACTCGAAGAACCTGAAGACGATGCCTTCACCATTTGTCTCTGAGATGGTCTCGATTATGCTCAGAAATAAGCTCAAGAAAAAAAATTAGGGTTCTTACACATAAAAATCGATTTGGGGATTTAGTTTTAAAGGGGATTTAGTTTTAACGGGTCAAACCGTTACCCTTAATTCGGATTACTGTTGGTTTAGTGATGGTTAGCAATTATAAACCACGTTTCGGTTCAGGTTAGTTGGTTAAGTCACCGGATTTGTTAATTGACCCAGAAAATTGAAATTTGTGTTGAAATTTAAAGATAAATAACGAATTGGGGGGGAATTTGGCTGAGAATTCAATTTGGGGGGAAATCCAAATTATAATTTGGGTCACGGGGGGAATTTGGCAGTTTTTCCTGTTTTTTTACTAGATGTATTTAGACTTCACCAGGAAGAAATAACATTTCCTTACTTTTGGCTTTGTTTCCAAAAGATCTGAGATTGTTAAGTATATAACCATATGAGTATTGCATATCGAAATCCCTTCTTAAGTTTGTATACCTGAAATGTCAATCGAAACAGAGATATTCAAAATCGATTGTTACTAGATTAGTTGTTGTCCTTTATAATCCGAAATCCATCTTTATCTATTCTAAACTAGATTCTTATTCCCAATATTACATTATCTCAAAGTTTTACAACTCTAAATACAAAGAATCAATTTTACACTAGTAGATTAATTTAACTACCAAAAGCTCTGAGTTCTCTTGTTTTTTTGACTAGATTGTATTTAGACTTCACCAGGAAGAAATAACATTTCCTTACTTTTGGCTTTGTTTCCAAAAGATCTGAGATTGTTAAGTATATAACCATATGAGTACTGCATATCGAAATCCCTTCTTAAGTTTGTATACCTGAAATATCAATCGAAAACCATATCGAAGACTCAAAGACACAAAAGAGATCAAATAGGCTGGATTTATGTTTTTCAGAAGGAAGAAGAGATCACCACAAGAAACCAATAGTAGTGAAGATTCGCGTTTGACGAGAAAAAACAAACCGAAGAATTTGCATTTGTTTCTCTCTGAGATCATGAGGAAGCTTAAACATTCATTCAAAAAGGAGAAACCGCAACACGACAAGAGAGGTTATTGGAGAAGACTAGAAGAAAATTTCAGAGGAGTTTATTGATATATTAGTATTTTGGTCTCTTTTACGTATTGTTTTCTATCTGTTTTCAGTTCTTTCTGGTTCTTTTGTGTATTTTCAGGTTCTAGGAGGCTCTCAAGCATGGATTGAAATCATTGGGGGTCATTGGAGCAAAATGGACGAATCTGGAGAAAAGATGGCGTTTTTCATAACCGAGCACCTGCTCGGTTTGGAGCGAGCACCTGCTCGCCCGAGGACTCAAAGATTTAAAGCTCTCTGGAAACCGGACCGGTCGATCCAACCACAAGCCGAAGCCCCTAGAATCTGGACCGACCGGTCCGGATGAGAAGACCGACCGGTCCCAGACACGAAGACTTGCAGATTTTTGAGACGCTCGAAGACGGACTGACCGGTCGAGAACCAGACCGACCGGTCGGTCATCCAGAACCAAGTTGCCCTAATTTTTACTATAAATTAGTGGCAGCCACTTTCCTAAAAAAGGGTGATATTTTTCCATTTCACGTTTTTGAGAGGCTGAGACTCATTTGTTCCAAGTGCTTGTTTTACCGGCGAATGACCTTGATCTAGTGCTTGTTTTAATTGAATTTCATATCGTTTAATTTGCTGTTTCGTTCATTGTTTCATTACAATCAAAAACCCATATTTTATCTTAGCTTTAATTTAAAATCTATAATTTCATAGTGTAACCTTGGTCTCTGTGGATTCGATACCCTTTATACTATTCCGATTGTCTGTGCACTTGCAGATTTATTTTGGGTTAAAACTTAGCACATCATTTATCAACTAAAGAACATTTCTTCCTCGAGCGGATGGCTTCAATATCTCAAAAGAGGACTCACCAAGAACACTATGACAACGACAACGAGAAACGCCTGTTTGAGATGTTAAACAATGGAGATTCTGATCAAAACTTGGCGACGAGCAAACAGATTCAAAGAAGGATTGGCTCGCTTCCAGAGTATGGTTCTCCTTTTAGTAGCCCGGGGAGAATATGGAACCAGAACAAAGTACCACTATCATTATCCAAATCTAGTGCGTTTTTCTTCCCAATAGGCTTAATTCGAGAAAAAACAAAGAAACTTACTTACTTGTCTCATCAAAGGCGAATCTCTCTCAGAGCAACGGTTCCAGGCTTGTATCGATTAGTAAAACCATTGCAAAAAAAAAAAAAATGTTTAATTCCTTATTTGCCCTTTTCTCGCTTTCTTATAAAAAAAACCTCAATTTTTTTCGATCCTGAAACCCTCATTTTTCCGATCCTCAACGTCATCGATCATCGAACATGCCTCCGTGCGCTGGTAGGAAATTTTCGGGAGTCATTAAATCTGCAGTGAACACCCACTATGCCACTTCCATTGCTCTATTAGCGATCCAAAACAACACGGGCCGAGTTCACCGTTACTGATTCCCAAGGTGGTATTTTTTTTTTCTTTCCTTTTTTTTTTTAATCGATTATAATTTCCCATTTTTGCTAATCTCTCCTTTTTCCGATATAATTTCGACGCATCCATGATGGATGGCAGTTACCAGCTCCTACTCCCACCCCTCCAGCGTCTCACTGCTCTTCTCTCGGACCCAGACGTGACCGAGAATGACGAGCTGAACACTCTGGATACCCTCTTAGCAGGCATGTCCGTTGCCGCGACCACCAAAATCGCTGCTAGGTTTTCTTGATCATCTCTTCCTTCTTTTTGTTTCTAAACTATCTCTCGGTATCCATGGATGAATTAGTTTTTGGCTTGAAAGTTATGTTGTTATTTCTTCCCTTTATGAACAAACGTATTGTATCTTATTATCATAGTTCTTCCCTTTTCGTCTAATCTCTAGTAATGATTACCAATCCGATTTTCTTAACTATATATATGCACAGTGCTGGTCCAATCATTTTGGATGCCCTATGCATATATGTAAAAAAAGTGTCATTTTTGTACGTTTTTCAATAGCGTAAAAATGGTAATATAAATAGAAAATCACATTAAAACTCCATTAAACCGTTTATAATTTCAAATAGTTAGTAAGAAATAAAAGAAAAACAACAAAATAAAATTTATTTTTGGAATATTGTTCTCCTTATATTTTTGCCTACAAAATCATTAATTACACTCACGTTGTCGAGTTTTTCAACCATCTATGTTACAATGGATGGCAAAGCTAGCCCATTCAATCTCTCTTGTCACATAGTAGACCGCAAATAAACTTGTTATCACTTTCAACTTCGAATTTTAACTAATAATTTTAAATGAATAATTAACATGTTTGCTTAGAGAAGCCCATAAACATTAAAAAAGCATTTGAAAAAAAAAATCTTATGAATATTATTATTGTAGAAAAAGTTTATAATTTCTTTTAATTATAACTATAACAAAAATTTAACTAAAAAAGAATTTAGGGCTCTAAACGGTTGCTTCACTGACTTGTCCTCCGGGCCGGGCTTGTATATGCAGCTAGTGTGAATGATTTAAGTATAAAAAATTAAAAGTATACTCCATTGTTTAGCATTTCTATCTAAAGCATATTTAAGATGAATTTAATTGGATAGATTATATAAATGTGAATTATCTAAACTTTATAGTAAATTTTCATTATAACATAATTTTCTTATTTGGTGTTATCTCTGATGACTCTTTATTTGGTATTTGGACCAGAAAGGTATGCCAAGTTCATCAATTAGTAATTGAAAAAGAAAAAAATCAACATAAGAGTTAAATATGGTGTTTCTTAATTAAAACAGAGATATTCAAAATCGATTGTTACTAGATTAGTTGTTGTCCTTTATAATCCGAAATCCATCTTTATCTAATCTAAACTAGATTCTTATTCCCAATATTACATTATCTCAAAGTTTTACAACTCTAAATACAAAGAATCAATTTTACACTAGTAGATTAATTTAACTACCAAAAGCTCTGAGTTCTCTTGTTTTTTGACTAGATTGTATTTAGACTTCACCAGGAAGAAATAACATTTCCTTACTTTTGGCTTTGTTTCCAAAAGATCTGAGATTGTTAAGTATATAACCATATGAGTACTGCATATCGAAATCCCTTCTTAAGTTTGTATACCTGAAATGTCAATCGAAAACCATATCGAAGACTCAAAGACACAAAAGAGATCAAATAGGCTGGATTTATGTTTTTTCAGAAGGAAGAAGAGATCACCACAAGAAACCAATAGTAGTGAAGATTCGCGTTTGACGAGAAGAAACAAACCGAAGAATTTGCATTTGTTTCTCTCTGAGATCATGAGGAAGCTTAAACATTAATTCAAAAAGGAGAAACCGCAACACGACAAGAGAGATTATTGGAGAAGACTAGAAGAAAATTTCAGAGGAGTTTATCAACTAAAGAACATTTCTTCCTCGAGCGGATGGCTTCAATATCTCAAAAGAGGACTCACCAAGAACACTATGACAACGACAACGAGAAACGCCTGTTTGAGATGTTAAACAATGGAGATTCTGATCAAAACTTGGCGACGGGCAAACAGATTCAAAGAAGGATTGGCTCGCTTCCGGAGTATGGTTCTCCTTTTAGCAGCCCGGGAAGAATATGGAACCAGAACTCAAGTGTGCTCTTGAGATCTGCTTCAGATGATTCCATAAAGTCCGAAACCGCTTCATCAAGCAAAGGTAGTAGCTCTTTCGTATCGGAAAGCAACCAAAATGTTGATGAGATATCAAAAGTTGAAGCATATGATGGAGAGAAAGAGTGTGAAATCTTGAAAGAGGCAAGTTCATTTTTGATTCACACCATTTAAATTTGGTGTTTATATATTCAAATTTTGATATGTAGAAACAGAGGAAAATTACTTGGTTGCTTTTGTTTTTGTTTTTCTAACAGAATTCCCATGAAGAGAGCCTACTTCTCTCTGTGGCCTCACCATCTCACTCTATATCGCAAACCGAGGAATATAAATTACTTCCCGAGCCGCTATTCATTGAATATGAAATCAGTCCAACAAGAGGTAAGAAAAAAGAAAAATCCAATACTTGCTTATGAACTTAACATTGACTCATCTTTAACAAAACTCAGGTGAAGCAAAGAGACAACCTTTGTTTAACCATATTCATCCTACCGATGAAAAAGAAGCAGTGTTTAAGTACGTAAAAGCGGTGTTGGATCCAATAGACTTAAACTTGGAAGAGCTGTATCTGAAAACAGAATTCTCTGACCAGCTTCTTAATCCGGCGTTGGTCAGCAACATACCATTCTATCCAAACCAGCTTTGTGTTGACTGCATCATTGAAGTTCTCTTCGAATTCTGCAGGTTTCCTCAATGGGTTTCTTTTGTTAAACCAAGAAACCAAGTGCTCGCTAAGTGTTGAAAGCACCGTTCACGAGGTTCAAAAAGAAGTTTATACTCGTCTCTTACCATCAGGATTCGCTCACTCGGTGGACGAAATTCGTTAAGGAAGACATGGCAAAACCCATAAACTGGTTAGACATTAGATGTGACCTTGAGTACATTGGCTTTGAGACTAGTGAACTGATTCTATATGAATTACTGGAAGAACTTGTGCTTGAGACTTGTGTAGAGAAATCAAATAAGTAAAAATTGAAAACAGGGGATTTTACTTTTTCTGCTTTGGGGAATATTATATAATTGTATGATAGGGTTATTATGTCTTTGAAGGTGTTTGTGTGAGAAAAAGAGAAAATGGATGTGTGCATTGATTTGGATTTGATCTAATTTAGAAGGAAAAATGAAAATATTACAAAGTAATTAACTAATTATATTTCTTCTTCTCCTCTCATTGTTTTGTCTACATAAAGAACATCATCAATCCAAGCAACTATGTTAAAAGCTAACCCTTCAAGAACTCTTGAATAACTCTCTAACACAGCTTTCCCAACATCCTGCAAATCAAAAACAAGAAAACTATATCAAGAATCCAAAAATTGCTAACATGATTCAACTAAATATTTGTTTATTACCTTGTTGTAGTGGATCTTGCAAATATCTAACGATGTCTGAGACAGTTCCGGGTACTGTTGTTTCAAACAAAAGAGCAAAGACTCAGCTCTCTCAGCCAAAACATAGTTCTTGTCTCTTCTCTCTGTATTTGACATTAAATCTTTCACCATATTCCATGAAGACTTGGAATTGCTAAGACAAGCTTTACGTCTCCATGTGTACATAGAAGCTTCTACTCTATCTGCTAATTGAAGTGCCTCATGTTCTGATTCAATCTTGAGACAATCAAGAAGCTTTTCAGGTAAAAACTTCCCTGAATTCGTCATGTATCGATAAATCGAATCTCCCGTACTCGCTTTTCCACTCTACAACCCCAAAAAAAAATGTAAGCAAGAAAATGAAAACTAAACCGAAATCTGCAAATTATCGGTTTTTTTTATGTTTTTCAACCTGTGGAAGATTTGCCATGTAAGAATCTGGAATATCCATTTCACCAAGGATGCTACTATTGATTGCCATAGCAGCTTTATGGATTTGATTAGTACTCTCTCTTTTGCTCTTAAGTTGTTTCCTTGCTTTGTCTGATAAACCTTCTGATGGAACTAGAGGAATAGGTAACCACCATTTCTCTTCTTTCCTTTGTACAATCACTTTCCTGAATGATCCTGTTGCAGAACGCGCTGATTTCATCGACAAACTTCCTTCTTTCGCATACCAAAACTCCGTCTTTTGAAAACTATCCAATGTCTCCTGCAATAAAAATACAAAAAGAATGACCTTTGTGAGGGATAATAACCGATTAAATCGTATCGATATCTTTGTGTTTTAGAATTTCGAGTAATTACCATAATCATGGAGTCTAGTTTTCTGAGTGCAGGTAAGTTGATGTAGATATCTGCTCTTGGTCTACTCTTCATAACCTGGAAAAAAAAAAAAAAAAAAAAACAATGACAACATTTTCAATTTTGAATTTTTTCAATATTTAGACTACAAAATAGTAACCAAATTATTTCTTACCTCAACAATGGCTCCATTGCTTAGATTTTGTGGCTTTGGGATAAACTCAAATATATAGTCACATACAGAAAGAAGACAATTCATTTCTCTTTTCCACATTGCCTTCTTCTCTATCTCTAATGGCTCTAATCTTAGATTCTGTCCAAAAACAGTAGCTGCAAATTCAAAAGCACAAGACAATTACAATTTCTCTATGTGGCATAATTTTGAAACTCAATAAATATATATTTTTTTTAATTACTCGACAGAATTCCGTAATCCCCCAGACTCGAAAGCACAACATACAGGCCCGACTCTGGGCAGTGGCGAGTGGGGCCTACGCCCGGGGCCTACCCAATTTTTTTTAAAATTTTTAAAGAATAAAGGCTCCAAATTTAAAAAAAAAAAATTTATATTGCATAAAGACCCCAAATTTAAATATGTATACTAAAAGGACCCAAAAAAAATTTTGTTTGCCCAGGGCACCCCAAAAAGTTAAGACGGACTGACAACATGTAATAGTAGTTTTGTCCTTAAATACTCTTTTTAGTTACCATAAAGATTGGTTATAGCGTTTGAGATTGTCACTGCGGTGCAAACGCCTTTGCCGCTTCCTGACATATCTTCTCCAAGCAGAAGCTTCGAGAATCTTTCCTTCATCGTCTCCAATTCTGCACAAAACTTAATTCAGTCTCAAGCTTTTCTCCAAAAATAGAAATAGAGAGAAAGAAGACAAAACCTGGTTCTGAGATTTCTTGGACTGCAAGATTGTGATTTTGTTTGATTTCTAAGGAAGCGAGACAATTTGAGATGTCGGAATTGGATTCGGTTAAGACAGGCCAATCAGAAGGAGAGATTTCACTGCAGAAACTGCTGGTTTCATCTACATGGTCTGACAAACCACCTGAGGTTTCAGAACATGTTCGATTACAAGCAAATGAATCTGTGCTCATCGTTGAGTAAACCGGAGTTTCAGATGCTGATTGATCATTTTGATCGGTACAACCCAAATCGTCGTTTTCATCTCTATTTGACAAATTCTCCATCGTCTTCTTAAAGTTTAGTTTCTGAAAATTACTCTGTTTTTGTTAATCTCTTATTATTAGAGGAAGTAAGGAAAAAAAAAACAGAAACAGAGAGAAAAATGTAATGGAAGTTTATTAGAAATTTCGTTGTGATTTATCATAGAAACTTTAGAATACGAAAATTTGAACCGGGAATAATTCTGGAATTTTGGATAGTGAAATCTCAAGGACCAGATAACAGTAAAGTAAAAAAATTAATTAAATTTGAATAAAAAAAACTAAAGCAAAAGCAGAGACCGTTAGGCGTGCTAAAACAGAGAGAGAGAGAGAGAGAGAAAACAGAACAAATCAATATTTATCGAAAATTTCACAAGTGAGTAGTTAAAAATGGGGAATGTATATCGTTTTCAATTTTATCTTTCGCTTATACCGATCAGATAATGAAAGTCTGAAACTTGAAATTTTGAAAACGTAACTAAAGAAGAAGAAAGAAAGCAACGGTCTTTATTTGATTTACCTTTAAAGCTTCTGCAGATTTGTCTTTAAATTTGAATCTTTATAACGTCTACGAAACCCTCTCTTTGGGACTGAAGCTTTCTACGGAATATTCCGGCTACCGGAAAAACACTCGAACAAACAATGTGGACCGTAAGATGGAGAGAAAATGACTGATAATATAATCGTACGATAGAGATTGTGAAATGACTTTTCCTTTAGTTTCAAATTTTCAATTAAAGTTTTGTTGTTCCAACTTCCAAGAGAGTAGACTACTCTTTAATTAAAGAACTATAATGCCATTTAGTTGCTAATGAAAATATAATACTACATGCTTTTCGATATGAAAGTCTTGGTTTCGTAACTAAATCAAAACGATTACACGATTAAATCAAAACGAATGATAAGGTCAAAATAAGTGTGATTATTATACATCAAATTTGTAACAATTAGTTCATAATTTTATAATATAGCACATGATCATGATCATCAAATATATAATGTATAAGGAGGTGAGAATGTATCTTGCATTCTTGCATGCATGGTTCGTGGTACGGACGTGCGTCCATTATTTGAAAAGCTATAAAATATCCAAAATCATGCGTTGTATTTGTGCATGTAGAAATAGTAATACATTATACGTATTTTGTTTTAAGTTTGTTTTCTTATCTTCAGTGTTTACGAAACACTTTATACAATAGTTAGGTATTTTAGATTGGATGAGAAATTATCTAATGAGCAAATGAAAATTATTACACAAGCAAAAGCCACAAAAAACCACAAATAGGTAGAGAAAACAACATTCATTTTCAGAGACTTTACCTTTGCTTTAAGATTCAACACAAGGGAATCCATCTTGATTGTTAGATCGAATCGAGAAACCATCCACGTTATCTGCGACTATGTAATCTCGATATAGACATCTTATATCGATCCAGACTTCAATTTTTTTAACCTTAAATCTCACATTATAATCTCGCATAATATATAAGTATATAACCAACCAAAGTACATATCTAAATAGACTATATGCACCAGAAGGTCTATAGTGCATATCTAAATAGACTATATGCACTTCTAAAACTACTATTTTTTTATTTAGTCTCACCAAAATTCAGTTTCCTTCATATTGTGACCAATGTTACATCGGAAAATTCTCACTCTTATTGCAAATCAAACAAACAAACAATAAACGGATCAAAAGTCGATGCTTCTGATTTAGCTTTCACATGTAACTCTCTTCAGCTCTCGCTTGATCATCCCAACTGAAGTAACCGCAGATCCACGAAACTATACAAAAAAAAAAAAACCATAAAACCAAGGTACCTTGTTACTCAAGAAACTACAAAAAGGTAGAGAAAACATTTGTTTTGAGAGACTTACCTTAGCTTTAAGATTCAACACAAGGAATCCATCTTGATTATTAGACCGAATCGAGAAAGCATCCATGTTTAGATTACTCATAGCTTCCATGACATCTGCAACTATGTAATCTCGATAAAGACATCTTACTTCGATCAAGACTTCACTTTCTTTGAGCTTAACTCTCACATCTGTCTCATCTCCAACCATTACTTGCCCTGTTTCTGATGACTCTTCGATTGATTCAGAAATAATGTTCTCTTTTGGCGTCGGCTCTATTTGTGTGATACGAGATTCTAACTCTTCAACTCTTGCTTCGAGTTCTTGCAAGTACTTGATCGTGTTGCTCAAGATTGATTCTTTGTCAACCTTCAGAGATAATTAAGAAAAAAAATCAGAGTTTTTTTATTGTCAGAAGATTTGAAATTGCAATCAAAACTCTATAAATTAATATTGTCGGACGAATGATATTTATTAATTTATAGAGTTATTAATTAAAACAAAAACCAATTTAGGACCACAAAAATTTATTGATTTGACGAGTTATTAATTTATCGAGTTTTTACTGTGTTTTGAGAAAAGATTTGAAATGGCTGTTACCTCATTAACTGTTGGAACCATAGATTTAAGAACACTGAACTTCTCGTTCTCTTTAATTTCATCATCATCATACTCCATTGAAGCACATTGATTTAGACCAGTTGGTTCGGTCCGGAACATCCTCTTTGCATCTTTAGAGTGCATCAGAGGGACATCATGCAATATCTTCAACAACACGTTACTCTGCTTTTTCTGATGATGATTTTTGGTTAAAGGCACTAAGGATGACTTCCAACGTAAGAAACTAGAGACGGAGTCAGATGAATCCAGATCTTTCATATCATATTCCTTCCTCTTTGGTAAATTCGTAGAAAATCCTAGAACGTTCGATGATGTTTTCTTGTATACGAAGTCTTCATCTTTAAATTCTTCGAGCTTAGAGTTTCCTTCACTGATCTTCATCTTCGAGCAATCGGATATTGAGGTCTCCACCAAGCAATCTTTGATGTTTTGAATCAGGTTATGGTCTTCTGCAATCTTTGATAAAAAAAATGTTTGGTGAAAACCAATTCTATAATTTTCTTGTTAAGCAAGAAACTAGATTGTGTATATATGAATAGCTAATTAAAGTTTTTTGAGTGAATTAAAAAGCTACCAATTCTGTGATGCCAAGCTCAATCACGCCGCCTAAGTAAGGGAAACACACAACAGTCTGGAAAAGACACCAAGATTAACACAAAGTTAAGCCCTAAAATTTTGTATATTATACATTTCGAAAACTAAGTTTTGAATAAAGGTCTAAAGTACCTGAATGGATGCGCTCTAATTTTTGATTTGAGCGTCAGATGGAAAGAGAGGGGAACGAAAAGACAAGTGAGATTTGGATATTAAAGATTGAAATAAAAGTTTCTAAACCCTTTAACAAAAAAAAAGGTTTCTATATGTAGAAAGGTTCTAGCATGCATACTCTCGCAAGTAAAGATCGAGTGAAGAATTTGGTCTCTGAGTGTTGAGCGTTGCAAAGCCAAATGATCTCTCTGGTCGCCAAAGCTTTACCCGGTAAACTACACAAATATATTATATTGATCAACAAAGCAAAGCATTAGTAAGAATATTCTATTAAACCTTTGTTATTTTTACATTAAAAAAAAAAATATTTGTAGGTTTTGCAAATAGGTGGTCTAAATCGAGTTAATATTAGTGATATTATCCCTTAGAAAATGAGAATTCCTAGCATCGCATTATTTAAGCACATTTGTTTTTAGATTCTATTCAATATGTTATGTTGTACTTGTAGGTCAGGTTTGTTTAACTAACGTTTATAAAGTATAAAGTATTGTATGACCTTTTAAAGAAGGTTTTACGATGCAGGGCCTAGCACAAACTTTATTTTCGAATATCTTATCAGTGAATCCCCACTAGCTAGAGATAAGTATTATTCTTTTACTTTTTTCAATATTTTCTTGGTATCTAAATAGATATATAAATTTCATTGATATTAATGTTGTATGGACTAGTCTCCCTTTCGCAGGGCTTCAGAACTTCGGGGCTAAATTATTAGTCGCTGGCTTATTTATTTTACTTTGTTTTTAACAAAATTCACCAGATGGGGAAAAAAAATGTTGTACTGAATAGTGTTGGGCACAAAGACCCGTTATCCGTCATTTTGTTACTACCCGGCTCGTATCCGTCTCGAAAAAAAGATACTCGTGATCTTCGAGTCGGGTAAAGGATACTATAATCCAATTATCCGCGGATAAGGGTCGGGTATCGGGTATCAATTCAGGTAATTTTTATACTAGTATCATAAATCACTTTTATTTGATAGATTTAATTACAAAGTAATTTATACGGTATATAATGCTATAGCATTTGAGTTAAAAACTATTTTTTTGATAATAAATTTTAAAACATGAGCATATAAATAGTTGAAAGATCCTTACAATATAAACTTTTATGTCAGTGTATTGTCACTAATAATTTTGAAGATAATATTACAAGTTTTAAATTTTGAAATTTATAATATTATATTTAAAAAAATTATATGTTGTATATTAGCGAAATTTGGTTTTATTGTAATGACTATTCATCTTTAGGTATATAAATTTTTAGTATAATAGTTTATAAAATAAAATATATTGTAATCATCGGATAAGGCCGTAAAGGTAAAGGGTCGGGTACCCGTCGGGTCAGCGATTTTTTACAGGGTACCCGTTTAACAGGATACTCGTTTTTAGCGGTCGGGTATGAGACTTTTTTTTTAAATACCCGTTAGGGTCGGATCGAGTACAAGGTACATCAAAATCTTAGGGTACCCGTCCTACACCCAGTCCTAGTACTGACCCATTGATAACGAGTCGACAAGGAATAGTTACTTGATGTGAAATGCATTCAAGTTGAATTTGGGAAAGAGATCGAACCATTGGGTAGGAGAGAAGACGTAGGACATGCAAACCAAGTAATACCATTCTTCATCTGAGAGATCATCTGGTGATAGCATCACATCACCACTTGTGTTACCATCATCATCATCAACATCACCATGACCACAACCATGACCATGGGTAGTGTTTCCTTCGAGCATACACATATAGAGATTCCTTAGCTGCTTGCTTCTTTGCAAGCCATACTCAGAATCAGTTTCATAGCTCTTTATCTTCCTCTTCTTTATATCTCCATTGTAATACCCTTCTCCCCACTCCAAAGCCCTAATCACATACACACCCCCATAGATAATTATTTCTTTATTTGTTTCAAACAAAAACATTTATGTTTCCATGTTTAAAAATATGTTACAATTTTTAAAAAAAAATACCATAGCTTTAAAACTATTATTGACGCAAAGAAAAAAATCTCTTATTTGTTCATGTTTCACAATTTTAAAATTGCAACAAAAATAACAATCAAGACCTATATAGAACAAGAAAGAAACCAATGTAGATATATCTAGATTCCGTGCATACTACTAAATATTGATTTTGATTTGTGTTATCATTTCTTGATAAAAAGAATAAAAGGGCAATGCTCATATCAAAAAGAAAACGAAGATGAGACCAATATCTAAACTTTATGTGTTTTAATTTGTTCATATCATCTAGAATTAGAAGGAGAAAATCCCAAGAGTAATAAAAGCTATGTATACACTTACCCATGTTGGATTAGTGAAGACGACCAGAAGATTGCGTAGTTCCATTGCAAGCTTCTTACAGCAACTGCAAGTTGTTCTCTCAATCTTATGTTCCTGTTTGCTTCTACATCATCCGACATTATCGAAGACATATATTGTGTTCTAGTTTAAACCGCAGAACAAGATGGATCCTCAAGTTTCAGAACGAACTTAGAAGGAATAAAAAAAGTGAACGAGAAGAGGCATGTACGTTCAAGTTTGCAGCTCTTATTTATTATGTAATTCTCAGCTTATGGGCCGATCATGAAACTTAGGAGGTCCATAAGAAATAAAAAAAAGACCCTGTGAATAATATAAACCATAATTATTTTTAAAAAAACAATGTTAACGAGAAACTTTTTTAAACCGAAAGTAAATTGTAGAATAACAGAATTTGACACAACCTCAATTAACAAATATTAGCCAAGAAATTGAGAAAGCCCTTTATACATATTTATTCTCTTGTCAGACTTGTGTTGTCGTGCATCATGAACTTAGTGAGTTTATTTGACCTAAAACTATTAACTTAATAATTGTGAATTAGTTTTTTGCTTTTTCATAGGTTAATGTTTATTTCTACACATATTCCAATATAACATGTGGCTCAATCACAATTCAATTCTCTTTCCCTATTATGTCATTTTTAATCTCAAAACAAAACAGTAGAAAAAAAATATAGAATATGTGTAAAAGAAAAATAATGGGCCCTATGATTGGTGTTTGTTCAAGGCCATGGATACATAGTGTGTGTATATTAAAGTTGAGTGTCAGAGACAGTGAGAAGAAATAGATGGAGAGGTTTAACTTTGGGTCAACATCTTGGTTTCTTTGGTGATAATAATATAGTGTAATTTAGATACTACATATCTATTTGGTGGAACCCAAAATCAATGTTCTTAATTAAAAACAAAGTGATATGCCTAAAATGAAATCTATAAGGCAATGTACAACCATTGTTCTGAAGATGTTTTTAAGATGTTCTTAAGTAAAAAAAAATTATAGAAAAAATTGATTTTGGTAAGATATGTTGAAGAACTGTTCTTATTTAAAGACTTTTGGAGCTGTTCTTAGAGATGTTTTTGAAAGATTTAATATAAAAAATTGTTAAGAACTAAAAATTAAGAACAATGGTTGAACTGGCTCTGCTCTTTTTCAAAAAAAAAAAAAAAATGAAATCTATACTACTATTAATTATCATATTTTTCTTTTTCACCCACATTAATATTTCGCTTTTACCTGTATGAATTAGTTATTCACCATATTATTTTCTCCTTTTCACCACTATTAATTTTGTTGTCCTTTTTTTTATAATTCTTTTTAGAGCATGTTTTTATGTGATTGATGTTTTCTTCAAAATTCAGCATCACGTATTCAGATTTTGCTGAATTGTCCAATTGATTTCAGAAATAAGCAAGTTATTATTTGATAAAACTGTCTTCCGCTAACCTATCACATAAAAACATCAAATCAAAGCTCAAATGAGCAAGTGCACATGAAAGAATCGAAATTATATGGATTTGTTTGATCAACAACCTCAAACAGTACTAGCTACTAAATGTTAGAAGACGCTTCTAGATGATACCAACACGGAGTTCACTTGATGTCGTGATTCACGTATTACAAAATGAGTCGTTGATATATATATAGTAAATAAAATTTAACTCAACAACAATTGTTTTAAAATTAGTATGCATTATATGACTCAATATTATTGATACGAAACCCTCTGATTTATTTGTAAGTTTACGTAGTTGAAAGAAAGTGGGAATACTATTTGAAATCTATTATATACTCTCAATTCTTATATATAATAATTGTTCTTACATTAATGAGCATTGTACTTCAGAAAGCGACTATATGTATAGTCAGGCCCGGTTCTCATGCTCTGCGGGCCGTGCATCTGCACAGGATCCCACGCGTGGGAACTATTTTTCAGCTGATTTTTTTTTTTAAAAGGGTCCTAAATTTTTTAATTACTTGTAAAAAAAGACTCTAAATTTTAAAAAATTTACAAAAAAGTCCTAAATTTTGGCAAAAGTTTTTTTTTTTGCCCAAAGTCCATATTTCAACTGAGTCGGGCCTGTGTATAGTGTAATTAATTATACGATTGATAATATTTTCAAATTATCAAATGATCAAAATACTCGGTTATGTAGTTTGTTATCTCATAAAATAACTATTGTGTTGCCTATGGTAAGAGCAAATAACAAATAGCATTTATAAGAAATAGGATAAAATAAAAAAAATATAAATTTATTTAGACAACTATAAATTTAATAAATGTTATATATACACAAGAAATCCACATTATTTAGTGATGGACCTATTCTTGTTCTTGATCCGGTTACGGTTAATCATAGGTTTCTCAATTTAAGATAGTCAGTACATATTTATCTTTTAATGTATTTACATATACTTTTAATGAGTTTTCTTAATTTATCATCTATGGATTAACTCGCTTGTACCATTTTAGTTATAAAAATAAATTTGGATTGATAAAAAGAGAACAAAACCTACTCTTCTTCTATACACATTTATGTCTATAACGACAAAGCTAAGCTTATCTAGGCTAAACAAATACTCCAATGTCTTGTTCAGTATCACTACAAAGCTAAGCTTATCTACTCTTCTTCTATACACATTATACATATATGAGCGAACATGAATTTTAACCCAATGTCTTGTTCAGTATCACTAGGATTTCTTATATATATATGGTAATCGCTTGCAAAGATTCCTTCAATATATTTATTTCATATGTATACAAGTAAAAGTTGGACGTACTTGAACCTATATATAAAATAAGGTAAATAACTAAAAGAGACACAAACGAGGAATCTCGATGAGTATTCTTCTTTGATAAAAAAGAGGAAGAAGAGGAATCTTGAGTTTGTCCCTTTATAGTTTCCGCAACTCTACAAAAATGTAAAATCTAACTAGTAGACAAAAACAATTGTATAATAAAACACACGTTTGGTATGTGTAGTGTAGCATTTGGTATGGGTTTTACTTTGCATAACTGCATATATTTTACATCATGGCTATATAGTTAGTAGTTACTAACACAAGAAAAATCATTAGACCCAATATTTTCTCTATTTGCTGGTGTAACTAAATATTACTCCCTCTGTTCCTAAAAACATGATGTTCTAGATTTTAAAATTGTTCCATAAAATATGATGTTCTAGCTTTTTTTATTATTTAATATTAATAAATCTTAAAATTTAAAGTGTATTAAATAAAAAGGTTTGAATACTATTGGTTCATAGTTATGGGAAAGTGGTTTTGTGCGAGAATCAATGTATTTAATATTAAATCTTAATTGTTTCTTAATAAGTGTGAGAGTAGTAGAACATCATGTTTTTAGGAACAGATGGAGTAATATGCATATCAATATTTTCTCTATTTGTTGGTGTTACTAAATATTAAAATTTAAATATATATATATATTCATGCAACGGACATAGGTTTACATGGCTGACAAACATATATATATATATATATTTCATCCATTAATTTTGACAGCAACTCAACTATTCAAAATGCTAGTATATAAAGAAAGTGAAATATTCAAAACTAACGGTACACATGTTTATAAAGATATACAAATACATTAATAAAAATTGTTGCTCTTTATTTTACACTGACATTTTCTTTATTTTTGCCAACTCGCCATGACAGGTCTGTGTAATATTGGAAGTAAATTCTTGGTCAATTATTGCATGGTTGGTACCATATTTATAGGTAAAATATAAATGAGTTAAATCACGTGCGAATCTATCTCCTTTCTATAGCGATACAAAAATAACTGATTCATTGGCAATAGAAATCTTTCTAAAACAACGTTACAGGTTACTAGACTTGTAAAATAAAGAGGAAATCACTGATTCATTGGCAATAGAAATCCTTCTAAAACGACGTTACAGGTTACTAGATTTGTAAAATAAAGAGGAAATCACTGATTCATTGGCAATAGAAATCCTTGTAGAAAACGCATATTGAGACAGGAGCGATGGAGATGGAAGCAGACTTGTGCAGGGAAAGAAGTAAGTGTGGGATATTGGCTCTAAATGATACCAGTTTAATGGTTCTACCATTGGCTTAATGATTCTACTGACACCATTCGTTTAATGGTTCTACTGTCAGTTTAATGGTTCTACTGTCAGTTTAATGGTTCTACTATCAATTTTTCTCTAGAATGATTCTGCTATTGTTATAATGGTTCTACTGACACCATTTAACTTTTTTTTATTCTGCCAGATTCTGCTAGAAATTTAATTATTCTGTCAGAAATTTAATCATTCTGCTGTTACCACTCAGAGCCATTGACTTAATTGTGGTCTTGGGTCAAGAAAAAAAAAGAAACAAAACTTTCTTTTCCTTTTTTATAATTTATCCAACAAAACTCCAAACCGTGTCCCTGATATGTCCGGCATGGGCATGGGCATGTGACTGTAACCACCATTGCAGTCACATTTTTATCTATGATTCTTACCAAGTTAGAGGCTTTGTTTCTATTTTCGAATTTATAATGTATTCTGCGGAATTCAGACTCATTAATCATCTTTGAGCCACACCGTTATGGAACATTAATGAGTGACCAGACAAAACAGACAAACATTAACTTTTCCACTAACGTGCACGTCTTCGTATTCACACATACTGTATTGTTTATTAGAGCATGGACGATGCTCACACTTGAAGGTTTCATTAGGTCTAAACTATAAAAAATTAATTAAGCAAAGTTTAGGAGATCTAAAAAATGGGCTAAAAGATCCAAATTAGACCCAGTGTTCCAAAGTGAGGTGGCAAAGTGTGGTTGGTCCAAAAAAAAAATTAATCGGCAGAGTTAAAAAAATTTCCCGTGTTTCTCTTCTTCTCTTCTCTCTTCTCCTCGTGTTCTCCGAAGGAGATTTTTTGGCGATTCCGTTGTCCGTCGAATCGGCGGAATTTTCCGATTTGAGTTCTTCAATCCCTTCGAAAATCTCAGAAATTTGGTCGATAAGAGGTGGGGAAAGTCTGAAGGTTAGCAGCGGTGGTTGAAATCTCCGGTTCATCATCTTAATCGAGAAAATTCAGTTCATCTTCATCGATTCTCAGTTAAAAAGGTTAGCAATCGATGAAATCTCTCTCTGCTTTCATAGATCTTTTACGGTTTCTGGTTATTCATATTCGAATTTAGAAATTTAGGGTTTTTTGTAAATGAAATTAGGGATTTTTGTAAATAAAATTAGGGTTTTTCTAAATTGGGATTTCACATAGTTGTAATTGGGGTAATTGTGTATTTCGGATTAGAAGATTTGAAAATTAGGGTTCTTCAACTCCTCCGATTTGATACAATTGTTAGAGCATGAACAATGCCACTGTCTGAATTAGAAGTAGCGCTCAAGAACAAGCTCATAACGAACTTCTTGTCACAACATTAGGAAAAGCTCTCATGACTAAGTTAATGTTCTGTCATTTAGTATTTGTTTCTCATGCAGTTTATGTTCTTGTATGAAATTAGGTTTGTATAAAATTAGGTTTGTATGAACTCTTGTATGAAATTAGGCTTGTATGAAATCTTGTATCAAAATAATATTGTATCAACTCTTGTATCAAATTAGTCTTGTATTAAATGAATGAATTTGCTTTTTTTGTAATAGTTTCTTTGTGAAAATTAAATCCATTTCAGTAATGTGTTATTGTTCTTGTTCTTTGTTCTTCTTCTATGTAGTTCTGAAATCGTTTTATTAATCTCTGTTCTTGGTCCATGTACAATCTGACATTGTTTTTATTTTTCTGTTTCGCATATCTTTGATGTCGAGCTTGGAGGAGATAATATGGAGAGGTCTAGGGAATACGAGGAGATGCATTGCAGATTATGTAAATGAGGTTAGATGTTGCAGGATAATGTGTAGTTGTAGCTAAAGAATCCATTAATAATGTGTAGTTGTTGCAGGATAATTTGCAGATTATATATCAGATTTATTGTTTTATGCTAATTTGGTTTGATGCAATTGCAGGTTATTTGGTTGTATATGTCGGCAGAGTGTTCATTTGGACTCAAAGACAAGAAGTCACATGTTGGTGTCTTCATGCTTCACAAGTCACACTCATTTTTGTTCATATGTGTCACATGTTTTAGAGTACATTTTTTTCTGCCAGTACGTTTTATACCATATCTTTGTTACAATAATTTGGACATTTTACCTATATTATTTATACAACATTTTTCTTCTCATTATAATCGTTCAAAGTTCGTTTCCTCTCCTCTTCTTGTGAAGTAATATTGCTTCTCATTCTTGAATCCTTCTCAAAAATCATAGTTCTTCTCCTCCTCTTGAATCCTTCTCAAAAATCATAGTTCTCAAAAATCATAGATGAATCTCTTTCTCTTCTTCTACAAACAAAATATATTTTACAAACCAAACCAAATATAAAATTCACCCAAATTTTTACACAAATATGGCTACCTCTTCAAATGATCATTTCTCACGAGCACTCGACCAAGAATTTAATAAATTTATTGACCAACAATTCGATTATTTGTTAAATGATTTTGATGATGTTGAAGAGGCAACCGGACCCAAGAAAAAACGACTCTACATCAACAGAGATCGCGAAAAAGACACGTGCAGTTATGCTACTTTAGTGACGAACCAACTTACCCGCACTATTTATTCCGACGCCGTTTTCCTATCTATCTTTCTAATTTTGTTAAACTTTTGTATGTGTTAAATGTTTTTATGTTTAATAAATTATTTTATAAAATAAATAAATTTATTAATATTTTATTTTTTTAGACACCCAATGTTCGGTGTCTCCATTGGAAGTGTCTAAATCGAAAGTATCTAAAAATATAAAACTTAATTAATTAATACTTTAGGACACTAAAGTGTGAGCATTGTTCATGCTCTTATTGGGCATAGTATAATGTGTTCAACTATATTCTAGTATTGTTTTCGTTAGTATCTTTTACTATTAAAATTTTTTGTTACCGTACTATGACTTTAATCGGATTCATGGGTGAATCTTAAATGATTGATATTATTTTTGATTCTTTATAAAATTCTTGATTTTTGATTGATATTATGCCAGCTTAAGTAGTAGGCTTTCAAAATCAGCCCCATTCACATAAAGATATTTTAATGGCCCGTTAAATTTTTGTAACTATATTTGATTAATTTCCGTTTGTGTTTTTTTTTTTTTGGTAACTCCAGTAAGAGATGAAAAGCCGAAGAAGAAACAGAACAATAACAAAGTGACTAAAAAAAGAAAATAGCAAATTCCATGTTTATTGTTTTAGTTCATATTTTTCAATTATCTGCCATAAGCAAAGTGGCACAAGAAAGAGTCAATTACCAAAACCATAAGAGCACACTAAAACCATGTTTTGGATCTTGAGATCCAATTTTTAATATTTTAATAATGTTTAGACACTTCATTAAAGAGCCCAAAAATTCTACAATGTACATGCAAGGTAAATTAAAACTTTGTGTTTCTCTCATCCTTGTTGGAAAAAAAAAACCAAATGTCCCTGCAAATCCATTGTAAACACAACCTCACTGTAAACATATTTAAGATGGACATGAGAGAAGAAGACACTAGTATTCATGGAGAAATAGGAAACAAAGCTCACTGTCATTAACTTAGCACTTGAGTTACATCTTCTCCGGTTGGTTTGTTAGTTGATGAGATCTCACTATTTTTAACTCCTGATAAGCTTGTATTGATTCTTGTTTGATCTTGAGCTTGTATCCATTATCAAGAGCTGGAATTAATATGGCCTCGGGAAATCTCAAAGCACACTGGTTTTTGTATATTTTAGGCTGTCACTAATACTTTTAGTGCATGAATGTGAAAATGAGTTAAGACCAAAGATAAAAGATAAATTGAATAAATGTATAGTATATTTTAGGCTCGTAATTCTCGACTTTTCTTTCTGAATCATATGTGGTAAATTCCTGGAAATCGCAAAAGTTTGGACTGTTTGTGTACTTGTTATCCCTTTGTTTACTCAGATGGTGGTGGATATATATTCATTCTGATAGTCCATTATGTTTGTGTGTCTGATTTTGATTACTCATGTCATTAGGCTCTATTCTGTTCATGCCGTATGACCACAAAAATATTATGGATCTGCACATTCTTTCGAGTTTTGTTTGAGACTCATTTTGAAAGTTATCATGTCCCTTCTTTTGTTTTACCCCTTTTCATTGTTTTGGCACATGGTACAGCTACATATTATATCTATCATGTTGTAAAGACACCAAAGGCATTCACCTTTGAGGTTTGTGTTACATAAGTTATCTGCTCTCAACACTTCCAAACCGGGACCACTCCAATAAGCTGAAAACAGCTCCAAGGCTACAGATACTTGGGTGTCCATAGATGAGTACCTGGATGGCTACTTGGTGGAAAGGAAGAACAGATACGGGAAGAAGATGGAAGTGAGGAGATAAAAACTTACTTCAAGGCTCTTCTTGTTGTCCTCAGTACTTGTGATGTTCATGTTATGTTCCAGGATAGCCAAGAGAAAGTATGGTAGAAACTCTATACCTGTCATGCCATGAAACTATCGGACGAATCTCTCATACGGTCAGGGCCGGTCCTGAGCCAACGGAGGCCCCAAGCCGAACCTGAAATGGAGGCCAAGTTACTACAAAAAAAAAAAAAAAAATTCAAGCCTAAAACTAAAACGGAGGCCCAAAGCCACCGCTTCTCCCGCCTATACTCAGGACCGGCTCTGCATACGGTTAACTTGTTGTTGTAAGCATGTTTATGAGTGGTTAATATAATTGGGGTAATATATGAATTTTATAATATTACCCATAAATATAAGTTAGTATTTTTTTGGTTTTGTATTCCTCATTTATTTAGAATTTTCAACATATAATTTCCCACACCATCTCCACAGTACACAGCCCTATCCAATTTGGTTATACATTTCTACAGTTTGAAAATCTTTACATAGATAGAGAATCTGAGGATTTGTATGAAAGACTTCCTCTTGTGGTGTGTTACCTGAGCTTTTCAATAAGCTCGAGCTCGAGACAAAACCTTAGCATTGTTCTTCCATGTGTTTTATCAGGCTCTTAACGTGTGTTTTGCTCTGATTGAGATAAAAACTAATTAAATCATTCACACTAGCTGCATATATATAGTTAAGAAAATCGGATTGGTAATCATTCCTAGAGATTAGACGAAAAAGGAAGAACTCTGATAACAAGAAATAACAAGATAACTTTCAAGCCAAAAACTGATTCATCCATGGATACCGAGAGATAGTACATTTGTTCATAAAGGGAAGAAATAACAAGATAACTTTCAAGCCAAAAACTGATTCATCCATGGATACCGAGAGATAGTTTGGAAACAAAAAAAAGGAAGAGATGATCAAGCTGATCAAGGAAACCTAGCGGCGATTTCGGTGGTCGCGGCAATGGACATGTTTGCTAAGAGGGTATCCAGAGTGTCCAGCTCGTCATCAAGGAGATTCTCGATCACGTCCGGATCCGAGAGAAGAGCAGTGAGACGCTGGAGGGGTGGGAGTAGGAGCCGGTAACCGCCAGCCATCATGGCTGCGTCGAAACTACATCGGGAAAAGGGAGAGATTAGCAAAAATGGGAGATTAGACGAAAAAGGAAGAACTCTGATAACAAGAAATAACAAGATAACTTTCAAGCCAAAAACTGATTCATCCATGGACACTACAAGAAAACAGCCGCAAATCCGACGGAAATCTGTCGGAATTATTTCCAACGGACAAGAAAACTGTCGGAAATCGGTCGGATTATTGCACCGTGTAACTAGCCGGTGCCGACACCGGCGGTGATTCCGGTTAGCTGTCGGAAATCCGTCGGAAAAAATATAATTCTTATATTTTTCTTTTTTTTTTTAAAAAAAAAAATGATTTTCCGTCGGAAATCTGTCGGAAATATATATATTTCCGACAGATTTCCTACGGAAAATCATTTTAAAAAAAAAAATGGAAAAATTGGTAAATCCGACAGATTTCCGACAGATATGTGGTTTTAGGGTATTGGCAAATCCGACAGATTTCCGACAATATTCATATCATGCTAACCTTAAAAGATGACACGTGTTACCCTTACATCTGTCGGAAATCTGTCGGAAATATATCTATTTTTCCGACAGAATATCGACAGATTTAGGGTTTTGAGGTCAAATTCCTAAATTTCGAGAAGACAAAGTCTCGGCATACAATTCTGACAACTAAAGTGAAAGATAAGTGAGTAAATAACCTTCTCGATGTTATACAGAACATGTTTTGCGATTTTGTCATGTTTCAAACAAAAGCGTTTCATACAGTTACATATACAAAACAATAGATGTTTACGGAAAATACTAAATGTTTAGAATTTGAAAGTAACAATGACCATTATCAAGTATTTTATCTTCCAAATATTGCTCCAACCATGCTATTATCGAAAACGAATCATAAAGAAGCTTAAACCCCCAAATCTGTCGGAAATTTGTCGGAAAAATATTCATTTTTCCGACAGATTTCCGACGGAATTGGAGATTTCAGGTAAAAATCTGTACAAAATGCTAACAATTTTTCCAAAATAAGCATTTTGTTTAAAAATGTTAACAATGCTAAATATTGTTTAAAAATTTCCAATTTTTTCCAAAATGCTAATTCATTAATTTCCAAAAAAAACATTTCTTAAATTTAATAAACATTTCTTAAATTTCTTCAATTCCTTAACCCTAAAAAAACAAAAAAAACATTTTTTAAATTTCCCATACCCTAAAACCACATATCTGTCGGAACTCTATCGGATTTGCCAATTTTTCTATTTTTTTTTTTAAATGATTTTCCGTAGGAAATCTGTCGGAAAAAATAGAAAAATTGGCAAATCCGACAGAGTTCCGACAGATATGTGGTTTCAGGTAAATCTCGGGCCCACCGCGTTGTTGGTTCTTTTAGTGTTCGGTTAATCGTCCGGCGAAGTAGAGAGGCGTTTCTCTTCCAACGTAGTCTCTTAAAGCTGTAGTAAGCTCCCCCTAATTATACAATTCAAAGCATTATCAATTGTTTTATTCCAGGACAAGGTGGAGTTAATGTCATATAAAGAAAATACTAAACCATATTCAATTTGTTTTGGAGGGGATTAAAACCACCTCTTATCTTCGACCGAACGGATGTAGAAGATTGGTCCAGAACTTTTGGATTATCAAAATAGATATTAACATGTTTTATAATAATATATATTGCTAATCAGAATATATATATCATCTTTAGATTATTTTTTATTTTACTTTTAATGTAGAAAGGAGGTCGTGTGTCTCTGTCCGTAACCACATATCTGTCGGATTTGCCAATTTTTCTATTTTTTTTTTTTAAAATGATTTTCCGTAGGAAATCTGTCGGAAATATATATATATTTCCGACAGATTTCCGACAGAAAAGGATATTTATATAATTCTTATATTTTTCTTTTTTTTTTAAAAAAAAAATGATTTTCCGTCGGAAATCTGTCGGAAATATATATATATTTCCGACAGATTTGCCAATTTTTACCCGCGAAATCAGTCGGTCCAAAACACGCGGCCCATTTAATTTATTTCGATTTCCGACGGATTTCCGACAACTTTAAATCCGTCGGAAAATCTGGGTTAAGACCCGACCTTCTTCTCTTCTTCTTCTTCTCTTCTTCTTCTTCTCTTCGCCGTTTCTTCTTCTCTTCTTCTTCTCTGGAAAATCCGCCGCCCTCGCCGTTTCTTCTTCTCTTCTTCGCCGTTTTTGCCGATTTCGCCGTTTCTTCTTCTCTTCTTCGCCGGAAATCCACCGGATTTCGTCTCTTCTTCTTCTCCCCGGAAATCTGCCGTCGCCGGATTATTCCTCCACCGACACAATCCACCACCGAATCCGACCGAATCCTCTCCGCCTCCGATCGACCGGATTTCACCACCTCCGCCGACCGGATTTCACCATCTCCGACCGACCGGATTTCACCACCTCCGCCGCCGCGTCCTCCTCTTCGCCGGAATACAAATGGCGGACTTCCTTCTCATTTGTAAGTTAATTAGTTTGTGAATTTGTGAATTAGGAATTTGTGAATTTGTGAATTAGGAATGTAGAATTTGTGAATTAGGAATTTGGAATTTGTGAATTAGGAATTTGGAAATTTATGAAATGTTTTTAAAAACAATGGTAAATTAGTTTGTGAATTAGTTTGTGAATTTAGGGAAATTTAAAAACAATGGTAAATTATATTTGTGAATTAGTTTGTGAATTAATTTGTTGAATTTTTGAATTAGTTTGTGAATTTAGGGAAATTTGTTTGTGAATTAGTTTGTGAATTTAGGGAAATTTAAGAAATGTTTTTGAATTAGGATTTTAGCATTGTTAGCATTTTTTAAACAAAATTGGTTAGTTTGGAAAAAAATGTTAGCATTTTATACTAATTTTTAAACAATTTTAAGGATTAATTTTAAAAACCTTATAACACTATTTAAAACCTTATAAAACTTTACAAAAACCTTATAACACTATTTAAAAACCTTATAAAACTTTAAATTTTAAATTTTAGAATTTTGGAAATTTAAATTTTAAATTCCACCTCAGAATTTTAAATTTTACAATTTTGGAAGATTCAGGAGAGCGTCCAAAGAATGGAAGAGGAGTACATTCTGTCTCAGCCATCCGTCGAAGGAACCCCTCCCCTCACCCAAGCCCCGGACGACATCATCAACCAATTCGTCTTAAAGGTATGTAAAATTTAAAATAGTTTTCAAGTCTTTTTCATTTACAATTTAATTTGTTCCGCAGGTTGCTCCGCAGAGCAAAGGGCGGCTTTATGGTCTTCCCGACGATGCGGGATCATCGGGGTCTTCTTGTTACTACAGCGAGACATCCGACCTGAGAGCCCAGATGAAGGAAAAGGACGTCGAAATTAAAGGTTTGAAGACGACGATCCAACAGATACGAAATGCACAAGCCGCCCTAGAATCCGAGCGGGAGAAGGAGAGAGCCGAGCGGGACAAGGAGAGGGAGATGATGCAACGGATGATGGAGTACTTGGGCCGCAACCCGGATTTTCCGCGGGGGCCCACCATTTAGATTTTTATTTTGAACGTTTTTGTAAAACAATATTACTTTTTATTTCTACTTTTAATTTTATTTTAATTTCTACTTTTAATTTTATTTTAATTTAAATAATTCAAATTTAAAATTTAAAATTTATATTAAATTAATTATTATTTAATTTATTATAATTTTAAATAATTTCTACGTATACGTCGGAAATCTGTCGGAAATTGATCCGTCGGAATTCTGTCGGAAATTCGTCGGTTTACATGTAATCGGAACTCGTCGGAAATCAGTCGGAAACAAAACCGACAGATTTCCGACAGTGGTATTTCCGACGGAATTCCGACGTTTCCCCGGACTCCGGCAGGCTGTCGGAATTCCGTCGGAAATATAGCCGTCGAAAATCTGTCGGAAATTTGTGACGGATTTCCGACAGAATTACCATTTCCGACAAGATAGAAACGACAGACAAATCCGTCGGAAATCTGTCGGAATATGCGTTTTCCGACAGACTTCCGACGGATATTTCCGTAGGATTCTCGCTGTTTTCTTGTAGTGGGATACCGAGAGATAGTACATTTGTTCATAAAGGGAAGAAATAACAAGATAACTTTCAAGCCAAAAACTGATTCATCCATGGATACCGAGAGATAGTTTGGAAACAAAAAGAAGGAAGAGATGATCAAGTTGATCAAGGAAACCTAGCGGCGATCTCGGTGGTCGCGGCAATGGACATATCTGCTAAGAGGGTATCCAGAGTGTCCAGCTCGTCATCAAGGATATTCTCGATCACGTCTGGATCCGAGAGAAGAGTAGTGAGACGCTGGAGGGGTGGGAGTAGGAGCCGGTAACCGCCAGCCATCATGGTTGCGTCAAAACTACATCGGGAAAAGGGAGAGATTAACAAAAATAGGAAATTGTAATCGATTAAAAAAAAAAAGGAAGTCTTTCATACATGGAAGTATACATGATCATTAGGGAGGTAACCTTGTCTGGCCGTTTCCATTACCACCACATGATCTACTACCTGGTCGATGCGGTGTTGGACAACGTCTTCGACATTACACAAAAAGAAGATGTTGGAGCGGTGTGAGTCTGCGCTCGTACCCGCTAGCCACCATGGCCTCGTGAAAACTACATCGGAAAAGGAGAGATTATGCTAAGAAAAATGATATCGCTTTGAAAAAAAAAGGAAATAAAATATACCTCGGGAATAGTGTCGTTGCGGATGGCAACAAGAGCAAAGGAAGTGGCCTTGTTGGTGTAGATCAACTGTTCTCTTGCAGATTGAGCTACTTTGAACAACTTTCAGGAAACGCAAAGAGCCATGATGATTGATTGACAATGCCGGCCCAATCTATGTGGATGCTTTATGCATATTTGTTAAAAAGTGTTTTTCGTACATTTTCTAATACGTAAAAATAGTAATCTAAAATAAAAAAAAACACTTTAAAACTCCATTAAACCGTTTATAATTTCAAATAGTTAGTAAGAAAATAAAGAAAAACATCAAAGTATAATTTATTTATGAAATATTGCTCTCCTTGTATTTTTGCCTGCAAAATGATTCATTAAATTCACGTTGTCGAATTTTTCAACCATCTATGTTTCAATGGATGACAAAGCTAAACCATTCAATTTTTCTTGTCACATGGTAGACCACAAATAATATTTATTAGCTTCAACTTCGAAAAACTTCTTTATACGGTGGCAACATATACCAAAATGGTTAATACTACGCGATAAGCAATTGCGGTGTTTGGATAACAACTTTCCATTTTTTAAAAAAAGAAGAATGAGTTGTGTTGTTAGGGTTTAAGGGATTGGGTTTTGTTATAAAGAAGAGAAAATAAGGTAAATAAGTAATTAACCATTGCTTCCTTTCTTTTCTTTTGCAATGGTCTCTCTTAGGTATCCAACTCTCTTGTGCTTTGTGTGAACTTTTCCTTTTGACATTTACTTATGAGCAGCTCAAATTTGGATTTCGTTTTTGCTCGACTTGTGACATTTTCCCACAAAACAAGACGAAAAACAAGAAGAAACGTTCCGCAAAAGAAAAGAATGACAATATTAGTGGTTGATTTTTACATCAACATATACATTATCTCATTGTATTAGTTCGTTTTACATCAAAAGTTACATTAATTAGAAACAGAATGATTAAACAAACAATAAAGGATCAATTAGTACATGTTTTTGTGGAATGGACCGACTATATATATATATACCTTTTTTTTATCATCATAAACGCAACATGTGAAATAGCTTTAGCTTCTTTTTTTTTAATTAGTAATTAGTGACTACTATAGAAAATGCCTATGTTTTGTAAAAAATGTTAAGAAACGAACCGAGAGTCCACGTATTCTACCATAAACCTGAGGGCACCGGATAATTACCCTCTTGAGCGATAGAAAATGACCACTTTTCCAAATCGGAGGAAATCGACATTGTTTTTTGTTTGGTGATCTTCCTACACATTACTGTTAAACCGGAAATTTCTCCCGATTAACCGGATCCGCCATGAACACCGAATCAGGTAATCCGATAACGCATCACTTGTATTTTGGCCGGCGTCGGAAACAGAAGATCATTTTGAATTTCATGTTATTGCTTTGGGTTTGCAGTTGTCGAGTTCCTTGGAAACGTTCCTTTACTCCAGAAGCTGCCCAGTTCTTCTCTGAGGAAAATCGCTCAAGTCGTTGTGTTGAAGCGTTTCGGTGAGTAATCCCCACGATTCTCAATTTCGCTTGAAGAATATCTGTTTATTGAATTTCACGATTATAGATAAGGCTATTTTGTGTTGCTTCATCGTGTTAGCTATGTTGTATCGCAGGGAAAGGGGATTTTGTGGTTCGGGAAGATCAAACTTGGGATGGATGTTATTTCATTTTGGAAGGAGAGGTTTGTTTGAATTTTCTCTTATGCTGTATATGGTGACATCAAGTTTAACTTTGATTTTTGGTTACAGGCTCAGGTTTGTGAGCCAGCCGAAGAAGAAAACCGTTCCGAATTCCTCTTGAAACAATATGATTACTTCGGCCACGGTGAGATGATGATTCTTTAAGTTTTAACCCGGTAATTCTTTTGCTGAACGTTTGGTTGGGTGATGTAGTTTAGCTTCCATCAATTCTACAGGTATTTCTGGGCATGTTCATTCGGCAGACATAGTTGCCATGACCGAGGTTCTTGCTGATTCTTTTTCTCTGTAATTTGCATATGTAGATTCAAGTATCCTTGAGCTGTGCGATATGCAAATGAGAAGAGTGTAAAGTTTCTTTTGTGTTGTGTCATTGTAGCTTACATGTTTGGTGTTGCCGCGTGTTCATTGTCGTTTGCTTCAGACAAATTCGATCTGGCAATCAGATACAGCTGTTGAGAAATGCTCTTTAGTGGAACGCATATTGCAACTGGACCCTTTAGAAGTACGGACATCCCACTGCTCTTCTTTACGTCTTCTCAGTTTTACAATTTCCTTGAATTAGCTTAATCTAAGCATTGTTCTTGTCAGCATTTCTACAGAATTAATATTACAATTTTGTTTGTGCTTGTACATGAAATGCGGTGGATCTCTTATTCGATGTGCTTCTTTCTTGTAGTTGAATATCTTCGGGGGGATCACACTACCTGATGCTCCTATATTTGGAAAGGTTTTTGGAGGACAATTTGTCGGGCAGGTATGGCATCTTCTGAAGTAAGGTTACATTATGTTTCTATAGACATGGAAGATCTGATTCATGTGCATGTATAGTTTGTTCTGTGTCATTTTCAGGCTGTGGTAATGTTAATCATTGCTTTCTACCAACATTTTACAGGCTCTTGCTGCAGCATCAAAAACTGTTGATTTTCTGAAGATAGTACACAGTTTACATTCCTATTTTCTTCTCGTCGGCGATATTGATAGTATGAACTAAATCTCAAAAGATGCTTTTCTTTCCTACTGAAACCCAGCCTGCTGTTAGATTCATCTAATTGTCGTAGTTTCTTACTCTTGCAGTCCCTATTATATATCAAGTTCACCGTATACGTGATGGGAACAACTTTGCCACATGAAGAGTAGATGCAGTACAAAAAGGAAATATCATATTCATATTGTTTGCATCATTTCAGGTTTTACAATTTATTCCTTACTAATGGTTAATGAATATCTATGTTCCATCTGCAACCAAGAGAGAATAGCCTTTCACTAACTGTGAAATTCTTTTTAAAATTTTCTCTTTCATTATAGAAAGAGCAACCAGGATTTTATCACCAGGAGTCAACCATGCCCTCTGTGCCTGATCCTGATACGGTAAATCATTTTTCCAGATTTAAGGGTTTCAATAAATCCTAAAGGATTTTCCGTTTGGCCGTTATCTGCTGCAGCTTCTATCACTGGAGGAATTGCGTGAACGACGTATTACTGATCCTCATTTACCTAGGTAAGTGGTAGTGTTTTCGAATGTATGACGAATTATTCCAGAAGCTCGGTTTGGACCACTCTTCCAATTGGTTTTGTTTTATTTTGCAGGAGTTACCGGAACAAAGTTGCAGCTGCAAACTTTGTTCCATGGCCTATAGAGATTCGATTTTGTGAGCCCAACAATTCGACAAATCAGACAACGTCTCCGCCGAGGTTAACAACTCACTTTAAGTCGTCAATAAATATCATAGACTGCACTTGAGTGTATATTCATACTGTCATACATGATACATTCCTCCAGGAGAACAAGCAGAACTGAGAAACTATATATGGCTCATATGATTGCACATGAAACTCATCACCTACCTCAAAATAATGGCTCTGTTTTTTTATACAAAATTAATTAGTCTTTTTGCAGATTGAGGTATTGGTTTAGAGCAAAGGGAAAGCTTTCCGATGACCAAGCTTTGCATCGGTAAGTACCTCCATCTATTTCATTTGTGTAAAACAGGCCAGCTTCCTATAATATTGCTATTATTCATTTGGTAACAACCTATTTTAACTTTTAGAATAGTAATCACTTATAGAAAGCAATTCAATGGGGTTTTAGTATCACCAGTTGATAGATTTGGAGTGTGATTGAGACTCTTAAAAGCCAAAATTTCTTAACAGTATTGAGTATTGACAAATTGATGGTATGCAGTTCTTTCTGAAGTTTGATTTATTATTCTTAGCAAACTGATCATCTGGCAGACCACTTTATATACAGATGTGTTGTTGCATTTGCTTCGGATTTAATATTTGCTAGTGTCAGTCTGAACCCTCACCGCAGAAAGGGACTGAGATCCGCTGCACTTAGCCTTGACCATGCGTAAGATCTTTATTTTCTCTTGGTGAAGTATGAGTTTTGTATGTTTGTGTTTTTTTTTATAAATCGGGACATTATTCTAGTGGGGATATACCAAATTTCAGTAATTATTACTTACTTTTACTCATTTGGTTTGCAGGATGTGGTTTCACCGACCTCTAAGAGCTGATGACTGGTTGCTTTTTGTGGTAGTTTCTTCTAACCTTTTTTTCCTTTGAACATTACAAATTTTTAATCAATGAAAGAAAGAGAAGTAACATAGAAATCTAAATATAAATCAGTCTTGAGAAATTTTTAATTGGTTTTTTAATGTTAGTTTATAAACTTCTTTGCCCTCTAACTCTTACAACAATTCTGTCTTGCAGATTGTAAGTCCAACCGCGCACGAGACCCGCGGTTTTGTCACTGGTGAAATGTTCAACAGAAAAGGAGAGGTACTCACTCTTGTACTACACTTTGGCATGTTTTCAACATTGAAGTCATAGTTTGACATGATAGATTATAGAAGTTTGCACATGTTTTTAAAATTGGTAAATGCTTCAATTTGTGAAACAGCTGGTTGTATGATTAACGCAAGAGGCCTTGTTAAGAGAGGCTAGACCTCCTAAACCCTCCGTCACGTCCAAGCTCTGAACTGCTCACCGTGAGTTAGTAACATACAAGTACGAGACGGTGAATAAAAGAAACATATATTGAGACATCAAAAACCATTTGGTAATATAATAATAATTGGTATCTACTTTACACACACTCATTTCTTTGGAATGTAATCCGTTTATCACGCTATATATATCAATCTATCATCCATCTATTCCGAAATATTTCTAATCTTATCGAGAAACTCAACTTTTGCTCTGACCAGTACTAATTATGACAAGACCGGGGCCAAAAAAAAAAAAAGCTTTAGTATTAAAAATAATTTCGGTTTGTTTTGTACGGCCCATTTTATTCACAGGCCTATCTTGATTGAACCGGTCGGTTACCTTATTTCTGGCCGGTTTATATTTTCAGTTTTCGCTTTTGTCTCCCCGCTTCTTGTTTTTTTGAGATCCAAAATTTGAAAAATTCTCTCTGGGTGTACTGTGCGCAAGGGGATTTCCATATTGAAGGAATTTTGGGTAAACCCTAGCACGGACTGTAGATTCTCATGGCTATTGTAGATTGGGATTCGGAAGAAGAAGATCTGGCGAACATGGAGTCAGATGTTAAGGATTTGGCTCTCAAGGCTTCCGATTACAGGAAAAGCCTAGCTGATAATCTGAAGAACACTCTCGATTCTGCGATTTCTTCTCATAGACCCAATTGTTACAACATCGATTCAGGTATGTATTCCCTTCCTCTCAACTATACAGTTTTGCTTCCTACTTTTCTTCGATTAGATATCGGTTTTTGTCTCTATGGAATCATTTCTGAACTTAGTCTTGTTCCTGAGATATTGGAGAAGATTGATAAATTGATGAGAGTATGAACACAAAGGTGTTTGGAAAGAATTATATTAGACTCTCATCCGAATAAAGTTACATCTTACATTTGTTTATATAGAGAACTAATTTCCTAATACTAGAGAAATATAAATGGAAATAATATTTTTACAAAAAGGTAAACTTCCTAAACTATGATATTTGACATATATCAACAATCTTCTAGATCTTTCTTGATTCTTCTGTAATCATATCTTCATTATTTCCATAATCTTTTTGGTCATCTTGACCGTTCAATCTCGGTCGATCTCGACCTCTCGATCTTCCAATACCCCCCGGCAAGCTCATACGTGGTAACACGTGTGAGATTGGACAAGTCTTCAAAATATCGGCGTTATACCCCCCACCGTTGGGTCACGGTTGCAACACCTTGCAGTCAGGTTATCATCGACGTTTATACCCGGTCGTAGGGTCAAAGCGGCTATAGCACCCTGCCGTTGGGCCATCGACGTTTATACTCGGCCGTGGAGTCATCTTCGTGGCGTTTATACCCGGCCATAGGGTTCAACGGCTTTTATACTCTGTCGTAGAGTCATCAGTGGAAGATATATCATCATCGTAGTAAAACATCTCCATCGTCTTCATGGTCGGATCAGCATCGTATCCGTCGGAATCATCGCACAACTTAACCATCTTCATCATCGAGAAGATCATGTGAGCACACTAGTAGCATCGACATAGTATAACTCACGGTTAAGAGAAACAAGTGAAATCAATTCACCAAAACCAGCATATGCTAGTCGAAATTAACGTGGCCAACAACTAACCGAACCACCAACGTAACAACATATCATGTGTCTTCTTTTCTTTTTTTTTTTTTTCAATCGACCAAAATCCAAAAAAAAACAAACAAAACTTTAATTAAAATATTAAGAATAAAATTCCAACAAAAAGATCGAAGAAATCAAGGCCAAAGAAAAGGTGGAATCGATAAAAATAATATAGAGCACTTTTTTTTTTTTTAAATAGCGGAAGCAAACGAAAACCTGACCCAAAGGAGTTGGATCAAGGCTCTGATACCATGATAAATTGATGAGAGTATGAACACAAAAGTGTTTGGGAAAAATTATATTAGACTCTCATCAGAATAAAGTTACATCTTACATTTGTTTATATAGAGAACTAATTTCCTAATACTAGAGAAATATAAATGGAAATAATATTTTTACAAAAAGGTAAATTTCCTAAACTATGATATTTGACATATATCAACAATCTTCTAGATTTTTCTTGATTCTTCTGTAATCATATCTTCATTATTTCCATAATCTTTTTGGTCATCTTGACCGTTCAATCTCGGTCGATCTCGACCTCTTGATCTCCCAATAAAGATCGAGATCCTCTTCTTGAAAACGGTTTGTGTTTTGGTTTCACGGAGATATAGTTCCTATTTGAGAAGTGACATGTGTGCTATGTAGAACTAGAAAGCTCAAAGGAAAGTCAGCAAAGTAGATTTTTTTATTTTAGAAACAGAATTGCATTTTGATTGCTTTGTGACATTTGATATTCTCTTTGCATATAAATCAAAATGAATACTTCTTTGTGGAGTTTGAAGGTTAAAATCGTGCATGTAGCTTCATTTGGGAGTTTCATATCTGACTGTGAGTGTGATGTGATACTCGGTAGTATACAATCTGGAAGATAAGTGTGTGGCTTAGATTCGAGGTGTTGTGCACAGATAATCATGAGACTAAAAGAGGATAGGTTTAGCCAATCTCTAGTACGGGTTTTGTTGTCTTTTGTGAAGATATGTAGATGCCATGACATAAGTAACTGGCCACTATATTCTTCTTCAAGAGACACTAATGTAGTACTACACTAGAGTCTGTATTGTCCTGCAGATCTACTTCCTTGTCATTTATTATAGCAACCTATCAACGGTTTTGATCCTTGCAGAATCAGAAGAACCCGCTGTGTCTAGATCTGGAGCACGTTTAGGAACTGAAGAGCAAGAGTCTCCAGGTAGATATGTTCAACTCAAAGAAACAGTGTGGGAGAACGTCGCCACAATGCCTCTAGTTATGAAGAGAATGCGAGAGTGTAAAGAGACCATCGACAAAGCCAATTCTTTGAATGGAACTATACACCCAGCCTTCACAAGGCGAAAAGCTAACTAACTGATCAGTTTAGCGTGAAGAAAGGTGAGTCTATGTGCTAGACTCATATGAAGATTACTACTTCTTTACCATCTTTAACATCTCTTGTTGTGAAGAGAGTATAGTACTATAACTTTTGTTCCATCTTGTTCTACATTGAAACTGATTGAAAAATGAGTCTTGCAATAGACAATGGGCCTGATACTAGTATCCTCTTTTTCACCTACAAGTATACAATGTCATCTAGGTAACAATAAGAAAATCAAATTTTTGCATAATGTGAAGAACATTAAAATTCAAGTAAGGCATTCTACATTCTCATCAGGGTAAGAAACTAAGAACCATTTGATTAACTGTTTTAAGTCCTTTGGATAACGAAAAGAAATTACCATCCAAATGGAGACTACTGGGAAAATACAGTAACTCTACTTTATGGTAATTTTACCGTTTAAACCGTCCGATATTGATTTGATTTTGATATGGATATGAACATTTTGCAAAAAGACAAAATATATGGATATGAACCTTTTGCATCATTATCTTGGGATATGGAATCCGCTGTTTGTTTCTGCACTCTTCTGGTTCTTCTCCTAGCTATAGTTTGAATCCAGAATCTTAACAGATCATCTCACTTTCTAGTGCATAGAAAGTCTTTGTGGTGATTTTGATGTCTTTTTGCTTGAAACGGGCTGCATCTATTGGGTAGATGAAAATATATGCCCATAGTTTGGATCCTTCATGCATCAGAATGATGACGTTTAAAGTTAGTACATAGATATTGGTTTAATATTAGTTTATATGGTTATTAGATTTGCTTAGCTTTGATGTAGTATCTGACTATTATTTAAACTCTCTGTTGTACACATTTAACGTTTAATGAAGAATTATCCTATAATCTAAAATGGTATTAGAGCTCTTCAACAATTCTTCATTCACTTCTTCTTCCGCTAATATAATTCTTTGATTCTTCATATTTTTTTAAAAAATAAATCCATATGTTAATACGAAGACGTGCACGTTAGTAGGCGCGGGGTTTAACTCATTTATTTTTTACCTATAAATATGGTATGTATAATTGCTGTAATAATTGACCAAGAATTTACTTCCAATACTATACACCTGTTTCGACCCAAAAAAAAAAAAAAAAACTATAGACCGTCATGACGAGTTGGCAAAAATAAAGAAAATGACGTCAGTGTAAAATAAAGAGCAACAAGTTTTATGAATGCATGAGTATATCTTTATATACATGTGTACGGTTAATAATATTAAGTTTTTTATAAAGCATTTTGAATATTTGAGTTGCTGTCACAGTAAATAGATGAAAAAATGTTTGTCAGCCAGGCAAGATCCGTTGCATGCCTATACATTTTTTTTTGGTTTTTTTTTTTTTTGAGAAAGAGATTGGCTCTAATTAATTTTCTTATGGTAGTACTAGTAACCATCTAACCATGATGGAAACTGGAACCTAATACGTACTTAGAAATATATGCAGTAATAAAAAGTAAGATCACCCATATCATGTGGTACACATTTTTTATAACTAAATAAACTCCTCGTTAATTAATAGCATAAACAGTCTAACATTTGAAAGAAACCAAAAATAAAAACACACAAGCTTAGAAATAGAAATAGAAACAAAAAACAAGATTTGAAAGACCCTAGAGGAGTAGTTGTTGTTGTTCTTGAGTCACTGATTTCCGTTGCGCCTAAAATATTCATGTGTGATCCGGTCGTTAATGTTTTGAGCAAGGTTCTCGAGATTGACCAGTTGCGTCTCATTGCTTACATTAGGGACAAAACCATCATGTGCCCTTTGGACCCTCACCGCCGGGTTGTGGGTCTCCGGGAGGTAACCGCGTCGTTCAAGCACATGCTCGACACTTGCAAGAAGAAATTGAAATAATTGTTAGTATAATTTTTATTTTTGTAGATTATAGTATACTCAATATAGATTATACTCAATAAAGTATTGCATGACATATTAAAGAAGATTTTATGATGCACGGCCTAACACAAACTCTATTTTCGAATATCTTATTAGGTGAATCCTCACTAGTAGCTAGATAAGACACTAAATTTTTTTTGTTTAGTTTTTTCATGTACTAGGTTTTTGGCCGCATGCATTTTCATAATAGAATTTTGATATATTTAATTTCTGTTTTTAGATTAGGATTGTTCATGATTTTTAGTGAAGTTAGATTGATGCATTGATCATGATCTAACTTGCCAATTTCGATTTACTGCATCACGATAGTAAGACATACCAACTTCACCAAATGTGTGAAAGAAATATTGAATTGCAGTTTTCTTAACCTGACGAAACTTCTGAACATATTCTGCACATGGAAACTTTTTACATATATTTGTACTTATTCACATTTGTATTCTCTTAACATTTCCACTGAAGTGTAATGAACTGATAAAACGATGCATATTTACACTCTCTCCTTAATACATAACAATAGCTGACTTGAACGCAGAATGGGATTGGGATCCGCTGCACTTAGCCTGGATCATGCGTAAGCTTTTTATTTTCTCTTGGTGAAGTATGAGTTTTGTTTTTTTTCTATATCGAGACATTATTCTAGTGGGGATCTATCAAATTTCAGTAATTATTACTTATTTTTACTTATTTGGTTTGCAAGATGTGGTTTCACCGACCTCTAAGAGCTGATGGCTGGTTGCTTTTTGTGGTAGTTTCTTCTAACCTTTTTTCCTTTGAACATTACATATTTTTTTTTAATGAAAGAAAGAGAAGAAACATAGAAATCTATATACATGTTTAATGTTATTATGAATAGAAATCACGTTATATATACTATCAATCTATCATCTATCTATTCCTAAATATTTCTCATCTTATCCAGATATTGTACTATAACCTTTGTTCCATCTTGTTCTACACTGAAACTGATTGAAAAATGAGTCTTCCAATAGACAATGGGTTGATACTATTATCCTCTATTCGACCTACAAATATACATTGTCTTCTAGGTAACAATCAGAAAATCAAATGGTTGCATTATGTAAAGAACATTAAAATTCAAGTAAGAAATTCCACATTCTCATTTGGGCTTTGGATAATAAAAAAATTACCATCCAAATGGAGACTACTGGAAAAATACAAAAACTCTACTTTATGGTACTTTTACTGTTTAAACCGTCCGATTTGATTTTGATACGGATATGAACCCTTTGCAAAAAGACAAAAAGATATTTACGGAGAAAAATGGGACCACAGATCCACCGACCGGAAACGAAGAATCCATAAGATAGACCCCAGGTTCGGTCGTATATCGGACCGGTCGGATTTGGATTTTTACGACAAGTGAGTGGACCCCATAACACGACAGACGTAAGCAGTGACAACATCCCCTCATCGCCACGTCAGCACCTCACTTCTCCGTTCGAAACGTGTCTCGGCACCGTCAGCCTCCCACGTGTGTTCTAGAAGCTCTCCCTTCTCTCCCTACACACACAAGTCCAAGATCTCGACACGTGTCCTTTCCCTCTCCTTATATATTCGACTCCTCTCTCTTTCTTTCCAAGTTTCAAACGCCAAATTTCAGAGGTAGAGGATTAGGATAGGATCCATTCTACCAACAACCCTCTAATTTCAATCCTCCTCTCCATAGTGGCCATCCAAGGTAATAATTAAACTAAAATTAAGAGAGTGATAAGGGTAAAAAATGTCAGAATTACAGTTGCCTCCAGGTTTCCGATTTCACCCTACCGATGAAGAACTCGTCATGCAATATCTCTGCCGCAAATGCGCATCGCAGTCAATCGCCGTTCCGATCATCGCCGAGATCGATCTCTACAAATACGATCCATGGGAGCTTCCTGGTGATTACAAATTCTCTAATCTTTGTTTGGAATCTGATAAATCTGAGTTTTTTTCTGGTAACTAACTCGATTTTGGGTGAAGTTTACAGGTTTAGCTTTGTATGGTGAGAAGGAATGGTATTTCTTTTCCCCCAGAGACAGAAAATATCCAAACGGTTCGCGTCCAAACCGGTCGGCTGGGTCTGGTTATTGGAAAGCGACCGGAGCTGATAAACCGATCGGAGTTCCTAAACCGGTTGGGATTAAGAAAGCTCTGGTTTTCTACGCCGGAAAAGCTCCAAAGGGAGAGAAAACCAATTGGATTATGCACGAGTACCGTCTCGCCGACGTTGACCGGTCGGTTCGCAAGAAGAAGAATAGCCTCAGGGTATATATGATTAGGGATCCGATTTTCCAATCTTTGATTTGTCGGACTGTGATTTGGTTGACTAACCCGACCGTTTTGATTTTGCCAGCTGGATGATTGGGTTCTTTGCCGGATTTACAACAAAAAAGGAGCGATCGAGAAGCGAGTTCCACCGCCTCCGGTGGTTTACGGCGGAGTCGCCGACGAGATTGAAGAGGAGAAACCGAGGTTGATGGAGATAGGTATGCCTCCGCCACCGCCTCAACAGACGGCGACTGCGAATGATTTTGTGTATTTCGATAATTCGGATTCGGTGCCGAAGCTGCACACGACGGACTCGAGTTGCTCGGAACATGTTGTGTCGCCGGGGTTCACGAGCGAGGTTCAGAGCGAGCCCAAATGGAAGAATTGGTCGTCGGCTGCATCTGCAAATGACAATAATACCCTTGATTTTGGGTTTAATTACTTAGATGCCACTGTGGATAACAACGCGTTTGGAGGAGGGAGTAATCAGCTGTTTCCGCTACAGGATATGTTCATGTACATGCAGAAACCTTATTAGGAACCGCTAACGCAAACGCTAGTTTTTGCGTTTTATGGTAACACGAGACCGATTGTGGTCAATGAGTGTACCAATTCCATTTAAGATTAATTTATATGTGTTCAGTGTATGTTCGTTTATTTTAATGACCGTCAGATTTCGGATAATCTCTAATCGGACGGTGCTCGTTGGTTCTTCTGTGATGTGTCAGTGTAAAACTGTTAGGTAGAATAATCCACTAGTCTTTTGTTTCCACTTTAATGGGCATAAAAGTCAAAAAAGCTACAAATATTTATTTCGGCCGCAATCAATTGAATATTTTTATGCTTGTGATTCAGTCGATGAGGCTTTTGTTGATCAACATTAGCTATGTGAATATTTCTAGTATGGAGGTATATTTCAGTAATTAGTAAAGAGAGAATATGACAAATGGAACCCATAAGTATTTAGCTATAGGAAACAATCTTGTTAGAGTTGTTATAAGTTAGTTAGGAGGTTTACGTTTCCTTTTGCTTATTCCTTGTGTATATATATGTAAACAGTGTAATTCATTTTCTTTAATGAGAAATATTAATCTTTTACTCAAGTGTTATTATGGTAACAGATTCAGTTTCTTATCCAACAACTTTCTCTTTATGTCAAGGCTCCAGAGCCTCAAGCTCCTTCCCCATTAATAGCATCAGTTACAGATCATGACATAATGTCTGCAAAGTCTACTGCTGGTAATGTTTCAACAGCTCCACCTTTTCTTTCTCATTTTCCTTCTCATTTTCCTTCATCTTCTCTACGTTTTGAAAATAATTTCTTAACCTTTCAATACCATTGCTTATCCACTCTCTCTAATTCTTTGCCTTTTGGTAGTTAGATAATAGACAGTGGTGTTACAAGCCATGTTTGTTCAGACTTGTCATTTTTCAGTGATAAAACTGCAGTCTCTGGAGTAACAGTATCATTGCCAAATGAGACTAAAGTGACTATTAATAATTGTGGCATTGTGCGTCTTTCACCGTCGTTAGCATTGCATAATGTGTTACATGTTCCTACTTTTAAATTCAATCTCATATCAGTTAGTTGTTTGTTAAGAAATAGTAACTGCTCAGCTCATTTTTTCCCTGCATTTTGTTATCTCCAGGAGTATACTCAGGGCTTGATGATTGGTAGAGGAACTCTTCTACATAATCTATCTTAGAGACTGCTGCATCATCTTCATTACAAGCATCATCATCATCACCATCGGCTTTTATTGGATCCTTGGAAGATGATGGACATCTTTGGCATCAACGCCTAGGACATCCATCCTCTGAAAAGTTAAAATTGCTTTCTAGTACATTGTCTAATTCCAGGTTCAATTTCAATAAGCCTTGTCCTGTATGTCCTTTGGCTAAACAGAAAAGGTTGCCTTTTGTTTCTTTAGGTCATAAGTCTACTTCACCATTTGAATTTGTTCATCTAGATGTCTGGGGTCCTTTCTCTGTGGAATCTGTAGATGGTTATAGGTATTTTCTTACAATTGTAGATGATTACACAAGAACAACATGGATGTATCTTTTGAGAAATAAAAGTGAGGTTTCCAAATCTTTTCCAAATTTTATTCAACATGTTAAAACACAATATCATGCTACTATTAAGGCAATTAGAACAGAATATTTCTTAGAATTTTTGGCTGCTTGTGCTATGTTTCAACACTAGCTAAGGATAGACATAAGTTTAGTGCAAGAGCAGATAAATGTGTGTTTTTAGGATACTCATCTGGTTTTAAAGGATACAAAGTATTACATTTAGATACAAATGTTATTTCAATATCCAGAAATGTTGTTTTTCATGAAACAATTTTTCCTCTCAAAAGTGATGCATCACATAATGAATCTTCTCTCAGATGCAGGGTTATTGGAATGCAAACCTAAGTCGGTTCCATTGGATCCAAAGATAGCATTAAGTACAGAGACTGGTGTTCTACTTGATGATGCAACACCATACAGAGAGAGAGCTGATTGGTATGCTATATCTCTGTATAACTAGGCCAGATATTACTTTTGCTGTGCATCGTCTGAGTCAATTTCTATCATGCCCAACGGATGTTCATCTTCAGGCTGCACATCATGTTCTGAGATATCTGAAAAACAATCCAGGTCAGGGATTATTCTACTTTGCATCTACTTCTCTTTGCTTGAACGCATTTGCAGATGCAGACTGGGCTACATGTTCTGACACTAGGATGTCAGTAACTGGTGTGTGCATATTCCTTGGTACCTCTCTGATATCTTGGAAATCAAAGAAGCAAGATACAGTGAGTTGCAGTAGTGCGGAGGCAGAATTTAGAAGTATGGTTGTGGCAACAAAGGAACTTCTTTGGTTTGATCAAATGTTGAAGGATTTAAAGGCCGAGGTTGTTTCTGTTCACAAACTCTTCTATGATAACAAGGCTGCTCTACATATTGCGAACAATCCTGTCTTCCATAAGCGAACTAAGCATGTGGAGATAGATTGTCATACAACAAGAAACCAGGTGAAGAAAGGATTTTTACAAACAATGCATGTATCTTCTGGTAATCAATTAGCAGATATATTGACAAAGACACTTCATCCTGGTCCATTCAACTCTATTCTTGCAAGATTGTCGATTTCAAGTCTATTCTCTCCTGTGCAAGATTATCTGTTTCAAGCCTATTCTCACTAGTGAAAAATTTGGCTTGAAGGGGGTCTATTGAGCTATAGGAAACAATCTTGTTAGAGTTGTTATAAGTTAGTTTGGAGGTTTAAGTTTCCTTTTGCTTATTCCTTGTGTATATATATGTGAACAGTGTAATTCATTTTCTTTAATGAGAAATGTTAATCTTTTACTCAAGTGTTATTAATAAGTCTTAACATTCATAAGCTAACCGATTTATAGAGAAAGGTTGTGCACAGATGATCTGACTTGTTATTATGAACATAGCTTAAGTCTGAAGAGTATAGTGGAGACTACTACTAAAGGCTAAATCACACACTAGAGAAAGAGAGTATAGTAACTTCTCTACTAGCCAGAAAACGAGACAATGAACAAACTTGAAAGTGGTCAATCATGTTCAGCTACATCTTTACTGTCTGTTGCTGCTTGTCTGAGTGTTGTTACTTGTTCTTTGATGGAAAGAAGTACTCTTTCACAGAATCTTGCGCTGATGTGATCTTCTGTTTGATCTGGAAATAAAACAGCGAGTGTCATCTATATAAGTAAGAATCACAGACCAAGATGGATACATATAAATATCAAAAGAAGACTCAGTGATTTCGCCGTGTAATCAAGGTAAGAACCATACGCAAATTGATCAGTTGTTCAAGGCAAAATAAGCATTTTCAGGACTCAACATTGACAGTAACAAAGAAACACAATGAGCAACCGCAGATTCTTAAAAAGAAATCAAAGCAGAATTCAAAACCATTAAGTAAAGATCCAACTGAATTTGATTAGAAACCATTTCCTGGAGATCCTTTCTTTATGGAACTTTCAGATCTCATCCAGAACTTAAAGAAGAAACTCAAACAATGGGTCAATCGTGTGTTCATCATGTAGGATCAAAATTCAACCCTAGCAAGTAGCAACTACCAAGAGATCTAATCTAACCAATAGAAATTCCAGTCTACTAATTGTAACTAGATAAACCCTAATCGGAGGATACGGATAGATAAATCAAGCAATTATCAACGATTCGGTCATCATCTACAACATCCTGTAAATCTCGAATTAATAAGAAGTATTCGTGTGCTTAAGGGAAATAAAGACGACAAAATCAAACAGAAACGAGCGATTCTGATTCAAAAACTTCGAGATTTCGTGACAAAACAAACAGATAATAAGAGAAGTTCAAATCGGAAAACTCACGGGATCAAGAACGTTAGGCTCGGGACCGTAATCGGCGGTTAAAAGGAAGTAGGAAGCAACAGCAGTCGCCACCATAGTCGTTCTTCTCACCACCTTATCGACTTGTGGATTCATCGCCGATGCCGATGCCGATAAATGAGCTAGAAGAGACGGAAATGTTAAACAGTAGAGAATTTTGGGTGTTTCGAGAAAACTGCAAGCCGTTTTAGTGTTTTTTTAGCAACTAGAACTCGTGCCGTTTCACAAGGAAAGCTATCGAATATGGGCCCAAAGAGGCCCAAATTATTCACGACGTCGTTTTTAAGATCTCGTCTGCTTCGTCCTCGGGCTCCTGTTAGCTCGGAGGTTGAAAATCTTTTAGCGGTTGAAGAAAGAATTCTTTGAAAAATGGAGAAATCGACTTCGACGGCGACTCAAATCTATGAACCTCCTCCTCCTTCTGCTGCTTCTTCTGTTCCAGCACAAGATCTTCCTCCTCCGGCAACCTCAGATCAGAGATCTTCGCCGGCGATGGTCGCAGCTGAGCCACCTTCGGTCGCGATGGACTTGGATAGCTCTCCGGCGTTTACTCCTGCAGCGGCGGCTCCAACTCAGCCAGCTCAGGTGCCTGCGCCGACGGATCCGTCGTCTAGGGGAAGAAAGCGAGCGTTAGAAGGGAATCGTAAGATGGAGAATTCAAACTACTACAAGATGCGTCACCTTCTTAATGATCTTCGTCCTCACGTTCTCGAGGTATTGGCATTACTCTAATTTAGATGCATTTGGGCGAAAATCGAGGTCCATTAATGAAGATTTTAAACATAACCTCGACACATGTAAAATTTAAGAGATTTATTTCTGGTGCAGGTATTACAAACTCCAGATTTCAGGAACTCTAAAGCAGCAATAGAGATTCAAGAGAGTGAGTTCATTCACTCATATCACATTTTGTCATCTTTGCTCAAATAGTACAAAGTCCCAGCTTTTGATTCTGAGTTGAAATTAATGATGTTTTGTTTACAGAGATGAAGCTTATGCTTCAACTGTACCGTGAGATGATTGGAGAAACACCCAAAAATAAGAAAACAACTAAGAGCGAGTCCTCCTTATCCAACGGAAAGGCGATTAATCAAACACCTACTGATACTGAGAAGCTCAACTCTAATGGAAATGGCGACTCTGTGGTCGGAGGGTCTGCGTTTGGCTGGAACTTCGTAACCAATGGAGGCACACAAGCTGTTTACTGTGGAATGCCAAAGGAAGAATACAGAAGCTCTCACCCAATTCCTCAAATGGAGGCAGAGGTTGAGTTGCCCAACACCGTACAAGGTGTCTATGAGGCTTAGTTACTCAAGCTTTCTGCAACTGTTAATTGGAGTTAGGTAATATACACTTCAGTGTCCGTATATCCCATGTTCTTATGTACCAATTGAAACAATAGATTAGCTTCTACGATGAATGTTTTAATTAGTACAATGTCACTAAACTCTCGTGTATCAATATGTGAAACAATGGATTACCTTTCGCTTGTTTCTCTTCAAGTAATCAAAGCTTCTTAATAAGTCTCTAGTTCAATGTGGAAGCAGAAATTTTTTTGGCTTCAAGTTTCGATCCTTCGATAAGTGCGATATGGGATTCCTTCTCCATTCCCAGGACAGCAAGAGCAACTGACTGGAGATACAATGCAACGTACCACACAGGAGAAATGCCTTGAGCCTTCATTGCATCATCTAAAGCTTCTTTCGCCATGTTACTCATTAGGTAACTTAGACTGCGCCGCACATAGACTGTTGCAGAGATCATTCCCAAATCAAGAAACTGGGCCAAAATTTATATACGAGGATATCGTCAACTAAGGAGGGAAGGTCTAGTTATGGATTCAAATGTTAAAAAGGACAGACCTGCGTGTAAAACTTGATGGCTTCATTGAAGTCTTTCCGCCTAAATGCAATGTCGCCTTTTTTCTTCGAGTTTATAGCCTCATGCATCTCGGACGTCCACAAAAATGAAACCTGCATTTAAAACATGCCACACAAAACCATGAAGAAGCCTTTATTGGATGGGAACAATAAGAGATCTAACTTCTAAGTGAATTATAAACTTAAAACTTGTCGATCTACCTCTTCATCATCTTTGTATCCAATTTTATCCAAGATCTCAAGAATAGCGGTCAGGTCTTTTCTCGAACAAGCTTCACCAAAAGGAGACAAAGGTGACACACAAGAACCCTTTTGAGGCATACCCATTAGAACATGAGATGGAACCTCTGTGTCTTTCTGGAGAGAGATCAGTGCACTGACCAAATATTTTATGTTTGGTCGCTCACTTGCTTCGTACTGAAGACAACGAGATGCCAGGCGTACTAAATCCGTGCCATCAATCTCAGAAAATTGTCCCTCCAAGCAAGAATCGGTTAGAGTCTGAAGATTTCTGTCTCGAATCAAATCAAGGGCCTATACACACAACAACAGGTTGAGATAAATTTGTAAAGAGAATTCAAGAAATGGTAAAGCAGCTCCACGGAAACTGACATGGCTAGGAGGAATATGCTTTCCAGTGAGAAGATCAAGCAGAAGAGTGCCAAAGCTGTAAATCACGCTCTCTGCCGTGATTCTCCCTGTAGCAACACACAATTCATCTCAAGACAAAACGAATATCTGGGAAATTAGGAGGGGGCAAAATCAATTTTACCAGTGCGTAGATACTCAGGAGGGGTAAAAGCAAGATTTGTGCTGTAACTCTTCCCATCCCGGCTATTCTTCATCAAGCCGAACGTTGAAAGTCTTGGATTGCATTCCTTAAATGACCATAACAGAGTCAATGAAGGAATAACACTAAACAGATTTGGTTTCTCGAACAAGAGCTTAGTTGATGGAAATTTACCTCATCAAATAAAACTCTATAAGCATTGAGATCATGATACAGAATGCGTCCTTTGTTACTACAATAATCAAGAGCTTCTGAAAGATACAAAACAACTCTCAGTCGCATCGCCCATTCCAACGGCTGTGTTTCCCCTGATTCGTAATGAAAGTGGTAAGCAAATACTAAGACAAAATCTGAAACTGAGCATCAAAAGGGCTTTCTTACAGTGGAAAAGGTGTTTGGCTAGTGTCTCATTAGGCATGAACTCAGCAACAAGTAATCTCTCGCCGCCTTCACAGCAACAACCGAGTAAATTGGCCAGTCTTTTGCTTCGTAACTGGCCAACCGAACTTGCTTCTTCCTGGAAACGAACAAATCCTTAAGTTGGAGAAGTGCGAGAACTGACATTAGATAAGCTGAAACATAGAGATCATACGAGGAATTGTTGTGGATCAGGCCAGGCCATTCGAGAAAAGCGCTTGATAGCAATCTTTTGATGATTCTTTAATTTCCCTTGATAGACAACATTTGGAGATGTTTGTCCATCTTCGGATACAGCATTCTCCAAAGCAAAACCGGAGGTGGCGATCTTAAGCTCTTCGAGTGTGTATTCTCGAAAAGGCAACACATCTGTGACCTCACAATTCTCTTCGGTTTCTGTAATGTAGAATCAGGGCTTTAGGAAACAGCAAAAAAAGAGCAGTTCGTTCAAACAAAAGACACAGAGAGAGAGAGAGAGGCAAACAGTTAGAGACTTCACCAAAATGTGGAGGAGCTTCAAGAATTGCAGGCTTGTGTGATGATTTCCAACAGAAATTACTAATCTTAGAGCTTCGACCTCCCATCGATGTTTTGTTTCAATGAACAAGTATGGAATCAGGTCGTACCTAGTCAACTCGCTGCCCTTCTGGTGAGTCAACTCGGGTAGTGACAGTAAGACAGGTAAACCAAATCCATAGGCGAGAGAACTTAAAAACTTGGTTTCAAATTAAAGAAAGAAAGAAGCAAATCAACTGAACAAAGAGCAGAAACTTTTTCATCAAACGGAAAGTGTAGATTAGTAATTTCTTCAGATGTTAAAAAGTTTGAAATTTCTGTACACGAACATCTAATTACATCACAACCATATGTTAGTAGGATTTGTGTTCCATTACCGACAAGTCGATATAAATAATTAGGTTGGACTTGGACAACGCAAACAAAGAAATAGCAGCCACACCCACAGTTTACTCCTACACAGGAAATATGAGAGATTGGCTCCCCCTCCCGCCGTAATCATGTATCAGTTATAGGCCTTACAACATAGGCCCATGGGCTTTTATAAGGGTCAATTTCAAAGCTTACTACTAATAAACCAAAATTTATTGGAAGACGTTGGTCATTTGCGTTACTAATTTAGGAAAATCCCATGATCCTTGGAATCGTTTCCTTGTATTTTTTGGTTCACCAATCGATTCCAAGGATTTTTGGGTCAGATAATTTGCTCCAACATCATTTGTATCTTCAATATCTCAGTGATATACCCATGTTAAGAAACAAAGAAAAAATATGAGGAACTCGAATTTTCTGTAAAGGCTAATTCTTGCTTTTCCACTAAATTCTAACTAAATCCGTACCCAAAAAAAAATAAAAAAATACATAAACATAAAGTCTACGATCAATCGTGAGGAAAGAATAAGTCAGAAATTTAATAAAAACAAAGAATAACATGTACATCATAAAACCTCAACTTCCCAATGAATAATGATGTCCCGAACAAACTTCACCACATGTGCTTTACATACACATGGATGTGAATAAAATATAGACTCCCTCCACTATTATTTAATTAAGAAAATATGGGCACAACGTGAGAGCATCAAAGTCGTCTTCGTTTAAAGACGTGACCAGCCTAATGACCCGACCCAACCTCTACTTATTTCTTCTTCCTCTCACCCTCTAAAACTACCTTCTCTACTTTCTTCTCATCATCAAACCCGAATTTCAAACAGAGAACATGGTAAGTTCCTACAAATCATTTTACCAAATTTCCAGTATTGGAAATGATGCAATGTGTTTTAATCATACTAAGTTGATTATGTGTTTGAGCAGGCTAATTCAGCGTCTGGTATGCATGTAAGCGATGAGTGCAAGCTCAAGTTTTTGGAGTTGAAAGCAAAGAGGAATTATAGGTATATTGTGTTCAAAATCGATGAGAAGGCTCAGCAAGTTATGATAGATGTGGTTGGGAATCCAGAAGAAACTTACAATGATTTCACCAGTCGTATGCCTGAGGACGAGTGCCGATATGCTGTCTATGACTTTGATTTCACCACTCCTGAGAACTGCCAGAAGAGCAAGATCTTTTTCATCGCATGGTACAATTTCCTCCTTGCCCTTGATTTTCTTCTTTTCCATGATTCATAAATGTAATTGAGACATTGACTTGCTTCTTCAGGTCACCTGATATATCAAGAGTGAGGAGTAAGATGTTGTATGCAAGCTCAAAGGACAGATTCAAGAGAGAAATGGATGGGATTCAAGTTGAATTGCAAGCAACTGATCCTAGCGAAATGAGTCTCGACATCATCAAAGCACGAGTCAATCTCTGAATGGAACTTGCCGCATCTTAATTCGTTTCATTCAAATTCATATTTTCTGCTTTCGTTTTTCCTGGGTTTTTCCGTTTTACTTTCCGCTCTTTTGTATTTTCTGTGATTCAACATCTCACCTTTTCTTTTTTTTTTGGAACGTAATATTCATATAATTATTTTGCTTCCCTAAACAAAGCAGTCTAAATTAAGCAACTTGTTGACGATAATGAACTAATTATGCAAAGAAAGTACAAGGTCGATAGAGAGAGCAAATAAGAAGTCATACCTCACGACTAATCATTCAGAAAGTCCTCGTAATTCAAGGGTTTTGTTAGCCAATTCTTGAATGGATACTTTCCTTTAAAAATCTTTGACATCAAAGAATATTCCGTAGCTTTGTCCTGCATATAATTGAAAAACCAAAAAAACTTAAATCATCTCAGAATAAATCAGAGAACAATATCACAATCTTGCGCCAAGCATGTCAAACACTCATTATGAGATTCATACACTTTGTTAACCCAAAATGTAGCAACGGAAAAGAATCAGCATCACACACACCTTCAGTTCTCGGTAAGATCCTTTTGACTTAGAAGATTCACTGTTGTGTTGATGCGTTTGTTTCAAGAATAGCTCCATTAACCGCTGTCTAGGAAAAGATATGAATATGACATCACATACTACTTATAACTGGAAATATGCAAGGTCATGCCTGGAAAACAAGACTCCTGCCCTTACTTGCATATAGATGACTGAGTAGACGGATAAAGAGCTCCTTTAGCTGAGGTGCCTTGCTTTCTACCAGTTGTTCCAAGAACAACTTCATGTAAGCCAGAGCGGTTCCAATACAAAGAATACCTAAGAGACAACAAATAAATTGTTACCTAGTAAGAAACAAAGCAAAAGGCAAATATGCCATTTGATGAAGAGTTAAGAGCATTGAAAACCCACCCGCATGTTAAGGTAGCCTGAGCAGTTTCTGAATGCTGAAATTCTGATGGTGGTACTGGAGCTACAAAAAACAGTGGCTGCAAAGGAATTAGAACGATGTCTGCAAGTGACTACAGAAATTTACATGATATATTGGTATAATGCAGCTAATGAACCTTGTTCAAACGGAAGGAAGTCAGAATCTCGTCTGATAATGGAAGGATCCTTTCATACAAAGATTTTCGCAAGTGATCAGCCAAAGAAAAATTGTCAGGACAGTGCGGAGATTGTCCAACAGTGATTGTAGAAATATACACAGGCTGAAGGAATTGGGAAAGCAATGCCCCTGTAGTAAGAACACACAAAGAGAGAAGATTCCCATAAGCAATTCTCGAATGACACAATAAATTCTCTGTCAAACTTGAGGTATAGACCCACAAGAACAAAACCATTGACCAAATATTTTTGACTTTCAAATTTTCGATTGGCTTGCAAAGCAAATTCATTAATAGACTATAGACGAAAATGAACCTTGAACTCCAAGAATATTCCATCGAGCTATCTTATCCGAACAGCTAACAGAGAGAGTCGTTTCACCGCGACCAGGCTTTCTTTGTACCATATCTGTTACTTGTGAGCCCTTACCTGAAATAGATACATTTTGCACATCCTAAGTAAATTGATACCAACATCAGTCTAATCAGATATCCTCCATATGCTTAATAACAGGAAAGTCACTGGAGAGAGAACTATAAGGCAGGAGAGTTCAATACCCCTGTTGCTGTTACCTTTCTCTGCAGCATCAGAACCTTTATCTAACACTGATTCGTCTACTTCTGTTGATGGAATCTTTTTCAGTGCATACAACGGTGAACTAGTAGACGCATAACCACCTACATATGATAAACAGGTCAATGCCGAGTTAAGAAGAATCTTGAAACGAAGAACATAAACTTAAGGAGGCAGATTTAAGTTAATAACATGGCAATTGAGAAATGTACATATGCAAATGGCACCCAGGTTTCAGCTTATATTTCCGTTTTCCAGAACAGCTTGGTTCTAACTCTAGTATTGAACTTGTTTCGGTATCATTTCTCTGACGCTTGGCTTCGTTACAACATTTTCTCTTATCCGAAGTTCCTTGAATTCGCTGAATCTCGGAATAGAAGAACCTGGCGATTTGAATATGCAAATTTGATAAGCAAAGCAAAAAGTTGAGTAAGCACCGAGTCACACAGTAACGGACCTAATTAGAGCTCTTCTGGCGACAACTTCGGCATGAGAATCGTTCAAAATGTCTCCACGAGGACTCAACAGCGACCGACTAACGCACTTAGTCCCCGTCCCTAACGCTATTACTTCCGGTTCTGCACACAAACCCTAATTGCTCAAAATCGAAACACTGAAACTCAAAGAGAAATAGAGATGGGAAGAGACCTTGTGAAGGAGAAGAGACGAGGAAAGCCGATAAGACGGTGACTTCACGTCCCTGAGGTTTTCCCTTCTTCGGAAGAGAGAAATAAGCCGACACAGCCTTCTCTGAAACTATCCCACCCCAATCGCCGGCGAATTCTCCGTCCATTGGAACCGACCACCGGCGGGAATCTCTCGACTCCAGATATTTATTTGTCCTCCCAAAACGGCCCAACAAGGCCCACAACACTTGATAAATAGAAGGAAGAAAGGGACCCGCGTGTAAATAGTTTAAAGATTAGGGGCCGTATTTAAAAATTTGTTAAATCAAATGGGATAAGCTAAACACACTCGCTTTTAATTTTTTGTTACAAAAGGCATAAACTCACTCACGCTCTTCCTTCACGTCTCTCTCCAAAATTCAAATTCCTCAGCTTAACCTATCGGTGATCTCGTTCCAGCGAATCGGAATTTTCATGGCGAATCCGGACGGTGAAGAGGATCTCTGCGATTGTGTGATAAAATTGGTAAAGAACACTCATTTTGTTTCATCCTTTTTTGTTGGGTGAATAACTTGTTTTGATATGGATTTTAACTGAATTTTCAGAGAGAGAATCCGAAGAGGAGAAAAGAGACGGTTTACGTAGGATGTGGTGCTGGATTCGGCGGCGATAGGCCATTGGCGGCTCTCAAATTGCTTCAAAGGGTCGAAGAGATTAATTATTTGGTCCTCGAGTGCTTAGCCGAGCGGACATTGGCTGATCGGTGGATGTCTATGGCATCTGGCGGTGACGGTTATGATCCTCGAGGTATGTTTAAGTCATCGAGTGTTTAGAATGGTTAATAAAGATGTTTTATTATACCTTTAAAAATCAGTCCTTTTTTCTTCGTCTTTCCAGTTTCAGAGTGGATGCGTTTGTTACTGCCTATTGCTGTGGAGAAAGGCACTTGTATAATCACTAACATGGGTGCAAGTAAGGAGCTTTGAATCTATTACTGATGCTTTCTTTTCTGACAGTTGGTTTTGCTTATATTTGAATTGTTGTGTTTTGTCTATTATAGTTGATCCCTCTGGGGCTCAGAAGAAAGTTCTCGAGGTAGCTAGTGAATTAGGGCTCACAATTTCTGTGGCTGTGGCTCATGAGGTGCATTTTGAAACAGGTACTTTCATCCCTGGGAGATATAATTAGCATTCTGAGTATTTGGCACTCCCTGAAGCCATAATAAGTGTTTCTGACCCTTGTCTTTCAATCATACATAGGCCCTGGATCATCTTTTGGCAGTCAATATTGCTCTGAGGGGGTATGATTCTGGTTCTATGTGTCAATGCGATACTATCAGCTAGTGACAATTATTTTGATAGACTAGAAGATATGAACTGTGAAGGACTGTTAATTATATGTTACAAGAGTAAAGAGTTTCAACTTCAGACTACCATGGCTTATTTAGCTCCTTCTAGTGAGATGTGTGGTTTGTCCTGAATTTTGTATTTCCTTGTTGAAGGGTAGTAGCACATATCTTGGAGCAGCTCCTATTGTTGAATGCCTGGAGAAGTACCAACCAGACGTGATAATTACTTCAAGAGTGGCTGATGCCGCCTTATTTTTAGCACCAATGGTGAGGACTTGAGATCTGTCCGGTCCGGTTTTCTTGTTGGACCAGATAACCATTGGGATTAGATGTCAGTTCACTGCTTTAGGTCTGATCATTTCCTTGTTGCATGGTTAGGTCTATGAACTAGGCTGGAATTGGAATGACCTGGAGCTGCTAGCTCAGGGAACTCTTGCTGGCCACCTTCTTGAGTGTGGCTGTCAGCTCACTGGTGGATATTTCATGCATCCAGGTGTGTTTCACATTTACTGCTCAGGGAAGAATTAACGGGGCTGCTGTTTTTCAGTATCGGTATGGTCATTCCGTTCTTCATTGTTCTCTAGGTGACCAGTATAGAGACATGGCTCTCCCTCTCCTCCAGGGTTTATCACTTCCTTATGCAGAAATTGGCTATGATGGAAAGTTATGTGTAACAAAGGCTGAAGGTAGTGGTGGAGTATTAAATACCTCTACTTGCGCCGAGCAACTTCTGTATGAAATTGCTGATCCTAGTGCCTACATTACACCTGATGTGGTAAGTAAGAGATACAGATTCTAGACGAATTAACTATAACAACAATGGAAACAGTCAATTGGAAAACTTTCTTTACAGGTAATTGATATTCGAGATGTTTCTTTCCTCCCCCTGTCAGACTGCAAAGTACAGTGCAGTGGAGCAAAACCATCTGCTAACACTCCTGTGCCTGAGAAACTCTTGCGGTTGATTCCAAAGGTTGTTTATTCATAGAAATGCTGGTTATTCTGAAGAGCAACCTAGGTTTCGTTATATAACTCGTACTTTATTTGCAGGAGTGCGGTTGGAAAGGATGGGGAGAGATTTCTTATGGAGGACATGGATCTATTCAACGTGCTAAAGCTTCAGAGTTTCTGGTGTGCCTATAGTTAAAATTTTCTATGATGTAGTTGCACTATTTGGCTCTATTTTAGTTTGTTTCGCTTGAAATGACTCCTTATGGTCCCTGGAATTGGAGCTTCATTTCTTATCAAGTGTGTATGTATTTTCTTTTTCTTTCAGGTTCGATCTTGGATGGAAGAAACCATTCCTGGTGTTAACAACTGTATTCTTTCTTATGTGATTGGGCTTGATAGCTTGAAGGCGACAAGCAACAGCGCGGAATCATCTTGGCAGTCATGTGGAGATATTAGATTACGTATGGATGGGCTTTTCAAACTAAAGGAACATGCTGTCCAGTTAACGAAAGAGTTTACTGCTTTATATACAAACGGACCAGCTGGTGGTGGTGGAATTAGGTAACTACTTCCCGTTAATGTTTGCTCCAAATCACTGTCATATCTCAATCCAATCCTTATTGTAGCATTAGAGTAGTACCAGGTCATGTTGATTTGAGACATCTTATGACTAGAGACTTGACAAATACTTAACTATCGGCAAGTTCGAGCTGGTTTGACTTGACTGCTTGTAATTTTATGCAGTACCGGACACAAGATGGAGATTGTTCTTGAAAAACGTTTGGTATGTTGTCTCCATCATGAAATTTTAACTGCTATATAGCCTTGCATTAATCAATTTCACGGCTTCTGATGTTACATGTTTGTTTATCCAGGTCAGCCGTGAATCCGTAATGTGGAAAACTGGACTTAAGCACACCAACACATTAGAGTTAGAGACCCCTAAACATCGTTCTCCAGTTGCTCAAGAAGATCTCCGCAAGGTTAGTGAGAAAGTACTTGCTCAAGTCGCTTAATTTCCTCTGTTGAAAGCTATACTAAACTAAGTGCTTAGACGAATTAGACAAGTTCCTTGGCGAATAAATCTAGTGTATGGACGATTCTGTGTGTGTTCAAATGAGAGAAATCAATTTTAAGATGCACATATGTTTAGTTACTTGAAAGCTGAAAATCTAAAAGAACTTGCTTCCATTTGTAGATCCAAATCGAAACTCAAGATCTCGTTACCATGAAAGGCGATCAGTGGAAAGATTCATCTAGAATTCATCATTCTCCTGCTCCATCTGGCTTAAAGATCCCACTCTACTCTATTGCTCATAGCCGAGCTGGTGATAAAGGAAACGACATAAACTTCTCACTAATCCCACATTATTCCCCGGACATCGAGCGTCTGAAACTCATCATTACTCCTCAATGGGTAAAAAATGTGATTTCGGTTCTGTTATCGACCTCTTCGTTTCTCGAAACCGATGTGAAATCAATCGATGAGAATGTTTCAGTAGAGATATATGATGTTAAAGGTGTTCATGCTTTGAATGTTGTGGTAAGGAACATATTAGATGGTGGAGTCAACTGTTCCAGGAGAATTGATAGACATGGAAAGACAATCTCAGATCTCATCTTGTGTCAACAAGTTGTGTTGTAACACTACTTTTTACTTTACAAAAACAAATCAGATTATTCTATTTCTACTTTATGAAAATGAGACTTGAACGACACGAATTGTATAGAATTCGACTTAGTGGTGCTTCACTTTCTTTTTTTTAATAAAATTATTGCTTAAATTTACAACTGTGTATCTTGATACATACGCATACAAAGCATATCTTTATTGACAAAGAATATTGGATGTGCATTATAATAATAAACAAAGAGACTATTATATGTTTATAATGTTAGGTAGTTTATATTCCTTTGCAGGTATTAGATACATCTGACGTGGGTTGCACCACCACAAGGACAGTTGGCTTAAAGTAACATTCCTTAATGGGTTTGAAATTGTCAGAAACCACAACCCTTCTTTTGCTCAACTCCAATCACTTTTGCCATCCAATTTTATCTCTTTGATTCTGCAAAAAAGAAACAAAAGAGAGAGAGAAAAATAAGAGAAAAACTTCCTTTGTTACAACCTCACAATTGCAACAAAGTTTCGTATTAAAGAAGACACAAATTTCGCTGGTTCCTCCTTTGTCTGAGGTAACAATAAAAAAAATCTTGTTTTATTACTTCCTCAGACGATCTCTTGATCTGATAAAAAAAAAAAAAAAAAAAATCTGATTCGTTTAGGATCTTGGAGAAGGAAACAAGAAGAAAAAACAAAAAAGGAGAAAAAAACAAAAAAAATGTCTTTCACAGGAACTCTGGACAAATGCAATGTTTGTGACAAGAAAGTCTATGTGATGGACATGTTGTCCATTGAAGGAATGCCTTACCACAAGTCTTGCTTCAGATGCACTCATTGCAATGGAACTCTCCAGGTATACACTACTCTTTTAATTACGATCATCTTGGTTCCTAATTTTGTGTTTATATTACTCTTCTTAGAAACATTCTTTGATATCTATCTTCATTTTTTTTTTCTCAAAAAAAAAAAAAAACATTCTTTGATGTATGGAAACTTTTGATGGCAGATGAGCAACTATTCCTCCATGGACGGAGTCTTGTACTGTAGGACTCATTTTGAGCAACTCTTCAAGGAATCTGGCAATTTCAGCAAAAATTTCCAACCAGGTGAATATTACAATACATTAAATATCTCTCTTTTTCTATCACCTTCTTCATTATAATCATCATGACTGAAACAAATTCCTTTCTATTCACAGGAAAAACTGAGAAACCCGAGTTGGTACGTTCATATCATTTTATTTTTCCTTGATGTAATGATTTAACCAATCATAATTTCTCATAATATAATCTGCGTATTTGACTGATTCAACATTACAGACTAAGACTCCTAGCAAGATATCTTCCATGTTCTGTGGAACACAAGACAAATGTGCTGCTTGTGAAAAAACTGTTTACCCTCTTGAAAAGGTTAGTACTGATTGCAATTTATAATGTTCTTGATCCCAAAACAGAGGAAATCTAAAGAAATCTCTATGGTTCGGTTAAGTCCGGTTTGGTTTATTTTACATTTAATTTGTTTGGTTATAAAAGGTGCAAATGGAAGGAGAATGTTTCCACAAGACATGTTTCCGGTGTGCTCACGGTGGCTGCACGCTCACTCACTCCTCCTACGCCTCTTTAGACGGCGTTCTGTATTGTCGGCATCACTTTAACCAACTTTTCATGGAGAAAGGAAACTACGCTCATGTTCTTCAAGCAGCTCACCGCCGCACCGCCTCAGGCAACACTCTTCCGCCCGAGGCAACCGAAGAAGTCGCCGTCGAAGCCAAGGAAGAGAACGGAGATTCACAGTCTTGAAATGTCTCTTCTTTGGTGAGTTTGTGACTTGTGAGTGTTTTGAATGTTGCGGAGAAAGATTTGATTTCATTTGTAATGAATTGTTTCCATATGAAGACATTTTTTTGTTTGTTTCTTGATTCGGTCGTTATACATTTATATATTTTATTATTACACACCAAGAAAGCAAAAATTTCATTTTCCACTTGTTGATGATGCTAACTCTTGCGAAATGTCATTTTGTAATCTTGATTTTTAGAATATCGGTTTTGTTTTGTTTTGTAATATGATTTCATATTTGAATTGAATCTTGTTTTTTGCAATAGATGTTATGTTATTTATGATGCAAGTTGCTAATGAGCCTTTTCAAGTGAAAGAATATGCTTTTCATGTGAAAGAATGTCTGTTCGGTTCAGAAAAGAACTTATGAAACGGTTAAAACCGGATCAAACCAAGTGGTTAAGGGATAATATGAATCATACGTATGAGGGGGGGTGTTTTCGTAAATTTCATAAGAAACGGGAAAATCAACCTTACCATGTCTGCTTGGCGAGAAAACTCAGAGAAACTTTGACCGGAATGTTGAAGAGACGGGAAAATTTGTTGAAACGGCTCTGAAGAAACGACCCACTTTGATCAGTCCTAGTCTCGCTTAACTCTATTTCCACCATTTTTCCTTGATTGGTTAGTCTCTTTCTCTTTCTCACTCTCTCTCTCTCTTGCTATGTGCTTGTGAAGTTGTGCGTCGCGACTGTCTTCGATTGGGTGTATCGAGTTTCTGATGTACGCTTGAGGTTTTGCATTTCATATCCAGATTTGTTCATATCGCATTTGATTTCCGACTGTGGTTTTTGAAGCTCGTAAATTCGTGGAACTTGGATTTGCTTCACAGGTGTTCTTTAAGGTACAAATTAAGGCTAAGTTAGATTGATTCGACATGGAATCTGCGTGTAGTTTTCAGCGGTCGAGTTTGTTTCATGGTGGGGATGGTGTGAGTTACTGTTTGCCAAATCGGTGGGTAAGCGCGAAACGAATCGGCAGAAGATTTTGGGATCAGAAGCTTTATTCTAAAGTGCATTTGGGTAGTAGATTGAGGGGTAATGTAGCTCAAAGTGGTACGTTTACTTCGAATGCGGGATTCGGTGGAAGATTGTACAGTCATTTGCATTCTAGAAGATCAATAGTTGGTAATGGCCACCAAGCTAAGAGTACCCCCTTTGGGTTTAAGTTGAGTTGTCAAGGTAATGATTCTCTAGGTAATACGGAAAGTGATGGTGAAAGCGATGCTACAGTTTTGAAAGAAGAAAAAGATGTGAAAGCAGAAAACGAAACTGATAGTTTGGAGGAGCTCAGGGATTTACTACAAAAGGCAATTAAAGAATTGGATGTTGCTAGACTCAATAGTACCATGTTCGAGGAAAAAGCTCAGAGAATATCTGAAACCGCAATCGCACTCAAGGATGAAGCGGCTAGTGCTTGGGATGAGGTGAACAAAACCCTTGATGTGATTCGGGATACGGTTGATGAGGAATCTGTTGCTAAAGAAGTAGTTCAAAAGGCTACAATGGCGTTATCTCTGGCTGAAGCAAGGCTTCGGGTTATAGTGGAATCACTTGAAGCAGGTGGAGAGAATGGTGTTCCCGAATCAGGTGGAGAGAATGGTGTTCCCGAAGCAGGTGGAGCGAATGGTGTTCTTGAAGCGTCCGAAGAGACTGAGAAAAAAGATAAAGAAGAAGCCCTTTTAGCTGCTAATGACGACATAAAAGAATGCCAAGTGAATTTAGCTAATTGTGAGGCCCAACTGAGTTGTTTGCAAAGCAAAAAAGAAGAGTTGCAAAAGGAAGTGGACAAGTTGAGTGAGTTTGCTGAGACTATACAGATCAATGCGTTGAAAGCCGAGGAGGATGTCACAAATATTATGAAACTGGCTGAACAAGCTGTTGCATTAGAGCTTGAGGCTACTCAACGCGTTAATGATGCAGAGATTGCTTTGCAGAGAGCAGAGAAGTCTCTTTCCATTTCGCAGACTCCAGAAGAAACCCAGGGCCAACTCTCGGATGAAGAAACTCCTCTTGTGGATGAGGTGGTACTCTCAAGTGCTATTGAAGATGTTAGCCATCAGGTCGAAAGAGAATTGCCAGTAGATGGAGGTATATTAGCGGTACAGAAAACAGATGATCCTGTGCCTGATAAAGTTGGTCAGAAGGCTCAAAAACAGCGATATGAGTCAAGCAATAGTGAGAATGGAAAGCCAAAAGTAGAGGTTTCTAAAGTGGCTGAAGCAGATTCTGAAAAGTCAAAGGTTGTTGTTCAGACGAAAAAACAGGAAACTCCAAAAGATATGCCAAAAGAGGGTTCTTCTCTTGGATCCCCCAAGGCATCATTTAATAAATCATCCCGTTTCTTTTCTGCATCTTTCTTCTCTTCTAGTCAAGATGGTACCACAACAGTGTTTGCAAGTCTGGTTCATTCTGTCAAACAGCAATGGCCCAAGCTTGTTCTTGGAATTGCACTTCTTGGGGCAGGGTCAGTTTGAAAACTTACTCTTCGTTTTGCATTTTTTAAAGGATCATCTTAGTACATAAATTCGGTCTTTTTGTTGATTATGAGCTTCTTATTTGTTCCAGACTGACATTATACTCCAATGGAGTAGGGGGGAACAATCAGCTGCTTCAACAGCAAGATGTTATCACCACTAGTACAGAAGATGTCTCTTCCAGTAAGAAGCCTTTGATCCGCCAAGTGCAGAAAATTCCCAAGAGAATTAAGAAACTGCTTGAGATGATCCCTCACCAGGAGGTAGGAATTATTGTTCTTGTTCATTTTCAAAGTCCCAAGCAAAGTTGTATGGATTGTACTTTGCAGGCTGAAACTTCTGCAATTATTAGGTCAATGAGGAAGAAGCTTCCCTTCTTGACTTCTTGTGGTTACTGCTGGCAAGCGTCATATTTGTGCCTCTGTTTCAGAAAATTCCTGGAGGTTAGTAGGATTCTCTTTAGTCCAATGCATCCCTACAATTTCCATGCCCTCATTAGCCAAAAACATTTTCATTTCGGTCTCGCAATCATGTTGCATACAGATTTATGTGCTATCTTGATGGCATCATCTGCTGCAATGTGCAGGCAGCCCTGTTCTTGGGTATTTGGCAGCTGGAATTCTGATTGGTCCTTATGGTCTTTCGATAATTCGCAATGTGCACGCAACCAAGGCCATCGCAGAATTTGGAGTTGTTTTCTTGCTTTTCAACATTGGCCTTGAGGTACTATTTGATATATGTGTGTCTTTGTTCTTTTGCCAATTGCCATTGAACTGTGTTTGGTAGAAGGGCCAATATGTTTTGTTTATCTGACAGCTATCTGTTGAAAGACTAAGTTCCATGAAGAAATATGTCTTTGGATTGGGCTCCGCTCAGGTGATTTGTTTCTTTGAAGATCCTGCGTATATCATTCTCAATAATTTATCAACTACATTATGTTCCTGCTTGATGTTTTTGCGTCCAAGTCCTCTAATATACACTTCTATTGTTGTAATCTAGGTTCTGATCACAGCAGCAGTAATTGGATTGATTGCCCATTATGTTGCTGGTCAGGCTGGTCCAGCGGCAATAGTTATTGGAAATGGCCTGGCATTGTCCTCCACTGCTGTTGTCCTTCAGGTAACATTTTATGTTGTATTTAAATAGAGATCTTAATGAAAGGAATTTTGTAACAGTCCTTTCATTTGTTTTTTATTTGCACTTAAGCTACCAATTCGTTGAACATAAACAATGTACTTGGTTTTCAGGTTCTACAAGAGCGGGGTGAGAGTACATCTAGACATGGACGGGCTTCATTTTCCGTCTTGCTTTTTCAGGTCAGTTCAGAACAGAGTTCATTCTGCACTTGTATAAATACAACTATGCTGGGAATTTCTCATCATTTTGTTATTTTTCCTCACAGGATCTAGCCGTAGTTGTTTTACTGATTCTCATCCCACTTATTTCACCTAATTCATCGAAAGGAGGGGTACGCTCATCTCTAGAATCCCTTTGTTTTCTTGAGTATGATTTCCTCTTAAGGAGAAATTTTGGGGTTATCTGTTGCTAGTAATGCTTGTAAATTCTAGTATGCTAGATATTTCTACATAGTTAAGGATGCCTGAGTTTCTAACTTTCTTCTCAGGTTGGGTTTCAAGCCATTGCAGAAGCTCTTGGACTTGCTGCCGTAAAAGCAGCAGTTGCTATTACTGCCATAATTGCGGGTGGCCGTCTTGTAAGTCTCAGATACTTTTGAGACGCCAGATATCAAAATAAATTAATAACCAAAGTTTCGATGAACTTATAATGAAGTTACTGTGCTATTACTGCTACTTCGTGTACCCATTCATATTTTACATTGGAGCTATATCTAATGCATTGACACTCTTATGGCACACAGCTTCTTCGACCAATCTACAAGCAAATTGCTGAAAATTGAAATGCCGAGATATTCTCTGCCAACACACTTCTCGTTATTCTTGGTACTAGTTTACTGACAGCTAGGGTATGACCTTGATCTTGTCTGTATTGGTCATTTGCATTTATTTTGCCGTGCCATTTTTCTCTTCTGCTTAATTTGTTGTTGCTGTAAATCAGGCTGGACTTTCCATGGCATTAGGAGCGTTTTTGGCTGGTCTACTTCTTGCAGAGACAGAATTTTCCTTGCAAGTAGAATCAGATATTGCTCCATACCGTGGTCTTCTACTGGGACTATTCTTCATGACGGTAAATGATGAGCTTCAAAATAACTATATCAATACATTTACCGTTTCTGAGGGTTCAGGGAATTACTGATGCTAAAAGGAAGTCTTATTATGTTCGAGTACATTCTGATACTTTAAGCATGTGTAGTCACATGCATAAAACTAACAGAAAGACCACTCATTTCAGGTTGGCATGTCTATTGATCCGAAACTTCTTCTCTCTAACTTCCCTGTGGTAATGGGAACTTTGGGGCTCTTGATAGTGGGAAAGACTATGTTAGTCGTCATCATGGGAAAGTTGTTCGGTATTTCAATCATATCTGCAATTAGAGCCGGTCTTCTTCTGGCTCCAGGTGGAGAGTTTGCATTTGTTGCTTTCGGAGAAGCAGTCAATCAGGTTTGTTATAAAAGCTTGATAGTTTTCCCTTACACATACAAATATTTTTAACTGTTTTTTTTTCTAAGGCTCTAGTCGGTGGTTCTTCCAGGGTATAATGTCTCCTCAATTATCTTCGTTGCTGTTTCTTGTTGTGGGACTCTCAATGGCTATCACACCTTGGTTAGCTGAGGGTGGCCAGTTAATTGCATCCCGGTTTGAGTTGCATGATGTTCGAAGTTTATTGCCGGTTGAAAATGAGGTAGGAATCTTGATGATACATGTATAAATATTTAAATTATGTAAGTCAATAATCCATCAATCTTGGCACCACTTGGCTTCATTACCGTTCTGAAGCTCACGCATTCTTTGGTTCACGAATCATTATAAGCCTGACTGAAGTCTAATCCCTCTTTTTCTTGTCTGATTTTATTTGCAGACGGATGATTTGCAGGATCACATAATTATTTGCGGATTTGGACGAGTTGGTCAGGTTAATACATTATCTTCTTCAGTTTATGCTCTCACATGAGAACTTGTAGATAGTCTGCTTGACAGGATATCAGGAGAAGGAGTTATTGACTTCTTCATCATATTCTATTTGTTACTACCAGATAATTGCTCAGCTTCTTTCAGAAAGACTTATCCCATTTGTTGCCCTCGATGTCAGCAGGTAACATAACGTCGCTTCAGTAGCTTCCACACACATTGAGATCACATTTCAACCTCTCTGATTTAAAATATGTGCTATAACAGCCAGTTTCCCATGCCCCTTCCTCGCATTATGTGCTTACCTGAAAACGTCATATTTTATTTACAGTGATAGAGTGACTATCGGGCGTTCCATGGATCTTCCTGTTTATTTTGGAGACGCTGGTAGTAGAGAGGTACAAAAAAATAGAAGATGCATGAAACAATTACAGATTATATCAGTGTTTGAACATTATTACTTTACTTGTGGCAACAAGCAGGTTCTCCACAAAATTGGAGCTGAGAGGGCATGTGCTGCTGTGGTTGCTTTAGACGCACCAGGAGCAAATTACAGATGTGTCTGGGCTTTGAGCAAGTATTACCCCAATGTCAAAACCTTCGTCCGAGCTCACGACGTTGTTCATGGTCTTAATCTAGAAAAAGCTGGTGCTACTGCTGTAATGTTCACAAACCCCTTCACTAGACTAGAAAATACGTACGCTTCTTGATCGTACTCTTATTAATCTCAATCATAAAAACTCGTAGGTTGTCCCGGAAACTCTGGAGCCAAGTCTACAGTTGGCAGCTGCTGTTCTTGCTCAGGTAAAACATAATGATTTCTTGTTTGTGGAAACATCCTAAACTCAGAATAAACACAGTGTATGATCCTTTTTGGGTTACCTTCTTAGGCAAAATTACCGACATCAGAAATAGCAAACACGATCAACGAGTTCAGAACCCGTCACTTGTCTGAACTAACCGAGGTGCGTTTCATTTTTGATCAAATTCATCTTTTTAAAAAAAATTCAGAATCTGGTTTTGGTCTGATTGATTTGTGTTGGAACATGGTATAATGATAATGGCAGCTATGTGAAACAAGCGGAAGCTCTCTGGGCTACGGTTTCTCGAGGACGAGTAAGCCTAAACCTCAATCGTCAGATGCATCTGATGATAAC